>JAQJVL010000737.1:0-90000 GCA_035578905.1 Stictocephala bisonia
CGTGTGCGTAACCTTTTCATGTCTGTACATGCAGGCGTTCCTTGAGAGGCTTTTGCACTGACATTCTACCGACCATACAGGGTGAGTATCTACGTAATATGTTTGTGCATGCTGTAGACCTGTAGCTGTTTTGGCGGGAGCCGCCATATTGGATCGGACCCAGTTAGCACATAGAGTATATATGTATGAAGTAATACATTTTATATAGTATAACTACGAAATTTTGGAGGGTAGGTGGTAGCACTGTGTCCGGCAGCCATTTTGGATCCGGCAGCCATCTTGGATCCGGTCACGTGACCTTCCCCCATCCATAATTAGCGTCAATTAAAAACTCATTAGGGTCAATTAAAAATCGATTAAGGTCAATTAAATATCAATTAAGGTCAATTAAAAACTCATTAGGGTCAATTAAAAATCGATTAAGGTCAATTAAATATCAATTAAAACCCCCCACCCTTGACTCGCCATTTGACGAAAACTCGCCATGGGACGGCTTAGGATCGGTGTTTCCCTACTACTTATATTTACATAAACAGATTATAATAAATTAAATTGCGTTGTTCAAGCTGACCTGACTGCTACTTAAAAATACATTTAACAAAATAGAATAATCAACACAAAAGAAAAGAAAGTGTGTGTAAAAGTTAAAAAGTTAGCAAATTTAATATGTAATACAATTTTGCTATTAAAGTAATCATTAAAGAGTTGAGCTTATTCTCCTCTCCTGCTTCTATTGGAACTGAGTACTACCAAGTACTCAGTCCACTGTACATATGTACTGACTAGAATCGCTGCTACGTCTCATCAGGTACAGATAGACAGCGGTTTACAGCTGTAAGTGTACTACAGCACCCTGCTACTAAGGTCAACTGACGTCATTTCAAAAGGTAAATAAATAAATAAATATTGACTTGTGAGTTAAGGCGATTACTTACTTTGTAGAAGAGTTGGGTAAGATACATTGAATATAAGCCACCAAGATTTCCCTACGACAATTGGTTACAGTGTATTCAAAATTTAACATTTGATATTATTTAAGTTAGTCTCTATGTTTATATACAAAAATGAGTTTACTTGTTATTTTTAACCAACTGAATACACTTGATAACTAATTGTATATTATGAAACTAAATATTATATTATTATATAGCAAATTTTAAGGGATAAGGAAATAACAGCAAATTGTGTTTAAAATATATAATCAAACAACAATCTGAAAAAATTAATTACATTCAGCCATATGACAGGGAAAATCTTCTAATATGCAAACTTAAACTGTACATAAACACACAACACTGAGTGTAATTATTAGTAACTGGTTTATTATGAGTTAAAATAACATTTTACGTCTCTAATCAGTATTAGAGATTGACCACGTCAGTCCATTAAATTTAGTCACGTAGTGACCACTGTCCGTGACTCCTGTGTACGTGATAGTATTACATTTAGTTTTAAAACTATTTGAGAGAATTCTCTTATTCTGTTAAATCTAAATGATATGATTCGTAGTACAACATCAAAATCGTGAATTTAAAATCCATGCTGGTCTAATAAAAGAGAAACTGATTTATCTAGGAAACAATTGAACCAGGAAAAAGGAAAAATGTTAAACCCACATTATTCAGGGAAATTCTTCTATAAATAGTTTAAAATATACTACTCAAAATTATAAGTGTTGAACTGAATTTAATACATCGATAACCAAAAAAGCTATGCTAACAAAAGTAATTTAATATTTAATGCCAGTGGCATTTTTCATATGAAAGTGGAATATTTTCTTTTTTAGAACGTGATTTCAGGTGTTCTCGATTGAAAACTATTACCCATAAACTAAGTGAGGAAGTTTTAATCACGAGGCTTGCAAGAGATTTAACATTTTAAATAATTAAATATTTATCTTCCCAACGTAGACAGATTTTTCAATATCATATCAAATTGAATAAAATATTGATAGTATTCAAAATAAGCTAAGAACGTTTTTGTAGGCATTAGGCTATTCACAGTTACACGTTTAGCAATCAGAAACATAAATACAATTTATTAAAGTCAATAATAATAATAATAGCAAAATACACTAAATAAAATAAAATAAAAAAGCATATGCACATTGTTTTAATTAGTTTATTGTACAATTGATTAAAGTAGCTTTATTGAATATTTTAAGAATTTGGGCTTAATTCCTTTATAACAATAAGCTATTAAAATAGAAATGAGTATGGAACGTTAAATGTGATAATGACAAAGTACTGCACATGATGCACAGTAAACTTCTACTGTACAGGGTGCACAATAACCTTGTACTGTACATGTTGCACAATAACCTTGTACTGTATAGGGTGCACAATAACCTTGTACTGTACATGTTGCACAATAACCTTGTACTCTACATGGTGCACAATAACCTTGTACTGTACATGGTGCACAATAACCTTGTACTGTACATGGTGCACAATAACCTTGTACTGTACATGGTGCACAATAACCTTGCACTGTACAGGGTGCACAATAACCTTGTACTGTACATGGTGCACAATAACCTTGTACTGTACAGGGTGCACAATAACCTTGTACTGTACATGGTGCAAAATAACCTTGTACTGTACAGGGTGCACAATAACTTTGTACTATCTTCGATTCAGATTTGTTCATGGTGCACTAGGCAGAGTGTCAGGGTAGATATATTATAACGATTATTTGTATGGTTCAATAGGTCTTTTATTTGGAGAAAAAAGATATGTACGGACACACAGATCCTGTGTACACATGTGCTGATTGCAATCCCTTATAATTCTAGAAGGCCATTTAAAACTAGAACCATCCCCTGAGAGAGAGAATGTGCTGTGCTTAATAATGCTTCGTAGAGCACAAGGGTCCAGTAACCCGAATTTATCACTAGGAATAATTGCGTTACAAATAGAGGCAAGGTAGAAGAGACAATGGCAAAGACCAGAGCTTTTATTAATTAGCACGAGATGTTTCTTTAGCGAACCAATTCAACTCAGTTCGTGGTCTTTCATTTACGATCAAATTAAACTACTTCCATTATAGAAAGGCATATTTAAACATTTAATCTCACATTTTTTATAAAATATTTATTTGAATGCAAGTAATAATGAGTGCAAGGTAAAACTATTTGAAAGTATTGTAACATTGAATGTTAGTTTGTGCCAGTTAACGTATTTATATCGATGATTTTACTACATGAGAATACCAAGTATGTTTCTGCAATATAACGTAGAGGAAACGTGTTGCTTCAAATAACACACAGAGTAACAATGCAAGTAGCGTAGTTTTCGTTGATTCAACTTGACAGTAGTTACCTTCTGTTTTAAATTACTGGTGGTATAATTATGGATACTACTATAAGCATTGAAACATTAGATCAATATAATTATTAAATAATGAGAAAAACATACAAATGAACCTTAGATTCCTTACTTAATAAAAAAATGTGACATAGTGAATTTGGAGGTGATTGGCTTTTTATTTGAAAGTAGAGTTATTGAACGTATAAATTTACTTCATCATCGTTCAAAAAAATAAAATATATCTTGCATATTTAAAAAAAAAAATCTAAACTAGCATCTTACGTTCAAATCACGTTCGTTATATCAAAGAACTATTTAATAACAAAGAAATTGAAGAACTTAAACCCTCAAGTCAAGTATCTTCTTAATTCTATTTACATTTGTATATTTATGGCAACTCAAACGTGCGGTGTAATTTTGTTTTATTCTTTTCCGTAACATTTCTAAAATCGTACAAATTGCAACGAATCCTACAAAAAGGAAAGGTTTTTATGCGATAATGGTATAACAATTGTCATTATTTACCACCACACAGCTTTGAACACTTGCCAGTATAGTACACTGACTAATGATCGAGAGCTGGCTTTCCCCATGAATCTCCCCTTTATGTACAGTTCTGTGGTGCAATACAATTCTCAGGGAAATGTATTGGTGTGTAGATTTATCAAGTGTATGTGAATCTGCATAAAATGGTGCACATTGATGCGTTTTTGTACCATATCTATGATAGTTTACTGTATGAAGGCTTATTGAAAGTTAACACAATGTAAAACGGTACATAGTAAAGAATACTGTATTATTAATACAGTATTACATACTGTAATACATACAATATATTGTATAGTTGACGAAGCTATATTTACAGGACTATATTTAACAGTTATCCTTAACTATTCGTAAGTAACTGAATACGTGTTAAAAGAATAATATAGTGTATAATAACTGTAATACTTATTATTATCTAAGCTATATTACAAAAGCACAAGTGTATTTTATTTTTTAAGAATGTAATCTGTTTAATTTTCTACACCTTAGGTTTAAGAACCATCAAATGTATTGTTTAAATATGTCTTTTAACAATGAAAGGAGCTTAATTTTATCATATATGACAAAATACATACCTTATTGAATTGATCACGCAAGAAAATGCCTGGATTTTTCTATTGTCTCTTATTCGTTGCCTCCACTTTTGTCGCCGTTATCATGATACATTCAGGTTACTGGAAAAGTATATTGTTTAGACTCAGTAATCTAATAAAAATATATTTCTACTGTATTCCAGAAATGGCTTAGTATTCCTAATAATTTATTTGGCATCTAGGCTAAGTTATCTTATTGAGAAGTAAGATGAATGAGTGATAAGTGGGAGATTTCATGTCCAACAATTCTAAAAGTATTAAATCTTAGATTTGTCTCATGGTGAGACCACCAAAAGAAAATGAAGGTTTGATTTTTATAATTGTATTACATGAAGGATGTCGATAGCAACAACTACACGACTGACTTCCTAGATAGCCAGTGGACCTGAGGGAAAATTATATAAATGGTTTTATAGCCTAAAAAGTAAAATACAATCGATAAAACTAAACAATTCCATTACACAGACTCATTGAGCTTTGTACTATTTTTTTCATTAATTTCGTACGAGAAAATAAAATACTTTCTATTGTCAGGGACTTTTACCCAAACCATTGTCTTATTCAGTAATTAACTGAGCTAACATATTTGTCATAACAGATTGCACTTAACAATTCTCAGATATTCACAACAAATAAACAACATTACATGTAGGATTTGAGTTAAATGTGCACTGATTCTGTGATGAACAAGTAGTGTCATTTAATAAAACATTTTTACTTCGAAGTAAAAAATGACAAAATTTCAGAACGTACAGTTGTTTAAAGTTTAAAATAAAGTTTATGGCAGTTTATTGTATAAGAAGAGGAAATAGTTAGTGTTTGAAATTCACCAAAGTGCCAAGTAACAGTTTCGTCTCGGTGACAACGGTGCACCGGGAAACATTAAATAGTTACAAGGGTTATTATATATATAATATTATTATTAAATCCAGGGTTATTTTTAACTTCTTTACATTTTCGACCCTCCAAAGGACACAAGGTAACATTTTCGATTATCAATAAAAATGCCTGGTGTTTTAGTTGTTTATATATAGTTTTTGTCCATGCATTGGGTTTTTTGAACATTCTGATAAGTTAATGTTATCTAAACACACTCAACTTTTCTTTCTAAAAGCCAAAGGTAATAATAGCCACACGAACACGAAATGCCAGTTTTTACTAACTTTTAGAGCAAGGCACTCTCAAAGGAGCGTAGGTAACCATCCTGTGCTTTTGTGTATCCTTTAAGAAGTTTTTACCACCCTCAAAATCTTTACCAAGAAGCCATAATCCGTACTTTTTGACAAATTTTTATTTAATTAGTAGTTTTTCAGAAGCTTATAAAAAAGTAAAAATGTGGAAGTTTATAAAGTGTTTAAGCTTAGAAAGTGAAAAGAAGTATTTCTGAAACACTGTGCAAACTCTTTTTTAAATTGGCGTTTAAAATGTTTACAATTTTCTCATTAAAGTCTGCAGAGCTCTTAAAGTAACCTCATAGTAACACTAAGAAGCTAATGGAGTGAAGTCCTATGGGAATTCCAACGCTCCTTAACAGACTATTGCCTTAATTCATCAAAAACACCTTCTCAACACTGTTTATTCGCAAAATAATACAAACGAAAACAACTAAAACACGAACTTTATTAAATATTTGGTTTCTCTTCTTCTTCTACAATCAGAAAGTTTGTTCTCATCGAGTGTAATGTCACTTAACTGTTTTTTTTTTGTTTTTTTTTTTTTTTTTTTTTTGATATAACCTCACTAAATAGAATAATCATAACACTTCCAAAGTTCAAAGACACAAATGCTCAAACTTTATATAATAGGTTTTTCCTCTTCGATTGTTCAATATTTTTAATTTCATACTATTTTGTGCTAAAAAATCAAGTTATAAAGTTAATTTATTCTCCACTATTAGTTTGAGATAATCGTATTATTAAAAGTTACATGTGTTATAAAGCAATTAGAGGTATATCCAATATGTATCGGAGAATTGTTGACATAATCTATTATTCTAGTTCACAAAACAGCTACTAAAGGTAAACTAATCAAATTTTAATTGGCAGACTAGATATTTTAATTAAATTATTTATACATTTTGCTAATATTATGATGGTTCAAAAACAGTATTGATAATTGATACGAAAGTCCAACTTTATTCACTTTAATTTCAAACCTCTCTCGTGGTTTTTAATTATGTTGTAACTTGACATTTGTTATAATTGTATTTCATTTGGCGTTGAATTAAAATAGTTTTATACATTGATAATGACATTTGCTTTATACATTTTATAAAGCAAATGATAATGACAAGCGTGTAATGTGTAATGTGAAATTATTAAATAATGTTCAATAAAAATTTTATAAGTTTGATAATTATAAAGAAATGAAAACATAACTTTCTATTCACCCGAAAATCAACAATTTTCTATACAAATTAAATGCCTTGTACGACATTCCAAACAGTTTTTGTGTCACAAACATTTATATTGTTATTACAATATCATGAAAAAAATCATAAAAGCCTCCTCAACATAGTTTTTAATTATTAACTACCTTATAAAAGTATTTAAGTACCTTATAAATAGGTATTTAAATACTTTCATGGCTACAGTGGATGGATATAAAGCAGTCTGTACTTATTACTGATTTTTCCGACGAGTGAAAAGTACTCTTCTGATAAAAGAATAATGTATTAGTCTCTACGAAACTGCTAGTAGAGTTATGTTTTAGATAAAAGTTAACTAAGACTTCCAAGGTAGAATACTTTACTTGATAACGACTCTTTTGCGACACTTTAGACTTCTGTGTTATCAGGGGCTTTCTTTTTGGAACTATTTTGTCTCTTTTGTAGTTTAATGTTTCTGAAGTTTTGTATTTTAACTTAGTTTTATTTTAAGTTGTATTTTAAGTTGGCTATAGTAAATATTATTACTAAATAAATTATAAAATACTTTTAGAATGAGGTTTTTATTTCATTGATCGTTCGTATGACGTTAAGTTTAATGTTTTATGAAATGGAATAAACCTGCATAGATTCCAATGTATACGACATGTATCCATCTTCTGACACAAGAGGCATACTCTTAACATCTATTTTACTATAACAAAGCTCTTAATCGTTATATTAACAATTATTTTATTCAGTATAATTTCAGTACTGTATTCATGCATTATAAAAATACATACAGTATTTTAACAAACTGTAAAGATATGTCTATCTATGTTGTACATACGTTCTCTATCGTTTACTTGTTGCTCTTAATTTTAATATTTTATGTAAATAGTAAATAAACTATCACAAAAATGCCTAAACATTTATACACTAGTTACTATTTATGTCGATATTTCCATCTTTACGTGGCAGCTCTAAAATCAACAAAATGTAGGTGTCAATAAACCATACGATATATAGTGTTATGAGCCATTAATTTTAACAATTTTAAATTAGCATTTCTGATACAAAATGTAATGCTATCTTTTGTATAATGCAATACATTTTATTTATGATGTTTCACCATTTGTATTTATTTACTTATTTAGTATTATTTATATTATATTTATTATGTTTTTTATTTTATTTGCTGTCAGAAAAAAAACAGTCAAGATGTTATTCCTTTACAGTTCCACTTATTTGTACCAGACGATAAAATGTATAAGATTGTTAAATAGTTTATCACTTATCTAGAATTTATATCTTCTAACAAACGTCTTCTGAATATATATTTTGTTGCTGCATATTAGGTACAGTAATTCAAATACTCAGTAAAAATATAAATTTTTTTAATATATTTATTTTAGTATATAAAAACTCAATTTCCAATATGAAGTAGAATGGTAAATAAGTGGGAAGATTTCAAAAGGCCGAGTTCAATCTCCCTATGTAAACATCAACATTTTTTGTGTATTTTTACATATTGGTTTGTGTATTTACATATTTGCATCCCTTATCGAGGATTACTCGGACATGTTTCGTTACGTTTCGTAAATTGGGTATATGGATTATTCCAGGGATTGAGACACGACCTTCCCTTTTATTAATACTTTATGTAATGAAAATGCTATATTTTCATAAGTTTGTAGAATAACAAGTAGGATGTCTTTAGTTATAGATTATGCTAACTGGATTTGAGAGTTTTATCTCCAAATTAAATACAAAATGTTGATTTTTGAAATAAATATATTGTATAAAAATTAAAGTTATCCTACTGTAATTTAAAAGATAATTCAGTAGAACGTAGAAAGATACACGATGAATGTATTTATTATTTATTAAAGCTAAATGGTGCTAGAGTATACGACAATTTTAGAGAAATTATGACAAACTGAGCCGGTGGCCGAGTGGTCTAAGGCGTCAGGACTTTGAGCTTGGGTTAGAGATAGCGCTGTTTCGAATCCGGCCTAGACTGAAAGACTTATCAGTAATATTCACCTTCTACTATACTGGTTCGTCCCATAACTCTGTCTGATTAAGTTCCTCGCATAGATCAATAGTCTATGAGGAATGGACAGAGTAAGGTTAAAAAGAAGGTTGGTCTCTCCTTTTTATAAAAAAAATGTACAATCAGAAGATACAGCAATCCGGATACACTAATAATAAACGCATCTTTTACTTATTTTGTTTAAAATTTTGTGGGGTAGTATAATTGTCACTATTCATTTAATATTTTTTATTTTCACTTACATGGTCTGAAACTATCTCAAAATTCTCCATTACATCGGTTGTTACACCAGATGAAAACTGCACAGGTTTTTATTGTGTTGCCCATAACAATAATTAGGGATTAATTCTAATGCATACTTTAAATGCATAAGTGTTAAATATATTTGGTCATAAACATGAGACCTTTATAGTTTTATGAAATGCTAATTAGTAAATTATATTACGATAGTTAAATCAAGTATTTAGTTCATTTATTAACAGTAAAGTGGTATGTTTATCTTTTTAGTTTTTTTATTCTCTGTATTTTTTCACTAAACCATTCTAATAAACTTGCCAAGAAAACATTCAATTTATGTAATTAAAATGGTTAAATATAATGTATTCGAAAATAAAAACAATTGAAAGCTGTTTTAAGTAGGACATACTTCTTATCTCCCAAACAAACCATAGCATTGCCAGCAAACCAATAAAAAACGTTATTTACTGAAATGTACAGTAGTTTGAATTTCATACAGGTTTACAATTTTTTTTCTTTTCAGAATTATATTTCGAATTATTCATGTTTGTAATGAGACCCCTCCCCCCCCACCAAAGCTGGTAAGCGTGCCAACCGGGGGATGGCTCAAAACAAGTCGAACGATGGGATCACGGGTGGCAGTTGGAGGGTCAAAATAATACTCGGCAGCTGAGCAAAACTAATTTATTACCAAGAAAGCCAAAATTAATTAATCAAAAAACGGCAGAAGGCCACAATATAAAATAGGCAGAAGGCCACAATATCAATTCGCACTTCAATAAATAACAATAAACACTAAAATTAACAAGATAAGACACAAAAGCTACAAAAACAACAAACTCAACAAATACCAAAATTACCAATTAACAACTACATGGCCTATCTGCAGTTTCGCCGGAGACCCCCAAAACGTAAGATAAATTTAATGCCCACATAAAATTGAAAATTTAGAAAACTTCTGGCAAACAACAATTAAACCGGCAATTTAGCCCAAATCCCATAATTCCACCGGGCCAGGGAGTAAGCCGGAATCCCTGGGCAGCTCCGGATTAGAAGTTAAGCAAAAGCCCAATAATCCCCTTTTGGTGAGTTTAAAAATTAAACAATTTAAAAGAAAATATAACACGGTACCGTTCTAGTAAAAAGTCACTTCAAGACATCTATAATACAATTAACAACGAAAAAATAAATAACGATCACTAGGCCTAAACATAACAATAAATAATAACATAACTTAACCATAGGGACCTAACAAATATAAAATCTAAAAAAAAATATAACAACAGAATAAACTAACAAAGATAAATAACAATAAATATTAACATAAGTTTTTTTTCTTTTTTCTTTTCTTAAATTTTTTATATATATATATAAAACAATGTCCCCATGGCTGTTTTATGAATCACTGCAAAAGTTCCAGTTTTAGGCCTAGGCCACATAAAGTTCCGCACCATTTTCCTTTTTTATTTCTTTTTTATTTATTTATTTATATATATTTTTTTTTTCACAAATCACCCCCAGCTCAGCCGCCGGGAAAATAAGCTGGAACGCACTGACCTGAGGACAGAAGTCTTCTACCCAAAGAAGTAGAGAGGGCAGCACGGGGCAAACTTGCTCAATCACATGGTCCCCAGGCCAGGCTCGCAGTGTGGTAGGTAGAACTTTGCCCGGACGACCGGCTGAGGGTTGAAACGTCCTACTCAAGGACCCTGGACTGCAAGGTCAAACACAGCCATTAAACACAGTCCAGCCATCACAACAAAATATTACACATAACCACTAAATATAAGGGTGCATGATTTAACAAAACTGGACATGAAGAGCAAACAAGACAGTGAAAGATTAACTTTAGGCTATGAATAATTATGTTGGCAAACTCAGATTTAAAACCAATTTACAAATTTAACAAATTATAAAAGACGTAATTACGTATATGGAACAAAAAAAATTACAAACTGAATACTAGGCTATGGAACATGAGCAATAGGTTATAACATGAAAATCAAACTAAAGATAGGCTAGGTTATTGTCAAGTAACAAAAATATGATATATCGGTAACTCCAACTGAGAAAAAAAAAACTCAATAAACATTATACAGAATTACAATTGAAAATAAAACAATATATAAAAAGCATTAACGGTAATTAACGGTAATTAGTAACATGGAGCACATGGCTCAAACCTAGGTTAACAAAACTAGACAAAGAAAATACAAATTTAACAAAACCCTGAAAACACAACTAAGCCCGATTAATATTTTCAATGAAACAAAAGTATTTTCACCAAAAGGGTGATTAGATATTAAAACTTACAAAATGAACACTTACGTTTTAGTTTGTCTAGCCGAACATGTCTATTTCTGCAGGCAGCACAAGACAACTGAACAGCCAGGCCAACCTGACCGAAGCTGCTGGAACACGGAACGAAACGGAACTGGGCCAACGGCCACCAAATTACGCGAATCGCCGGGCAAAATCGAATCTCAGGCAGCCCGGCAGACTACGATGAAAAAAACGAAATGTACCGGTCTAAAGACCCGGTACAGTAAACGGTAGAAAAAGTATTTATGAAACATAGTAGGAAATAAGAGCAAAAATATTTTACATTAAGTACTAATCCTTTACGTCTCTTGCATATAAAAGAAAATATACTTTATATATAATATATATATATATGAAATTTAATATAAATCAATAAATATAATATATAAATTAACAATAGTCAATTGTTTGACTCTCGAAACAGTCAAGCATAAACCAGGAGGAAAGTGGAAAGAAGACAAGCACACAGTCCAAGTAAAAAGAAATTCTGGGAAACAAAGATAAAACACGCTTGGTTAGGGACCTTCTTGACCTTAGTGACTGTATTATCACAGTATTAATAGTAATAAATTCTATATTTAAATAATACAGATTGACCATATGTGTAGTTAATAATTGAATAATCTACCAAAATATAATATATTCTTATTTGCACGTTGAAATGCAATTACCGTTTGCTTCACTAGAGTCGTACATTACATTCTTTGGATCATACAAAAAAATATACGTTTTGATATAACAGCCAGCATACATATATTATATTTTATGTGTACAGGAGAGCAATTTTTCAATTTAATTTTTCATCTAAATCCAACCAAATATCAAGATTTTACAATTAATTATTATGAATGCCTTTCGTTGCCTGATACATTTTGTACATATATGTAAATGCCATGTTACACATTAAATTTGTACCATATCAGAATTGATTTTTTTATTTGATTATAAAGATAAATAAATAGTGTCTTTTAATGATTTTACTTGAGTTACTGCATTTAAGACTATTGAAGATAGAGTTTAATTAGATACCATCATAATTAAATAAAATTAACTTACTATGTGTACATAAACTGATCAAAATGTTGTAACGAAAAATGACACAATTTAATTTAGAAATCTTAGAATCCATCTTAATTATATTAAGCACTCGTAAAAAAGATAATATATTACTGAAGTATATTTTTGCTATGTTGAATTTTTACTCGATTTAAAGATTTTAGAAAATGTAAAAATAGACACACAACTGTCAATGTCTATCATCTGAAGTAAAGAGAAATCCTTATCACAGATTACTAACTCTGCCCAGATAGCTCATAGTATATAAGAAAAAGACGCACTGTGTAAGAAGTATGTAAGCAATACGTACTACATAATCGTGAATTTAGGACGCGACGTTGCCACATGAACAATTTTTACATCTCAATTATTATTATCAGCTGATTTTTATTATTGTAATATTCGTTTTTAGTATAGTTAGTTGATTGAGTTCAATCTGGCAACGCTGCCCAGTTAACAGCTTCGTCGCGCTGCAAAGCGGACAGTTGACACACTACGAAAAATGTGTTAACTTTCTTTAGCGTGGAACTGAGCTATCTGGGTAGAGTTAGTTATCTGTGTCTTTATTCTCTACCAAATTTAATTAATACTTTTCAGTGTACCAACTAATAATAATCGACAACAAAAATCTAACTATCAATGGTTTTGGACTAAGAATTACTTAAAATGTATAGTTCTTTAATTGGTATTTTGAACTTAACAGTGCATTTATAGGCCATGTTCGCGTAACTAATATATACATTTGATTTTATGAATGCAAATATAATATATATTACAAAGTTATAACAGCAATTTTTTTTTAATTTTAGAAACTATTGCAGTTTATTTCGGGCATGGTGATTCAGTGGCTGATGCTTTGTTCTGCAGAGAGCATTTCACAAAATTCGAATCGCCAATGGTCGGTACACTGATTGAATGACGTTCATCACACACAGGCCTGCAAATTTATGTAAACTGGTAAGTAAAGTTAAGGGGAAAAAATAAAATATTTCTAGGATATAGCGTAAGAAATTAAAGATTCTATCTTTGTAGTTAGATGTTGATATATAATTAAGATAGTATATATCCAGACGTGTTCTTTCTAAATTACGTTAGTTTTCAACAGTCCTCACCCATTTTATGGGTGTATGTAATAATGGGTGGAGGGGTGAGACAAAGTAATTAATTACGTGTTATTTATTGTCTAACTTCTATTAAGAGGGACTTATTGTATAAAGCTAATTTTTTTTCTGAGGCAAAATAACATATTTAAAAGTAGTGCTACTTAGGTTCATATTAATCTTCAAAGGTAAGTAAGTACCTGGTGATTTCTAAAATCAGTTACAGTGTCTAAACGTGTAAGTAAGACGTATTACTTTTTACACGTATATAATATACTAATACACGCAGCATACACTCCTTACGTACGACATTGCTCTATTTAGTACGCAACAATACATCGTATACCTGCTCTGTAGTTGTAGAAGAACGTGAGTGAACACAATGGTGTGCACTTCGAAACAAAACTTAAACTAAAAACAAAGAATTTAAGTAGGATTTCTGTGTGATTCATTTCTACTAAATATGAATAATTAAATTGACAAGAATATTAAATATTTAAGTAGTTTCTTTAAATTTCTGTTTTTATTAAAACGTTTGTTAGTTACTGACAGGAAAAGAACCGGAATAACCTGGTCATGTGAAATAAAGATAGTTCATTCCAAAATGATGAACTTAGTGTGGGCACGAACGAAGAAGACCATTCCATAAAAACACCGTTGACTGCACTTAATTTTCCGATTGGGTACATACGTCACTGATGATAATATGAGTAAATTAGTCAGACATTACTAGTAATTGATTGCATAGTGTTACAAATGCTAGCTCAACAAACCATAGTATATATATTCAAACATTTAATTGCGATATTTTGGAATTTGTTAGTTTCTTTGTTCACTTGCCCTTCATATCAAATATTAAAATATTATACTATTTATTTGAATTGAAATGTGTTCCGTCAAAGCCCATAGTTACTTTTGCAATGTCAATAACCGAGAGTGTACAAAATACCAAACTGCCAACAGCTGTTGCTGAATATTTATGGAGTTGTCAGCTGACGGGTGGTCAGACGACTTTCTTTCTCTCTTAACTGCTATATAATACACATACAATATACCTATGTACCGTGTTACTGTTATCTATCAACTGGGTTTTTATTACTCAATAACTTTTAATGAAATGTTTTACTTTATTAAAATAAAGTGTTGATTTTTACCTATTTACCAATACATATATCTCTCAAAAGAACTAAGGGTTTTTACGAGTAAGGTATAAATAATATTTCATGTGTATTAGAGACTTTTGACTAAAAAAAATATATTAGACTCACAAACTAATAATCTCTTAGTAAACTGGTCATAATAAACATTAGCATTCACAATAATTATTGTAAAATTAATAAAAAACCGTTACGTGTATATTGAACTTTAAAATGCACCAATTTACTAATTTATCTGACATTGGTTCTAACTTACAAAATTCGAACAAATAAAGACGAATATGATGACCACAAGTAAAATTATCTCGTTGTTTAAGTCTCGTGAACCGTTCCGATTGCACTAAACGTAGCCCAGCCACGTGTGTAAAGTGGAAACCCACGTGTTCCACGGCTCATTACCTCATACGTTCATTTATTTGAACCTCATTGGGTTGAAATCAGCTGGAACAGGAATGGTTTTCGCAATAATGAAACCACTAACATTTCACTTTAGCCTTAAATTTGCGTTTTAGCTTTAATTAATTTAATTTTCATTTATATTAAATAACTTTATCTACTAGTCGGTAAAGTTTTCTTCTTTCAATGGAGAAACACTGTATTATTAAGGTGATGCACTTTTATTGTAACATAAATTAACTATAATGCTTATGGTTAACAAATTAATCAAACAAAACACTCAACTTATAAACGATAAATATTTTATTGATGTATTCACAATAATTTGATTATAAAAATAATTTATTGGATTTTCATATGAAGTCCAGTTCAGTTATGTCTTGGATTGGAAACACTTTACATAAAACTCTGTACTTTATCGAAATACTCATTCATTTACAAGTAAAATATTATCATAAACAATGTGCCTTAACACTGGAATTCGATTAATATAGCGTGTTTCTTTTAAAACGCAACCCATGTTTTAAATAAAAATGACAAATAAAACATGTGTCCATTACACATTGTATTACTATTAACATATATTACTACTATTTACACGATTTTAATGACATCATTTTTCAGGTTTAGTGTTAAAATAAACAACCATTAGCATTTATACACCGTTCTGCCGTCTTTAGTTAATTTCTGGACACCTTTGTCAAAATGATTCTTGTTATTCCTCAAGTTGAAGTTGACTCTCAAATTTGAAGTTTCATTGGCTGAAATAAAACGTAAATGCTTTCTTTACATACTTAATCATATTCATATATAGGAATCCTGATGCTAATAATTACGAAACATTCTTTGATCAACTTGAGCATTTGCTTGAAAAAATTACGAGAAATTCTAACAATTCTAAAAAGAAAATATTTCGGATGGCGATCTCAATATAAATAACTTAGTAGATAACAGATATACAAACAATTACTTGATGTTAATAATTTATACGGTCTCGATTAATGTATAAATGTACCGACTAGAATAACTAAAAGTTCCTCTAGTTGTATTGACCATGTTTTTAGCAATTTTACAATATTAAGTGCTTGTGTAGAGGACCCAGGCTTGTCAGATCACTCAGCTATATTAGTATTAGGGTAGGAAAGATAGTAACAGAGCGCACAACTCCATACAGAAAATTCTCAATCAAAACTATTGAACAGTTTTACAATAGTTTGTCAGAACTTTACAAAGTAACTAATTGTGTGGATGAGTGTGAGTTTGTTAATACATTGTACAAATTATTTATGGACACGTTTATTGTACAGTTTAACAAGTGCTTTCCTAAGAAAGTTGGTACAAAAAAAACAAAAAAACAAAATCGTCCAGAAAAAATGGGTGTCAAATGATATAGTTGTTTTAAGTAAAGAAAAAATTAAACTTTGTGTATTGCTTAGACGTAATATTCGTAATGTGGCTCTTCAAAAAAATACAATAGTTGTAAACGAGGTTTGAGACGAGGGTAGAAAAACTAAAACTTAACAATAGTAAAATCAAAATTGCGGAAAATCTGTCGAGGGCTCTTGGCATTAATAATGAACTGGGAAAGCCCAATAATTATGCGTGTTTTAAACATTTTCAGGTCAAAGATAGCAAACAACAGATTTAATCTGAAGCTGACGCAGCAAAATTATTAAATAGTCATTCTTAACGTAAAAGATAGATTGAAATTAACCCCAAATTTAGACGCGACAATTAAAACCTCTATTGACTATTTTGATCATGTCGACAAAACACTTTTTTGTCTTCAGTTCGAGAGAATGTGGTAATTGGTGTCATCAACAAAATCAAAAACAAAATGTCGGCAAGCTGGCATGAAATACAGTACCAATGTTTCTTATCAAACATATAGCAGACATCGTTGCACCACATTTAACTTTCATTTTTAATTATTCACTTTCACTAGGAGTATTTCCTACATCAATTAAAAGAAAAATGAACTTGATCTTGACAATTTCCGTCCGATATCCATCCAGCCCATTTTTTTAAAACATACTGGAACGTTTAATTGTAAAATGATTAGTTTTATTTCTTATCAAACACAATGTACTTAATAAAGAGCAATTCTGCTTTCGAGAAAACTTATCAACAGCAGATGGAATATGTAACTTTACAGATTTAGTTTATAATGACTTAGAAAATAAATTATCTTCCGCGAGTATGTTCTGTGATCTGACGAAAGCGTTTAATACTATGAACAGAAATATATTAATTGAAAATATGGATAGATACGGTATTCGTAGTGTTGCAAAAAAGCTTTTTGTATATTTGTTTTAGAGGTGTTAAAGAGTGCATGTAGAGGATGAAAAAAGAACATCTCACCATCGTTGGGAACAGAATGATACATGATGTCCTCAGGGTTCCATCTCTTTATTATTTTCATGGCTGTATTCCCTTCTTACACAATATTAAATTCAGTCGATATCTGCCAGTATGTAGATGACACGTCAGCCTTAGTGTGGAGCAAAAATGGACTTTGCCTGTCCTCCAGCGTTGGCGAATGCCTAGATGGCCTTACCAAATGGTTTGAAAATAAATGTTTTGATGGTATTGGTTTTTGAAAATAAATGAAAATAAATGGTTTGAAAACTCATGTTATATTTTTTCAAAACACAATATACAGACACCACAAACTACTTATGTCATGATTCAACCATTTACTAAATTCGTGGGTGTTTTCATAATTTCTAAATTAAACTATAAAGTGCACATTAATTACTTGGCAAAGCGGCTTAATTCGGTTTGTTTTTCCCGGAAAATTGTATGAAATTGTGTATCCTAAGATATGCTTAAAACAGTTTATTTTGCACATTTGCAAAGTTTAATAACCTACGGCTTAGTCGTCTGGGGCAGCCCAACATTAGAGAACTTCATTAGGATTTTCAAAATTCTAACTTTTCTGCACTCAGAACGTTATATAGAAACCATTCAGATTTCATTGTAGGCCATATTTATAGCAGGGGAAATAATGACCCTTCCTAGCCTTTATATTTTTTTTAAATCTGCAGATATTTCGTCAAAAATAAAAACAAATTTTAAAACATCAACAATAGAACTTGTAATACAAAACAATATTTCTTAGTATATCCAATTCACAACACCAGTAAATTTAAAAAAATCAACTTATTACAAAACATGTACACTGATCAATAAATGTTACAAGAATAATAATAAATATGATATTAGACAACATTTTCTTGATGTCTGTCAAGAGACTTTTAATCAATCATGCCTTCTATCTGCTGAAGAATTTTGTAACACTGACATTGGGCCACTGTACTAGAATACACAGGTAAGCTTATAATTAGATTATACCTAGGTAGCTGTCGTTAATAATTAGGTAATGTTAATTTTAGTAAGTACGTTTTGACTATTCCTATTTACAAGATTGTATACTTCTGGGAAATAAATATCTTATTACATTTCTGATACCTGTCACTTATTAAATCAAATGATAGCCAAGGAAGACGAACCAGTTTTACCAACTTATAAACTTGTAATAATCTTAAACTTTCATGTTTTCTACTTTTCAATAGGGTTGGATTTTAAAACAAACACCCTGTAACCTTTTAATATATTACGTGATGAATATAGCTATTATCTACATCTATACTTTGGTCTCGAACGTGTCACTTATTTAAGGCAAAATTATTGATATCTGGCAAAAAGTGTAATACAAAGTATAAGATGTTATCACATAATTAGTGTATAGTACGTAAACAATTAACATATATACTTAGTGACAAAACATTAACTATTTTAATATGTAGTAGTTAATAAAATGTATTTGTTTTAGTAAAACCTTAAAAAAACTATTGAATATAATAATTAATTTTTTTAATTAATTTAGGATACCATATTTGTTAAACTCGATTGAATATTTACTCAAATGATGGTGAAATTTGGCATTTTTTATTATTTTTAACCTATTGAGGGTTATTTGAGTTACATATAATATATCATATAGAAAACTAAAACTTATGTAACGCTATATCTACATGTAAATTACATGTCACATTAAAAGATATGTATCTTATGAAAATGTAGGTTTAATATGTAACTGTAGTGTATGTATACATACATATATGTATGTAAAGAAGGAAAATAACTCTTGCGCGATATGAAAGAAATCGTAATATTATTTACTAGAGGGATTTTTTTTCTAGGGAGATGGAAAGCTTATTACTTCTATAAGATACAAAGCAGAACATCTAACATCGACCATTGAATGAAGAAACGTACTGAATAATGTATACGAATATCGCAAATGTAACTTTTAGCCAAGAACAACTCGATTCCCCAGAAAAAAATCCATAGAGTTTCACATAAAACCCTTTTACATGTTTTCATTTTCCTTTTCCCAGGTAGTGCGATAAGATCAATATGAAAGGTTGTTCGTAAATATTTAGATACATTTGAATAACTGTTAAGTAATGTTAGATAATCTGATCACAATTTAACTATAAAAAATGACAAATTTATCAATTCCATTGCGTTGTATGTATCTTTTTCAGACATGTAATTCCGTTATAGAATAAATACTTCCAATTGAATAGTAACAATTGAACGTAGGTTATCAGTGAATATTTTATTTTATACTAAAATAAACATGTATTTTTAATCGTTTATTATGCTTCGTAAGCAAACAATGAAAATTTGATTTTGAAAGCACTATTTAATTTAATATATTTCATTATATTGTTAATTTTAGAGTAATTTCAATGTAAATGTTTTAGTTTACTAAAATAATGTGTTAAATTTACCTATTTATCAATATATATCTCTCACAATAACTATGGGTTTTTACGAATAAGGTAAAAAATAACATTTCATTGCGTGTATGTGTGTATATGAGTAATAAATAGTGAAAGAAAATTTTTTACATTTATGCACACATCTAATTTATTTCATATTTGGCCAAAATTATTTAATAACTGCTATAATTGTCAACCTAATGAAATCTTAATTTTGTTTTTGAAATTTGTTAATGATGGAGTATCAGATGAGGGAGACAAAGGTAGTTGGACATTTGCCATCATTACGTGAAAAATAACAATCACGACGTTTCGATTTGGTAAAACCCAAACCTTTTTCAAGTGCTAAAAACTAAATTACATCTACACAAACATGTTATATTCTTAAACTAATAAAGTTTATTATTTTATTATTAAAATTAGATAAGTTTATTAGTTTAAGAACGTAGTTTTATAACATGTTTATGTAGATGTAATTTAGTTTTTAGCACTTGAAAAAGGTTTGGGTTTTACCAAATCGAAACGTCCTGATTGTTATTTTTCACGTAATGATGGTAAATGTCCAACTACCTTTGTCTCCCTCATCGAAATCTTAATGTTTAATTTGATGAGATATGTTAAAAAAAAAAAATTAAATACTATTATAAACTTATCAAAAAAATTATTATAGTTTATGATAACAAATTCGGAAACTTATAGTTTTTAAGTAATGTCGATTGTGCTGAATTTTAGGTGTTTGTGAACCTTTCAAGTTATAAATAATGGAAATGTTTTCCAATAATAATATCGCATTATTTTTATTTGTATGTACATTTTCATTTGAACGAAACTATACATACTAATTATATGAAAATCTTCTTTAAATTTTCTTTAATACGGTATGAATTTCGAATTAAAAATTTTCACTCCCCATGGCCATACGCTCTCTTAGGTGTGCGGTATTCTTCAGCTCTTCTTTTGTTTGATAATTACTTGATATAATTTACTTTCGTTTAAATTAATCTAGATATTTGTATTTCTTTTTATTTCTAACATAATTTTAAAACTAACTTTTTCCTAACCGTTCATCTATTAATATACAAATCATTGCAAGTACGAGTATTATTTCCTTTCTTTCTTTTTTTAAGGAATTAATTATTTCATATTACATTAAAATACCCTCGTGCAGCCTCATAGTGACTCAGATCTACGCCCAGGCTTCCTTCCATGCAGGCCTTTTCACAGTGGTTTTATATTTTAATGAATGAACATTTGTTTAGTATATATTATACTTCTTGCTACACGTATGTTTTATTTTGCTATCTTTATACAACTGTCGTGCTTTTCCTTATGTTTCTGGGAAATAAATAAATTTTTCATTTCATAATTTTCTTATAAAATGTTGCCACCAATTTGAATAACTTTGTGTATGAAATCACATAAAAGATCTTAAAAGTTGTTTTTAAAAAGCTGTTTCCGGTTACTGCTAGTAAGCAAGGTACATCGATGAAACTTTCAAGGAGTTAAACTTAAATTACTTTTGTAACAGAACTTCTTTACGGGAGGGTTGTTGTGTTGCCAATAATCCTCTTTCGACTGTTCAGTGTATCTCTATTTTTATCGTTTTATCAAACAATATATGGAAATTATTCTACAACTACCTACTAAATTGTAATAAATTAAAATGTGTTCAAGACTTAATACAACCGTACAGTTAATAAAACATCTAATAGTGAAACAACAAAATTTATTATAAAATAATAGTCTAAATTATATTTATTTATTTAAGAAAGTAGGGCTAATTATATTTACATAATTATACCTGTAATTGTCATTATATTTCAAAAATCTAAACTGTTTTGCAAAATCATTTGCTAGTATATGAAGTTTTGAACTAAACTTTAAGTTTCAATCTAACTTTCTTGTAATATTTATACTTTGATTACAAAAATCATAATAAATTGTCACCATATACATTTTACTATCGTTTATTAGTTTCATATGTACCATATGAACAGGTTTGGCTAATAAATTTTAAATATCACACTTAACTATATATTTTTTTTATTTTACCATATGTTTATATACTTCATTCGCAATAAAATGACTTAAAAACAGTATTAATGAGGCCTAAAGTAAAAACAGTATCACCTAAAGAAGCCTGTATGTTGACATTACTGTCTCGTTTGTAGGTTAAATATTAATAAAGTCATTGCTTATCCTAATTTACCAGCTTAAAAATACTAAGGTTAGTTCCCTCATAAGGAACTACTTTTACTGTAACCTTCACTCTATATCTGTCTCAGTCATGTAATTCTACTCTTATGGTCAATGGAAGAGTTTTAATTCTCTTTAAAGCTATTATTTTAGAGATAATAGGAAACAGTAACATTATTATAATACTTTTGGTAACTACAATAATATATAGTCACTATATCTTCTTTTTAACAACCTCTTCATATGAGAATTAACGATTGTAGGGGAGACTTGTTAAGTATAAGGAAACAACTCAACATAGATTCTCCATTTAAAAGAAAAGTGAAAAGTATATTTAATAAACCTTACCCACAGATAAATAAAAAAAATAAAGCCATTTTTTCGATTATTTTCACACACACGTGGTTTTATAACTAAATGAATTTTGGTAAAATTCTTAACATGTTTATAGAGTATAGAAATTAATGACAGTAAAATCCTATACGGAATAGGTTTTAATTGTTCAAATTTTAAAAATATTTTAGGTCTCAATTTATTTGAAACTGTCCTTTGTGATCATCAAATTGCAAAAAATAAACATGGAAATTAAGTCTGGAACATGTGGATTTCGAGGTTGATGAAATAAAATGTGCTATCTACAATATTTACAAGATAACCAGACGTTTCGCCCATACTGTGATGCGGCATCCTCAGTTGTATCACTGAGACTGACTGTGGGTTGTAAATAATGTAGATGGCACTTTGACACAGTTGTCACTGGAAAATATAGGTTCTAGTTATGACACCAGCCGTTTAAGCTTAAGTGTCTAAGGTAGAGAAAAAGTTATTTTAAAAGCATTTTATATCCATTTACTGACACAAAGCAGTCCACCAATAAATGGATAAACATGTTATAGCTACATATAAGCTATTGGCAAATATACAGATTTAAGAAGTTAGAGGTGCAAACATTCCAACAACAATTTGTTTATCATACAAAAATCCTGTGCGGGTTCAAACTGAACTAATCCTCAGTATTTGACCGATTTACGTTGTCTAAGCCTATCAAAGTTTAATAACAAGCATTTAAGTTCTCTTCGTTCAAAAGAACAGCTTAACCAAAAACAACAACAATAGAACGATTCAAAGGATTAACTAAAATAATTGTTTTCAGTAAACCAGTATTATATTGTGCATTTTGTTTCGTATATCGATGTAAATGAATATATTTTTCACGTAAATTAACTAAAATGATCAAGTAATTAGTTATGGGAAGCCGATATTAGATTTAAATGGTAATATTGGACTGTCAACAGATGTCACCGGTAATTAATTGGACCACAAACTGTCATATCGGCCTAACTAGTTTGGGTTGATCTGTCATTACACAATATGCGACATTCATATATTTCTAGGACTGGAAGGTTTCCTCATTTTACATGATAAATTCATAACACGAAAAGTGTGTGTAGAACTTGGATTTTTTGGAAAAGGCCATTTTTAATGAATATTTCAAATAGTTTATGTGTAAAATAGTTTATTTCATTTACATACGTCATATTATGTTTACAAATAGACCATTTTTAATCACTAAAATCATTATCGACAAATTCAAGCAGTTCTAATCCGGTTAAGTGTATTAGTTTTTTTTTAGAAAACGCTGATCATCGTTTTTATTTTATTGTATCCATTCTCCATAGACTATTGATCTGTGCGGGAAACCTATCGGATAGAGTCAGGAGGAGAACAAGGTAAATTATCAATCAAACTAACAGTCATGGCTCAGTATTCAAACCATTGCTATTTATAAAACAAGGGACAAAGTCTTGACGCCTTAGACCGCTCGGCCACTAGCTATCTCAAATTAGCTTATTTCACAATATTTAAATTCCATAGTGATTGTTTTTTAGATGATATAACAAATAATTGGCTAAATATTCTGAAAGAAATGCGTGTTTATACGTACAAACATAGTTAAAAACCGCAAAATTTTATCTCATAATTTTTGATACTTTACTAATTGTAATTTTGGTAGAAACTATTATAGTAGCATATGTTGAGACAGACACTATTGTATAAACATTTTCATAGGTTCTTAATTGTTTCTACTTGTCCAGTTATGACAGGGTTTCATCTCTGAAAGTTTTTAAGGTGCATACATTTTTTCTGAAAATTTTAAACAAGTTGTAAAATAACCCATACAGCAAAAGTTATATAGTGCCGATATGCGCTTCTTCCTTGGGGAAGAATCTCCCCCTCCCGGGGGTGGTATATTAAACATTGTAAATAACACGGGGAATTTGTAGATTTACTAATTTTCATATAAAATATCATGTGAATGATTTTTCGAAAACCCAGTAGTGTTTTTTTAGTTATAAGTAGATAACAATTGTAAGAGAAAACATGATTTTCAACAGTTTTGCACAAATAACTTGAAAATCTTAAGATCTACGAAAACTATTGTTCTTATTAAAAATAAAGTTTATAAAAAACAAATATAACGGTTTAATTTTATTACATTATGTTCTATTAGGAGATAGAAACATTTCCTTGAAGATGATTTTTTTTATTAGCCGTGAATTTACTGTTTGATTCAATATAAAGTAACGGAAAAATTAGTAGCTTTTACGAAAATACTCATCGAACTTATTTTAAATTACGTACAAAAAGATATTTATTTTAAGCTCTTATTGAAGTTTATAGGATAAAAAGTAAGGAAGGCACAGTGAAACAGCTAAATCAACCACAATTACAAAAAAAAGAATGTACGTGGTCAGTATAATATTATACTGACTAAATCGTCCAAACTTGTTACAATCCTTCAAATACTTTGAGCCACACAGATGTCAGACTTTATAACACTGTTGTGTTTATGTCAGCAAAAATAAGATTTAGAGTCACGTAAGAACAAGTAATTGGTGTATAGATAGTAGATTATATTTTTAATCAAAATACTAGTATTTGATTTTGTAGAGATACCCATGTATCATATTACAGAGACAGAAACATTATTTATCATTTTAAATGAAATCACAAGCAATAAATAATCTAAACTAAAAATAGTGTTCTATGTTAATATATGATAATAAAAATACCATAATAAACAAACAATTATAATAGTCTGTAATATACTTCTATGATGCGAACTTTTTTAAGTTTAAATGACAGTTAATATAAAATACAATTAAAAATAAATAAGTTAATGAAAGTGGATGGTTCTGGATTGCATCCATGAAATATAAAAGGTTTATCCACTTCAGCAAACATGTGTAAATTTAATCTATCACCAAAACTGTGTTTAATATGTTTACTGACCATGGAAGTATTAAAGTAAACATAAACTAAGTATGGAGTTTTATATTATGAACCATACTCGTTATACTGCATATAATGCACCATATTGGTTACTATTAGTTGGAATATTAGACATTTTCATGTCTATTAAGCAGCTAGTGTGTATGTTCGATATTGGATTTTTATAATGAGACCTGTACATTTATTTATTACAATATGTAATAAGATGTTTATAAAATATTTAAAAATAACTGGAAGCCCATTTTTATAAATTTATATAATTCTATTTACTAGTAAAAGTTTATATAAAGTAAAAAGATTTTAATTAAAAAACATGGCAGTCTTTCTATTATTGCACACCAAATACCTCAGTAGTAAAAGTTTAAAAGTCGAGATTTGTAAAACTTATTATTCAAAAATAAATATTACCTAACCCTATGATAAATATCAACAATATCCGTGTTTAAAACGATTATGTAATCTGGTCAGGGAATTTATAATTCTGTAATGTCAAAGGTTAAAATATTACCTCATTAAATCAGTTTCACCTCATAAATTATGTACGGTTGTTGTTGTATAATTTAACAGCAAATCTTCCATAAATAACGATTACAGGGATATTGCGTGTGATAGTAAAATCAGAGGAATGAATTATTGGCAAAAGATAAATAACAACTGCAGTTTATATCTTTTTATAATACATTAAAACTTTAATATACAAATTTCAGGAAGGGTGATTTGATGTTTGTCATTTCATCTAAAAAAATAAATATAGCCTTTATTTTTCATATAATTTATATAAGGATATCTCCAGATAGTTAAACATTTTTTTCAAAATGCTCAACGACATTGTAGGCTATGGTTGATTCACCAAATCTGTATATCTTTGACAATAATTAATTGTTTTGCGAAATTTGTTTCATATGCATCTTTTATCTGTAAGAAATTAACCAAATGTATTTAATAGTATTATACTCAAGTATTTTTTATCATGGACATTTTACGTATTTATTTTATTTTTTTATCGTCGTTTTTTATCGATTTTATTGATGATCGTCGCCATACGTTATAACGACGATCATCAAGACAAGGACAAATATGGCTTTAAAATGAATTTGATAAATGAAGATGAGCGAATGTAGTCATTGATACAAACTAACACCGACTATTCCTTAGAAATTGTTACGAATTAACATCCTAATAACAAATGAACAGCCATTGGTATTAGCTGATTTATTCCAACGTTTATTTTACTGTGATTGGGATTGAACTTAGAACCTTTAGGTTGAGAAGTTGGTCTTTAAATAAATACAATATTACAGACCTGCCTAAAAGATGTGTTGAATAAATTGATTATTGCTATGCCTATTAACATACCACGCATCTCACATATATATACTACCTGTTTTGGGGTGACTTTCTATAGAGGACATTTATAGACTGATTAAGGGAGACTTCCAAGGTCAAGGTTATCCAGAACAATGAAAATCAACAACACAACTATGATGATATTAACTCACCCACTCTTACATCAACACACTCATTCTGAAATACCTACCCATAATCTCAAGGTTTAGGATGAATCCCCCTACTCTTCCAATGGCATGCAGTTCATTGACTCACTCACCCTCCTTCCCGTTGTCACACAGTTTATGACTGACGTATTCACCAGCCCTTAGATACAAGTCCTGACAGACCCATCCACCAGCCCATAGACACACGGTTTATTATGGTCCCACCCACCATTCCATCAACACATGTTTTATGATCAAACCCCTCCCCACTCACCACATAGATACACGGTTTCTTACGATCCATGGTTTATAATGGCCTCTTCAACCCTCCTAACAAAACATCTAACGGAACAGTATATACCAATATTTTATAGTATTTGATTGTCAAATTTAGAAATTTTAAGACATAAACTGTCATATATTCAAATAATGATTTCCATTACACATTATTTGTATTGCAATTATTTTATACGAAAAAATACGAGGAAGACGTGATAGTAAATTTTTAAGTTTTATATATGCTCTTACTTTACTGCAAGCATTTAGAGAAGACAAGAACTAACTTTAGCATGAAATCTCGTAAACGAGTTTTAAACACCTTAAAAACTAGTTTCCTTTTACTGCCAGTAAACAAGGCATATCAATGAAACTTTCATGAAGTTAAAACTTAGATTTTATTGAAGCTGAATTTCTTTACGAAATTGTTGTTCTGTTTGTCTATATCTTAAAGTATTGTTTCAAACCAATGTTTTGCAAATTTCTCACATCTGTTAGTTGTTCAAGTCTCAATAATAAATTAATTCTCAATTATAATTTCCAAAGAAGTATTTATTTTTTTACAGATATTATTTGTAAATACTGATATTATTTGTAAATTTGATAATGAATAAGCAACATTTCAAGTCAGTTTAACAAACTGTTCTAGTCAGTAAACTTGTCTTGTGATTATATTCGTTCATTTTCACATACGAACTCCTATTGACCCAACCGCCCACCCATACACGTACAGTGCTATTGATCGACCCACCCACCCATACACATACAGTGCTATTGACCCACCCACCCATCCATACACGTTCAGTGCTATTGACCCACCCGCCCACTCATACACGTACATTGGTATTGTACGCAGTACATTGGTATGCTGGTGAAGCAGTGAGTAGTCATTATCAAATTTATTTAGCATAATATTTTTATTATTTGAATACTGTGGTTGAGACGTATATAAAACATTTACTATAACATATAAAGTATTTAAAACTACGGTCTAAATGATATTTTGTTGATACATGGACATAGCAATGATAGCTACAATTAGTAATAATTAGTTTGATTACTTAAAAGCAACAATATTTAATTGCGCAACTACCCCAATAGTAAAAATATTCTACTTTCCTTCCTTTTTGAATCCCTCTCTTGTATAGGTGATACACGTGTTATACATAAATCTATAATCATATTATAAATATATATAGTGCATATATGTAATAAATGTGTGTTGTGTGACATTGGTTTGTGTTATTCTTGAAGTATCTGCAATAGACATGCTACTTTCACGAAATTGACCTATTGCCGTCTTATTTCTCTATTTTACACAATTCTCTGCTATTACATAATAAACATAACAGTTTCTAATGTAGATCAGATAATGTTGTACACTTTGTTGGCAGTTAAAAAGGTTTAAAAGATTAACCATTACACTTTTTTTTAAGTGAGCTAGCCTTGGTTGTTTTTGAGTTCACTAAATTAACTCTTATCTTTGCATAGTTATATTAATATCAATGCATTCAGTCATAAATTAAATACTGCTATTATATAATTCTATAACCGGCTTTGGAAAGTCTTCTTTTAATAGCCCTCTATGATATTTAACCAAGAGACCAACGGCCTAAGGGTGACTTCTGAACAACCATCAATGACCTGGCGGGTGGGATGTGTGCAATAACGGGATCTCTCACCAGTCACCCATCCAAGAAACAACCACGCTTGATATTGCTTGACACCGTTATCATACGATAATATCGGAACCTTCCCTTCAAGGCCAATGGCTTTGTTACGTAATCCCACTTTTATCTTTGGCTGTTTCTGTATTTCATACTTAATTTAATACTATTTAATATTTAATTTAATTAATACTATTTAATAATATTTTTAATTTGGTTCTGTATTTTATGGACAAGTGATTCACTGAGCATCATATACTATATATAGGAGGTATTAAGAAGTCGACAGTGTTTCTACAAAGCCGGACGTAAATACGTATATTCATGACATCTCTTAATTTTCCTGCATTTTAATGAGAAAATATACTAGATAGTTGGTAACATTTAGTAACTGTTAATAGACATCTTAACAGGTACATAGATTTCCTTTTCAAAGGACATTTTAAAAGCTTTATTCAGGATACGGAGAAAATAATAACTTATTTAATTGCTCTCCTAAAAGCGTAATTTTATTATTCAAAATGAAGCTGAAACTACTAGGATTCTCGTGAGTTGCATGTTGATCCTCTTTATCTGCACATAGACTGCTGGTACACCCTCTGAAGAAAGAGGGGCGATAATAACGCAGAACACTTGAGAGTTTACTTCGTAATAAGCCTTTAAATCCATCTTATCTAATTTGCTCCTAATCCCATTCGAATATACCAACTTTATTTTGCATTTTCTTAGTACTTCAGTACTAGCACCATTACAGTAAAACTTTACGCCAGTTCTGTAAATTTTGGAAGTTTACAAGAACATATAGCGAATTAATTACGTCACTAAAACTATGAATCAGTCATTTATTTCAAACTGTCATATGTAAAGTTTTACATGTATGTTTACAATTTATAATCATTTTCTGGATATAAACTTGATTTGATTGAAAGTTGTAGACAAAGTTTGAAGGGTGTCATTGAACTTTCATTAGATGTCGAGGATTGTTGACAAGACCAGAGACTGACAGGTCGCCCTAACTAGATTTGAGTGACTCCTCACTTCAGATGCAAGGCTCACTTATTTCTTGAAAGTATTCATCAGTTAAAATTTCAAAATAATAATATTTTAATTAATATTTCAATTTATACATATCTTGTTTACAGTTTTATAATTTAGACGTCAAACTATCTCAAAACTTAAAAAATGTTCAAGTAGGCCTAGTTAATTCAGTTGTAAACCAACAAAATTGTGTAGTGCACATTACCTCAATGTAGAAATACTTTATAATTTTACAAGTAATACTGGTTACTTTTTTAGTAAAAGTAGGCTAAATAGACTGTCATAATTAATAATCATAAATTTTAAGAAATAAATAATTTCTTCTTTACTTGTTCCTGATAGTTTACCAGTTAATTATTATTAATATTATTATACCATATTATGGACAATTTTGTTTTATATTTTAATATAAATAACGTGACTCATGTCCTACGAATTATATCAATAAAATATGCGTAGTGTTTCGAAACCACGGAAGAGCAAGCAAGTAACGAAAACCGATTGTGTATATCGTTACAGAAATATTGCAACAGTTATTCAACATGTAATATGAAAACCAAATATATTGCATTTTGTTTGGACTATTCATGATATTAGTTTTTCTCTATTCATACTACAGTTATTATGTATAAGTATTTTAACAGGTATTTAACATATGATATTTGATATAGTTTTGTAAAAGTTATAGAACCAAAGTAATATAACCGGTATTTCATCAACCATACGATATTCGATACACAGAGAATACATGTTGGTTTCCGTTAGTCAAATATTATTTTATTTTCAGTTTTGTAAAACGTTATAGCGCCAAAGAATAATAACAAGTATTTCATCCTCCATACGATAATCGATACACAGATAATCCATGTTGGTTTCTATTAGTCAGATATGATTTATTTTCGGTTTTGTAAAAAGTTATAGTGCCAATTTATTGTAACACGAATTCCATCCCCCATACGACATTCGATTCACAGAAATTCCATGTTTGTTCTTTTAGTAGAAGATTATTTTATTTCGGTTTTGTAAAAACGTTGTAGCACCAAAGTATTGTAACATGTATTCCGTCCAATGTATGATATGTTCTATCCTCAGAAAACCCATGTTGGTTCCCATTGATAGAACATTAGTTTATTTTAAATTAATTTAACAGCTAACGTGTGCTAATGTGTACTTTTACACAGCCTACAATTGTATAAAGAACTTCGATTACTTTAGCAATCATTATTGATTACAATTATCATTACGTTGCAAATATTTATAAAAGATTGATTTATTTGTGGTTAATTCTAGCAAGGAGCTAATGTAGCAATTCAGTCTAATGTAACTAAAATATCATATGTTCTATGGGAGGTTAGTATGTACTTGTTATGTGTGTTAATATGACTAACAAATAGTTCACGTTGGAATGAAGTAATACATGTTCATGCTAGACCAATGGTTTGGGTTGTCTGCCATTGGTTATTGTGGATTACTAACAGTAGGATGGGCCAGATTGTTCAAAATACATATTTATTTTATTTTTAAAGATATATTTCTTGAAAAAATAATGTACTGTTAGATGAAAAACATCCGTAAAATGTGACTAGAGGTAAATAATATAGAAATATGGAAGTCGAGAAAGGCGCAAATTAATACTTGTTTCGCCTCAGTGTTTACAAAGGACTTTTCTAAGCTTACTTTTAATTACTTTTTAATGTAAAGTAAATTCAATTAATTTAGAATATTTTAATAAGGAAACATTCTAAACTTGCCTTTAGTTTCATATATATATATTATATATATATATATATATATATATATATATATATATATATATATATATATTATATATATATATATTTTTGTTTTTTTTAATGCACTGATTTTACACTCTGAATTAGCACTGCAAGGGAAACGAACTTATTTGTGAGTATTAAAATGTTACCAGTTTAAATAGCCAACAATTGTGAAACTACAAAACATCGACGTTAAAAATCTAGCCTGTTAAAGAATATTATACTTTTCGTGATAGCTTTCTATCAGCATATTGAATTCATTTGTATTTTATAAATAAAGGTAACTAGTTTAAATAGTTCAAATACTATACCAAACACATAACCTCATGTCAATTTAGACTATTTAGACTCTGGTTACTATATACAACACTTTACCACGTTCCAACGTTTCGATTAAACTATCATAGTCGACTTCAAGGTGTGAGACACGCTACTCTCTAAGAGCTGAATTTAATTAAGACTCTTCTTTATTATTTTCCTTGACTCAGTTTTGTGATTTGCCAAAACCTTCTGCAATTTATAGCATATTTTGTCAGACATAGGATGAAAACATTGCCCAGTTGTACTTTGATTACGGTTTACATTGACCATGTTAATTGTTAATATAATGTTATGTTAATAATGTTAATACAAGTAAATTAAAATATAAAAATATAAAGTTGGACATAGGATGGGAAGGAACCAGCACAACCTGGTTCAGTGACAGAAAGGGAGCTTATTCTTAAAGTGTGGACTTATTAAACGTAGTTTGAGTTGGCCCATACATATATTACAGTAAAAGTAATAAATTAAATTAAGTTTTCACATGATTTGAATACTCGTATAATTAAAATAATAATACGAGAGATAATAACGTTTATTGGAACATTAATAGTGAAAATTACTCAAACACGTTTAAGAAAGAGCAGTTAAACCAGTAAGACAACTTGGCAGCTGTCTACGACTGTCTTGTCGTGTCTGGATATCCGACTAGACATGTATTACCCCAGTCGGACATTCTGGAACTTACGTGTCACTATGTAAATGAGATCTACATATGATTAAGGCAGAACACTTCGGCTAGCTAATCCCCTTTGATTAGAGGTATTTTAAATTAGTATTTATATTTGGATGGGTGATTTTTAACGTCAAACAACACAAACTTAAACTAATAGAAGTACTTGATCTGAGGATGGTAACAGTGGTTCACTAAAATCAATCAAAAAAATGTATGCATTTTGTACTTATATCATCGAAACATTTTGTTGTTGTGAGAAGTTTCGTTGTACTGAAGTTTGCCATTACACGAATTATGCTAACAGATAACTGGTGAAGCATGTTTGTGAAATTATAATGTACAAAACTATTGACTAGAATAATATTTTAATATAAAGTTTAATATGACAATTTTTAATTTGTGTTTTTTTTAAAGATCGTATGTGAAATCACACTAAAGAATGTTTTAAAATAAAAACTATCAGTATTATGAGAACCATTTAATTTTTTTTTTACCTTACGCTTAATATTTTCTAGTTACTTTAGTTTTTTGCCAATTTTATTGCAAAATTTTGCTTTTTATTCAGTTTTATTTCGGTTGACCATAACTAGAGTTAAGTATTCAAATTAATATGTCTACACTACTATATGGACGTACATATAAATTAGGCATGCTACACAAAATTGTATGACATTTATACATAGCAAAGACCAATTTTTCAGTTTTCTCGCTATGTAGATTATTTGGACATAAGAAGTGATACCTCTGCAGGTTTCAGTGATTTAATGTGCCAATTAGGGGATATACGAGTAATTCTCATTCGGAAAAACCTATTTGGATCATAATTTACATCGCTTTATTGTTTGGCTAGAATATTATGAAAAAATAAAGCACCCTTTACATAAAATGTGACTGAGTAAGTATTCCATTCGATTACTCTAAAAGGTTGATGTTAAAAATAAAGATACTAGTAACTAAAAACATGTGTGAAGATATAAAATTTCAATCTATAAAATGAAAATAAGAGAAGTTTTTTATTAAATACCACACATGTTGAAAAAAAGGTTTCAGTTAAAGTTTCAAAGCGGAGCTAAAATATAACCACTGTTACTGATGGAATGTAAATATAAATGTTAGTCTTCCAACAGCATACAACTATGCGTGTTCGCACAAGTTTCAATCTCATATACACGAAGTAGGCTTGTCTCGCTGACAGATAATACTTCTAAAGCATTGGATGAAATAAAAAGGAGATCTCATCCCAAAACATTGAGACGATCCCCGATAATCTTCCCGCCTAACTAAGGTCTGACTATTTGTTTGTTTTGTTCATTAATTTTGTATATCGATTACTAAAGTTGAAGCAGCCATGATTCAATTTGGAAAACAATTATGTTTAGTTTTCGGGCTTCATAGAGGTAAGTGAAATGAACTACTAAAAATAAATATATTAATATTGAACTGTTTAACTTAATTCTTAATGATTAATTTTCAATTCTTACTCAATTAATAAGTTTTCATCAAAACTACTTCTAAGTTGGTTTAAAAAAAATTAAATTCAAGATTATTCGTTTATAACAAACTACACAAAACTTGAAACATGTAGTATTTGAAACAGGCCTTTCAATATACTTCATTTGTGAAAGTTATTCTCTGTGATTTTAAGATTTCACAGTTATTTTAACACGCCTAGAAAAGTAACTAGCAGGAAAAAGTCTTTCTAGTCCAAATTAAAGAAATTTAATATATTATGTTAAAATCTTCTTCTAGGTTATCATTGAAGAGAAAAGGGGTGAGTTATTGAAGTGTAACTTTAAACGGTGTTGAGACAATCAAGAAGACATATGCGTGTGTACAATCAAGAAGACATATACGTGTGTACAATCAAGAAGACATATACGTGTGTACAATCAAGAAGACATATACGTGTGTACAATCAAGAAGACATATACGTGTGTACAATCAAGAAGACATATACGTGTGTACAATCAAGAAGACATATACGTGTGTACAATTTGCGGGTCGAAGCAGGTAGGGCCATTGAGGGAGAAGGGGAGAGGGGAAGATGTTGTGTGTGTTGGATAGTGAGTTAGGTTTTCCTACCCCTAAAATCTAAAACTACATTCCTTCTAACACTCAACTGGACATCTGCATGGACACCCTTAAATGTTTTTGGATTTAGGAGGATCATTCTTGATATGGTTTTGATGTTAGTGGACTGTATGCTGTCAATATAATATGGATGTTAACGTAGGTTTTTAAAATTTGCATTAATGAATTGTGAAAGTAGTATATGATAGCTAGTTCCATTTCTCAGATCAGATGTCGGATGGCGTGCAAGCAACCAGTTTGTTGTCTTGTAGATATGCGTGAACTCTTAGCACGGTCGTTTAGTAATGCCATGGCAGTAGACAATAATGTATTCCCCTTGTAGCATTAACAGAGTTCAAGGTCAGCTGGTGACCCCAGTCTTACTAAATAACTATGGCCAATACTACAATGTCTCCCTTTGCATTCAAGTTAAAGTTTTACTATCATTCAAAGACTTCTCCACACTATCAGGTGTGAGATAAGTTCTAGATATTTTATGTTTAGTAAGATTGGAATAAGTTAAATGTATTGAAAATAAAACTTTAGTTTACTAAATGGTTGTTTTACAACCGAAATGTTCAAAATTTGTAAAGTATAACTATGATTTTTAAGGTAGATAAAGCATGATAAAATAAACTTAATAACTTTCTTTCATATAATTTCGTAAACTGAATCACTATATTATATAACTTTATGAGCTTCGAAAGAATAAGTTATCAATAATAGCATAATCAAGCAATCGTACAATTTTCTTACATTGCAGGTGCAAATTCATTCTTGATGTTTTATACGATCAAAAATGTATGTTTTACCAATAAATATTTCAGTTATTTAATTTAGATAATTTTGATTCAAATTATCACATGTTACATGTTAATGTATTTTGTGTCAGTCATGTCAAGACTAACTGCGTATTATCTACTTTGCAATCAAAATATACAACTTTTTTAATAAATGATTTACTAATGTTGCTCTTTTTTATCAAAATTGTGAGCCTACATAAATGTAAGTTATAAATGAAAGATTTATAAATAATATTCCGTATTAATATTACATAAATATATTACATAAATTTATAAAATCCTTTAGATTTTTAGTTATTTTATATCAATAAATTAATTTTACCTGCAAGTAGCTGTATTACAACACAATTATACACACACTATTATTGTTATTACACACGTGCAGTTAACATATTACAAATATCAGAATAGGCCTATATAATGACACACATTTACTAACCTCAAAAGTAAGGTTTGATAAATATTGGATAAAACAGTCATTAAATATTCCTAAAAGCTTGATTTAACATGGATAACAAAAACGCTAATAGAAGAACAAAGAACTAAAATTGAAATTTGTTAGTTAACAACTGAATGTGCTTATATTACGATATGAAACCAATGTTTTATTGAAATAGTTTCCCTTACTTCAGAAGAAAATAAACAAAAACTATAATTTTTTATTCAATTTCCCATTATTCGATTCTGTTGTAATGAACGGAGTACAAACTTTTTGCTGTATTGCATGTACTTAAAAAACTTTCATGGGGTTTTATTTGCCTTGCAACAGTATGTTTGTTATATATATTTATTTATTATTTTTTACTGGAGAATGAAGAAAATACTTATAAGAATAAAGAGTAATATTTGTATTAAATTTGCTAAGATAAATATAAAAAGTATGTTATAAGACGTGTCTGTTCGGTAAGATATTAAAGGCAAGTTCTTTTGATCTTCATAAATGGGATTTTTTCTGGACAAATTTACTAAGGTAATATTACACCACGAGTAGAACACGCTTTATATTAAAATAATATTGTAACTGTATTTGGCTGACGGATATAAACTGGCAAATTACTTCATGCTAGACTGGATAATTTTATACCTCAAGTGGCTTCAATTTAAGTTAATTAGCAGGAGTAATAAATAGTTTGATAATGAAATAACCAATAAAATATTTAGAATAATTTTGGTGGTTTCAAACACTCAAATGGCAACTTCATAGAGATAATTTAATACAACAGTGAAGGTGGTCTGTTGATTCTGGTTTTGAAATCCAATTGATCTCAATGAGTTTTTTTTTTTATCTAGTTAACATTTTTGTGGGACTAAATGCAAACGTGATCAAATATTGAAATACTTTGTTTAGTTTTGTTTCCGATTGCAAGAATAAATAAAATATTGGGGACTGGTAAGAACCATTTAAATATTCTTTTTTTTTAGTTTCACGTTACTTTTCAAAGAGAAAATTATGGCTTTCGAATAGACGAACCGAATCAATTCACATTCAAAGTAAATGATTATAACCTAATAGAGGCACAGTGCTGTAACCAGCTACTTAGGAACAAAGTGTTGAGGAGATTGTAGGCGATCAGTTCTATGGTCAGTTCTCTTAAAACCAACATGGAGACCGCTCAGTGGTTGCCATTGGTTTGGACACTACTATAGAAGTCATAAGCGTCGAATTTTGGTGGTAGTCAGAGCGCAGATATTGTCAAGGAAGACAACCAAGAACCAGGCTAGTCAATTAGCTGAACATAAGACCAATACAAAGTATTTCGGATTCCAAGTAAAGCTGTAGGACCCTTAGTTTCCCTGGCTCTTGAGCTATTAACTAATCGCTCTTTCGAAGAACAGTAACAATGACAACAACCATAGTAACAATGACTTCACTCGTTCATCTACAATCACACTCATTAGCTCCTTATATTTTTCAATATCACTCCGATCAGTGTTTTAATAACGAATAATAAATAGTTGTGAATAATTATTTAAATATTACATAACTATAAAACAGTGATAATATTATTTTATCAAGATTAAATATTACTCAGAAATCAGTGTTACTCAAACAAGATTAGCACTATATATGCATTTTTTAAATAAAACACTTCAATGTTACAGTGTGCTAAAACGAATGCAAAGGGAACGTAAATTGAATTGCGCTACGTGTGAAACAGCTAAACACAAACACAGTTTTTATTTGCAAATCATTTTGCCACTGAACAATCACTATTTGTGTTGTGTGCGGTTCTGCACTGTGAAACGTTTGTGAAGAGGTGAATGGAAATTAGACTTTTTAAAACTTATTACTATAGTTATATTAAAAAATAAAACGTTAAATTGTTATAAATATATTAATTATTAGAGTATCTTTCATTTTTAGCCACGGGCAGGTGGTGAACATATAGATAGGCTCCTTCTGATCATAAAACGGTAGCTCCAGTACTCAATTTATGACAGGAAAAGAATGTTAGATATAAATATTAAGTGCTATGTAAGTACTGGACTATTTATTTTAAGTGACATTTACAGCATTTTAACTATGAAAAAAGAATAAATATCGTTGGAAATTTAGTTTACTTCGTAGAGTACAAAACATTTCATGAAAAAATACGTTATCAATTATTATCAATAATAATCAATTAAATAATTATTTATATAATTGATGTAAATAATGATATTATCGCTTATTTATAATGGCTTAATTGTATGTGGTCTAAGACAAGGGCTCCAAACGTTTCTCGTACCACGCCCCCTCCTGTTAAATGACATTCCCACACACCTCCCTTTAGAAACAAATTGTATGTGGTCTAAGACGTTCCAAACGTTTCTCGTACCACGCCCCCCTCCTGTTAAATGACATTCCCACACACCTCCCTTTAGAAACAAATTGTAAGGAATTTTGTAATTAAGGATTGATTGGAATTTTTCAAAGTATTATATTAAAAAAATATTTGTTCTTACTTTCACAAGACAAACAATATAACATTTTAAGTTTTAGTTTACTAAGTACTGGTAAGAGAAAAAGAATTTAGTCTTTAAATGAGACGGATGAGCTTGCAAATACCCTCATTGACTTGTCTTCACAACACCCAGGGGGGAGGGAGTCTCCAGTTTGGTATCCCCTCGTCTGAGGCAATACAAATTAGGCATATTTCCATTACCTAGAAGTGAAAGATATAAATAGAATATACATATTAAAACATATTAATTACTTGATGGTTTATTTTAACCTGCACCAAACCAATTACAATTTTGAGAAATGGTCATAATTTTTCGTTTAATCTGCATATTTTTAAATTACCACTTCACCAACATAAATAGCCCAAAGTTTTAAATCCCCTTTCGCATACGAGAAATACAGACACAACGAAAGTTAGCCAATGGATTCATGCATAAAACATTTTCCAGTTCACCAGTTTACTTACCAGCCAGTCAGAAATTGAAAATCTAATATTTGCAATAGTTCAGAAAAATTGAAAAATTAAATGATTTTCTCGTTAATTAAGTAAAATAAATTTAAAGTAACGATTGTATTAAAATGTTTATAATATGAATTCAAATTATAATCGCAGAAGGAATATATATGTTTAAATGAACAAAATTAAAAAATGGTAATTAAATAAAGTACTTGTATTAATTAGTTTGTCAGCCAAATTAATTAATTAGGTATCAATAACATTGCCAGTTACGTTTACCACCACCATTACCACTTTACGTTTATGGGTGGATTAGTAGATCATTAGTACTAAGTTTATGGGTGGAGTGAGGATCAGTACCACTTTACATATTTATGAGTTGGTTGGTGACCGGTAGGTCATTACCACTTTACGTATATAGGTTAGTGATAGGTAATTATCACTGAAGGTATGTAGCTGGATGGATGGGTCATTACTCTTTATGTTTATTGGTTAGTTGGTGGGTCAATCATTCTGAACGTACGAGGGTGGACGGGAATACCCTGTACGTGTATTGTTTGTGCATATGTTGTACTGTATTGTATTGTTGTTGTACCTATAATTGGTATGTGGGTTGGTTATGTAATACTCCCTTGCATTGTTTATTAATTTGAACTTCATCCCTTAACTATTATTTAATGAAGCCTCTCTCATTAGTGAAAGTAAAAACAAACAAAATTATGAAAATGTATTAAATAGTTGTTATCATTACTGTGTTAGTGATTAAATTAAATTAACTTTTTAGCTTATATGTTATGATCCATATTAAATTTGATAATCGATTAAACCTTGTATTAATGATAAGACAAAAAAGTAATTAATTCATATATATTCATACTGTTATAACATATATTTTAGCCAGTTGGTCTTCGTGAACACCATTGTTAATTAAACTATACTGAATATTGAAATATAGGTTTTTTTTTCTTTTTTTTTTTCTTTAAATAAAACTTCAGGGTCTGTTTCAGAAGAGGACCCCCACGCTTGGTTAGGTTAGGTTAGGTTAGGTTAGGTTAGGTTAGGTTAGGTTAGGTTAAGTTAGGTTAGGTTAGGTTAGGTTAGGTTAGGTTATAGTAAATTTTTCAAGCGTGGGGGTCCTCTTCTGAAACAGACCCAAACTTCACTCGCCAGTTCACATGGGCTTACAAGCCTGTGCGTGAACTTTATTCAACGAGTGAAGTACCGACCGTTGGCTCAGTGGGGATTCGAACCTTGGACCTTGCCCTCCGCAGTCCGAAGCCTTAGCCACTGAGCCACCACACCGGCAAATTAAATTACTAATTAGTTAAATTGCTAATGCGTTTAGAATTAGTTATTATATTATATCAGCCTGATGTCAACAAGCATATACATCAAGTGCATTATTCTATCACATAAACATAAATCTGAAGTGAATTGTAACTAACAGGATCTCTTTGTTGTCAGGTTTTGTTTGCTCTTCACATTTTCGGGTTGACTGGTTTCAATTTTCTCTCAACAATGGACTGGTATTGACACCTCCTATACCATCTTTGCACATACTTGAAGCACCCTTTTGATCATTAGATGTGGTTTGATCATACGATCGTCAAAATTTGATCTTATAATCATAATTATGACATTTATTTTCTATTTTTAAAACAAACTATTCCTTACATAGGAAGTGGTTTTTAATTTTTAATAAGCATTGTTAATTGTAGTGGTATTTTTGAATAATATTATTAATCTTTTAAATATTGGATATTTGACATTTATTATTTACCAAGAAAGCAGCTTTTATTTCGTGATAAATATTTTTAAATTTAATTGTCTTTTTAAATAATTTAAAGAGATTATTATTTGTTAACTATTGGAATTTTGTTGCAAAATCAAATCTACGACAAAAATTAAGTGAACTAAGTAAAACTTAAAGAAAGGGTCAATTAAGGCACGTAACCTTAGGAGGTATTTGAATGGTAAATTTATACGAATGTACCAACCTGCTGCTTTTACCAAACTGATGTAACAGTTCAATTTGCCAGTGCGTGTAAGTTTAAATTAACTGATGTGAATTAACAGGACGTCAGGCATTCAGTTACTGTTTAAACTTACCGAATTGAAATCAACCGTCTGTTGTGTTGTCTGATACAAATAGAAGCTGATAAGGTGAGTGGTATAGATGGAGTATCCATTTCCTGTTGCATCAAGTGGTTTCGCGCATCAGTTAATTTTTTCATTAGTTAAATTGTATCAACTGATGGAAAGAAACTGATGCGGTTATTTTTGGCCATCCATGTAAATTTACCTTGTTATATGAATTATGAATCATAGGCCTATCAGGCCTATGTGATAGTGTAATAATAACGTTGAAATAATATTTAACCATAACCTGCTACCCAAGTGGATCAACTCAAAATGTTCCACTTAAGTTGAGTAAGATGGAGAGATGTAGTTTATGCAAGGAGATGCAGAATAAGAGGATAAAAACAATTTATATATGCAACGTATGCAGAGACAAGAAGGACTATTATATTGCTCTTTGCCCCCCATTCTGTATTGCATAATAGCACACATTGTGAGAATAAGAACAGATGTGAATATTTGTTTCCCATAACTCAAATTTGATTGATATTTCATTACTTATCATTAAGATACGGATCGTAGATATAAAAGCGAATACTAGGGGTTATTGAGTGTAGATGAACGAGTGTAGTCATTGTTACTAACTAAGGTAGACTGTTCTTTCGAAATATCCATTTGTTAATTAGTCAGGGCAACTGAGGGTTTACTTTACGTAAAATCAGAACCACGTAGAATTGGTCTGATTTTGTGCTAATTGAAAAGCCAATCTAACTCAGTTGTTTTTCCTACACAACAACCGGACCCTGATTACCATCCAACATGGACACACCAGACTTCTCTAGTAGTGTCCACGTTGATGTTGGATGCCTTGCCAGTATTAAGGGATGAGTATAGAACCTGTATCTTCACACTTTGTCACCAAGTAGATGAGTTACAGCACTGCACCACTAGTGTTGCGCCGATTCTACAATACATGTTTTAATAAATCTAATATGAGCTGGAGCAATTTACCTGATTATAGTAACTACTGACGATGACTCATTTATGAGCTACTTAAAAAATCTATTTTACTGTTTGTTTAGCAGTAAAAATTATTATAACAACTATACTTCACGTTTGATCTAAACGTTATATAAGACGGTTTAACAGGGATCAAATATTGGTTGGGGGAGATAAAGAGTAGTGTACACACTGGCCAGTTGATAGGGACTAATGTTTTAACAGGGATCAAATATTGGTTGGGGGAGATAGAGTACTGTACACACTAGCCAGTTGATAGGGACTAATGTTTTAACAGGGATCAAATATTGGTTGGGGGAGATAGAGTACTGTACACACTAGCCAGTTGATAGGGACTAATGTTTTAACAGGGATCAAATATTGGTTGGGGGAGATAGAGTACTGTACACACTAGCCAGTTGATAGGGACTAATGTTTTAACAGGGATCAAATATTGGTTGGGGGAGATAGAGTACTGTACACACTAGCCAGTTGATAGGGACTAATGTTTTAACAGGGATCAAATATTGGTTGGGGGAGATAGAGTACTGTACACACTAGCCAGTTGATAGGGACTAATGTTTTAACAGGGATCAAATATTGGTTGGGGGAGATAGAGTACTGTACACACTAGCCAGTTGATAGGGACTAATGTTTTAACAGGGATCAAATATTGGTTGGGGGAGATAGAGTACTGTACACACTAGCCAGTTGATAGGGACTAATGTTTTAACAGGGATCAAATATTGGTTGGGGGAGATAGAGTACTGTACACACTAGCCAGTTGATAGGGACTAATGTTTTAACAGGGATCAAATATTGGTTGGGGGAGATATAGTACTGTACACACTAGCCAGTTGATAGGGACTAATGTTTTAACAGGGATCAAATATTGGTTAGGGGAGATAGAGTACTGTACACACTAGCCAGTTGATAGGGACTAATGTTTTAACAGGGATCAAATATTGGTTGGGGGAGATAGAGTACTGTACACACTAGCTAGTTGATAGGGACAAATGTTTTAACAGGGATCAAATATTGGTTGGGGGAGATAGAGTACTGTACACACTAGCCAGTTGATAGGGACTAATGTTTTAACAGGGATCAAATATTGGTTGGGGGAGATAGAGTACTGTACACACTAGCCAGTTGATAGGGACTAATGTTTTAACAGGGATCAAATATTGGTTGGGGGAGATAGAGTACTGTACACACTAGCCAGTTGATAGGGACTAATGTTTTAACAGGGATCAAATATTGGTTGGGGGAGATAGAGTACTGTACACACTAGCCAGTTGATAGGGACTAATGTTTTAACAGGGATCAAATATTGGTTGGGGGAGATAAAGAGTACTGTACACACTGGCCAGTTGATAGGGACTAATGTTTTAACAGGGATCAAATGTTGATTGGGGGAGATAAAGAGTACTGTACACACTGGCCAGTTGATAGGGACTAATGTTTTAACAGGGATCAAATGTTGATTGGGGGAGATAAAGAGTACTGTACACACTAGCCAGTTGATAGGGACTAATGTTTTAACAGGGATCAAATATTGATTGGGGGAGATAAAGAGTACTGTACACACTAGCCAGTTGATAGGGACTAATGTTTTAACAGGGATCAAATGTTGATTGGGGGAGATAAAGAGTACTGTACACACTAACCAGTTGATAGGGACTAATGTTTTAACAGGGATCAAATGTTGATTGGGGGAGATAAAGAGTACTGCACACACTGGCCAGTTGATAGGGACTAATGTTTTAACAGAGATCAAATGTTGGTTGGGGGAGATAAAGAGTACTGTACACGCTCACTAGCCAGTTGATAGGGACTAATGTTTAACAGGTATCAAATGTTGATTGCGGGGAGATAAAGAGTACTGTACACACTGGCCAGTTGATAGGGACTAATGTTTTAACAGAGATCAAATGTTGGTTGGGGGAGATAAAGAGTACTGTACACACTGGCCAGTTGATAGTGACTAATGTTTTAACAGAGATCAAATGTTGATTGGGGGAGATAAAGAGTACTGTACACACTGGCCAGTTGATAGGGACTAATGTTTTAACAGGGATCAAATATTGGTTGGGGGAGATAAAGAGTACTGTACACACTAGCCAGTTGATAGGGACTAATGTTTTAACAGGGATCAAATATTGGTTGGGGGAGATAGAGTACTGTACACACTAGCCAGTTGATAGGGACTAATGTTTTAACAGGGATCAAATATTGGTTGGGGGAGATAAAGAGTACTGTACACACTGGCCAGTTGATAGGGACTAATGCTTTAACAGGGATCAAATATTGGTTGGGGGAGATAGAGTACTGTACACACTAGCCAGTTGATAGGGACTAATGTTTTAACAGGGATCAAATATTGGTTGGGGGAGATAGAGTACTGTACACACTAGCCAGTTGATAGAGACTAATGTTTTAACAGGGATCAAATATTGTTTGGGGGAGATAAAGAGTACTGTACACACTAGCCAGTTGATAGGGACTAATATTTTAACAGGGATCAAATATTGGTTGGGGGAGATAGAGTACTGTACACACTAGCCAGTTGATAGGGACTAATGTTTTAACAGGGATCAAATATTGTTTGGGGGAGATAAAAAGTACTGTACACACTGGCCAGTTGATAGGGACTAATGTTTTAACAGGGATCAAATATTATTTGGGGGAGATAAAGAGTACTGTACACACTGGCCAGTTGATAGGGACTAATGTTTTAACAGGGATCAAATATTGGTTGGGGGAGATAAAGAGTACTGTACACACTGGCCAGTTGATAGGGACTAATGTTTTAACAGGGATCAAATATTGGTTGGGGGAGATAAAGAGTACTGTACACACTGGCCAGTTGATAGGGACTAATGTTTTAACAGGGATCAAATATTATTTGGGGGAGATAAAGAGTACTGTACACACTGGCCAGTTGATAGGGACTAATGTTTAACAGGGATCAAATGTTGGTTGGGGGGAGATAGAGTACTGTACACACTGGCCAGTTGATAGGGACTAATGTTTTAACAGGGATCAAATATTGGTTGGGGGAGATAGAGTACTGTACACACTAGCCAGTTGATAGGGACTAATGTTTTAACAGGGATCAAATGTTGGTTGGGGGGAGATAGAGTACTGTACACACTGGCCAGTTGATAGGGACTAAGGTTTAACAGGGATCAAATGTTGGTTGGGGGGAGATAGAGTACTGTACACACTGGCCAGTTGATAGGGACTAATGTTTTAACAGGGATCAAATGTTGATTGGGGGAGATAAAGAGTACTGTACACACTGGCCAGTTGATAGGGACTAATGTTTTAACAGGGATCAAATGTTGATTGGGGGAGATAAAGAGTACTGTACACACTAGCCAGTTGATAGGGACTAATGTTTTAACAGGGATCAAATATTGATTGGGGGAGATAAAGAGTACTGTACACACTAGCCAGTTGATAGGGACTAATGTTTTAACAGGGATCAAATGTTGGTTGGGGGGAGATAAAGAGTACTGTACACACTGGCCAGTTGATAGGGACTAATGTTTTAACAGGGATCAAATGTTGGTTGGGGGTAGATAGAGTACTGTACACACTGGCCAGTTGATAGGGACTAAGGTTTAACAGGGATCAAATGTTGGTTGGGGGGAGATAGAGTACTGTACACACTGGCCAGTTGATAGGGACTAATGTTTTAACAGGGATCAAATGTTGATTGGGGGAGATAAAGAGTACTGTACACACTGGCCAGTTGATAGGGACTAATGTTTTAACAGGGATCAAATGTTGGTTGGGGGTAGAAAAAGAGTACTGTACACACTGGCCAGTTGATAGACTAATGTTTTAACGGGGATCAAATGTTGGTTGGGGGTAGATAAAGAGTACTGTACACACTCACTAGCCAGTTGATAGGGACTAATGTTTAACAGGTATCAAATGTTGATTGCGGGGAGATAAAGAGTACTGTACACACTGGCCAGTTGATAGGGACTAATATTTTAACAGAGATCAAATGTTGGTTGGGGGAGATAAAGAGTACTGTACACACTGGCCAGTTGATAGTTACTAATGTTTTAACAGAGATCAAATGTTGATTGGGGGAGATAAAGAGTACTGTACACACTGGCCAGTTGATAGGGACTAATGTTTTAACAGAGATCAAATGTTGATTGTGGGGAGATAAAGAGTACTGTACACACTGGCCAGTTGATAGGGACTAATGTTTTAACAGAGATCAAATGTTGGTTGGGGGAGATAAAGAGTACTGTACACACTGGCCAGTTGATAGGGACTAATGTTTAACAGGGATCAAATGTTGGTTGGGGGGAGATAGAGTACTGTACACACTGGCCAGTTGATAGGGACTAATGTTTTAACAGGGATCAAATGTTGATTGCGGGGAGATAAAGAGTACTGTTCACACTCACTAGCCAGTTGATAGGGACTAATGTTTAACAGGTATCAAATGTTGGTTGGGGGGAGATAAAGAGTACTGTACACACTGGCCAGTTGATAGAGACTAATGTTTAACAGGGATCAAATGTTGGTTGGGGGGAGATAAAGAGCACTGTACACACTCACTAGCCAGTTGATAGGGACTAATGTTTAACAGGTATCAAATGTTGGTTGGGGGGAGATAAAGAGTACTGTACACACTCACTAGCCAGATGATAGGGACTAATGTTTAACAGGTATCAAATGTTGGTTGGGGGGAGATAAAGAGTACTGTACACACTCACTAGCCAGTTGATAGGGACTAATGTTTAACAGGTATCAAATGTTGATTGCGGGGAGATAAAGAGTACTGTACACACTCACTAGCCAGTTGATAGGGACTAATGTTTAACAGGTATCAAATGTTGGTTGGGGGGAGATAAAGAGTACTGTACACACTGGCCAGTTGATAGGGACTAATGTTTAACAGGGATCAAATGTTGGTTGGGGGGAGATAGAGTACTGTACACACTAGCCAGTTGATACGGACTAATGTTTTAACAGGGATCAAATGTTTGTTGGGGTAGATAAAGAGTACTGTACACACTGGCCAGTTGATAGGGACTAATCTTTTAACAGGTGGTCCACAATGTGAGATTACAGTGGTTCACTGATGTACGCTTGGTAGTTAACGAGTTAAATATACGTTAAAAACATTATAATTGGTGATACGGAACTCCTGCAGCACCATTATATCCACATTGATGGTCCACAATGTGAGATTACAGTGGTTCACTGATGTACGCTTGGTAGTTAACGAGTTAAATATACGTTAAAAACATTATAATTGGTGATATGGAACTCCTGCAGCACCATTATATCCACATTGATGGTCCACAATGTGAGATTACAGTGGTTCACTGATGTACGCTTGGTAGTTAACGAGTTAAATATACGTTAAAAACATTATAATTGGTGATATGGAACTCCTGCGGCACCATTATATCCACATTGATGGTCCACAATGTGAGATTACAGTGGTTCACTGATGTACGCTTGGTAGTTAACGAGTTAAATATACGTTAAAAACATTATAATTGGTGATATGGAACTCCTGCAGCACCATTATATCCACATTGATGGTCCACAATGTGAGATTACAGTGGTTCACTGATGTACGCTTGGTAGTTAACGAGTTAAATATACGTTAAAAACATTATAATTGGTGATATGGAACTCCTGCGGCACCATTATATTCACATTGATGGTCCACAATGTGAGATTACAGTGGTTCACTGATGTACGCTTGGTAGTTAACGAGTTAAATATACGTTAAAAACATTATAATTGGTGATATGGAACTCCTGCAGCACCATTATATCCACATTGATGGTCCACAATGTGAGATTACAGTGGTTCACTGATGTACGCTTGGTAGTTAACGAGTTAAATATACGTTAAAAACATTATAATTGGTGATATGGAACTCCTGCGGCACCATTATATCCACATTGATGGTCCACAATGTGAGATTACAGTGGTTCACTGATGTACGCTTGGTAGTTAACGAGTTAAATATACGTTAAAAACATTATAATTGGTGATATGGAACTCCTGCAGCACCATTATATCCACATTGATGGTCCACAATGTGAGATTACAGTGGTTCACTGATGTACGCTTGGTAGTTAACGAGTTAAATATACGTTAAAAACATTATAATTGGTGATATGGAACTCCTGCGGCACCATTATATCCACATTGATGGTCCACAATGTGAGATTACAGTGGTTCACTGATGTACGCTTGGTAGTTAACGAGTTAAATATACGTTAAAAACATTATAATTGGTGGTACGGAACTCCTGCGGCACCATTATATCCACATTGATGGTCCACAATGTGAGATTACAGTGGTTCACTGATGTACGATTGGTAGTTAACGAGTTAAATATACGTTAAAAACATTATAATTGGTGATATGGAACTCCTGCGGCACCATTATATCCACATTGATGGTCCACAATGTGAGATTACAGTGGTTCACTGATGTACGATTGGTAGTTAACGAGTTAAATATACGTTAAAAACATTATAATTGGTGGTACGGAACTCCTGCGGCACCATTATATCCACATTGATGGTCCACAATGTGAGATTACAGTTGTTCACTGATGTACGATTGGTAGTTAACGAGTTAAATATACGTTAAAAACATTATAATTGGTGATATGGAACTCCTGCGGCACCATTATATCCACATTGATGGTCCACAATGTGAGATTACAGTGGTTCACTGATGTACGATTGGTAGTTAACGAGTTAAATATACGTTAAAAACATTATAATTGGTGATATGGAACTCCTGCGGCACCATTATATCCACATTGATGGTCCACAATGTGAGATTACAGTGGTTCACTGATGTACGCTTGGTAGTTAACGAGTTAAATATACGTTAAAAACATTATAATTGGTGGTACGGAACTCCTGTGGCACCATTATATCCACATTGAGGGTCCAGATGTGAAATTACTCCTTTAGTATGTGTGAAATGTAGTCGCGATGAAAGAGAGCTCAAGGACTGATGAATAAAACATGTGGAGACCCAGAGCCCAGTTTTAGACTTTACTCCTCAACGTGACAATAATTGCAAGTGCTACATTTTCAGCGAAATACAAATACATTTACTGTTGCTGAAACTTTTATAAAGTTACTACGCAATATATGGAAAAATTAAATAATATTTGATAAATGATGTCAACAAAACAGACATAGATTATTTTAATGTCGGTCATACAGAATTGAAATAAATTGAAAATGTTTTTAAATATTTCAAAGAGATTAACTAATGTATATGACTTATACTTTTAAGGGGACAATTTTTGTTTACTTTATTATAATATTTTATTTGTAATATATTACATTTTTATATGTTTAATATTTTATGTATAATATATCATAAAAATTTTACAAATTATAAAATACGTACTTTAAAAGCAATATAATTGTATACTTTACTATGTGTTGTTTAAATAAATATATTTAATCTTTAGATAAATTATAACGTTCTTTTTTTTACCTTATATAAAATGGAGTTACCGTTAGTGTCACATGTCTTACTAAACTTATCGGTTTAGACTGTGAAGTTCCTTGAGGGAAAACAACAAATAATACTAGGTCAAAGGAATGTCACATTAGATTCCAGGTTAGTATTAGAAGGGGGTTTTTAGTGGTAAGTTTTAAAAACCGAGAGCCCCATACCTCGTTCGGAAATGAATGTTCACTCCACGACCCGCAAGAAAATAAGAACTATACTTAACTCAATATTGAAGCAAGATATGGGTAAAGTTTGGATCTATTCAGTGTAGGTAGACTTAGCTTAGATTATTAAATCATATTTCATTATGATTTGAGTGTCAGGTGAGCTTGGTATATTTCAGTTTTACTAGTTAAACTATAGTAACTTGTACTCAGAAAAAGGGCTTGATATATTTGCTCATTTAGATAATTTAATGATATTTTAATACGTAAGAACGGGTGTTATTATTAGTATTTTATTTCCTTTACACTAGGATATTATTCTTGATCTTTATTTGACAATAATTAAATTTAATACTTTTAAAATATAGCACTATGATTTTATTTTTATTTATATTTGTACACATGTTTTATCTGAACGTATATTTAATGTCTGAGTGACATGTGGCGTTGATTGAGATATGTATGTGTGGGATCAATTTGACCGAGTCAGGGGTTGACTTCCGGACAGCTGACGCAACCATTAATTTTCCCCAACAGCTGATAATAGGCCAATAGCAATATGGCTTATACTTCACGTTTACTACTTGGCTTCATATTATGCATAAATCATCATTTCTAAGTACAGACTTCTAAAGCTTATATATAAATGTTTTTATTTATACGACTTGTATAAAAGGTCTAGGCATCATTTAAATGTTCAAAGTAATAATAATATTTACTAACAATTCGAATGTTTATAAAAAATTTCACTATATTTTTACAATTTTTACTTAGAAGAAATAAACAACCAAGCAAGAAAAAAAATTACTATACTGAGACACGTCAAATATATATTAACTGACTATTTTGAGTTTACCTAAGTATAAAGAGTTAAATAGGCCAAAACTCCCCAAGTGACAGTTATAAATATATGTGCAGTAAATTTAACTTAAAAAAAGAAAAAAAAAGGACAAACCATTTTACTATCAATGAATACTCCCAACTACCTTTTAGATGAATGTGAGTTTCAATAAAACAGACGTTTCCCGCGTTACTGAGACACGACTAATAGCTCAGTTTATTTTTTGTGTCCATACATTCAGCTAATTTATGCTTCTTTTTGTTTGCTGGGACGAATTTTTACGTACACCTTCTAAAACTTCAGGTATTCTAACTAATATATTAGGATTAGTCAGAAATAGATTAATATAGTATCCAAAAATATCTTTTATATGTATTAGTTATCTTAATTTAAAATGTATATCTGAAATAATTTCACTTGGTATCTTGACATGAAAAGTTGTGTAACAAATATTTTCAAAAGGATACAGGAAAATGTTTTTTAATATAACTGTGTTAAGTGCAAATGTAATTTTTGTTCTCTCTTTGTATTTAATCATATTAAATTTATGGAATTCCTTTTTTACCTCTTTTGGAATTATTATCTCCTACAGGATTATTCTTCACAGATGACAGATGGAAGCAGTGATAATGTGTTGCCTGTAGTCGTTCAATATAAGTTACTTGAATCCGCAACTGAACGGCCTCATTATGATTTAGCCATGAAAACAATAAAGGTTTAAAAACTAACAAAACTAAAAATTCTTTGCCTCACCACTTTTCCATTATAAAGTAGTAAATTTAAAAAACTCACAAGAACTAATAAGTTTAATGATAATGACCCTTCTACCCACCCATGCCCTACAGTGATACTGACCCTTCTACCCACCCATGCCCTACAGTGATAATGACCCTTCTACCCACCCATGCCCTACAGTGATAATGACCCTTCTACCCACCCATGCCCTACAGTGATACTGACCCTTCTACCCACCCATGCCCTACAGTGATACTGACCCTTCTACCCACCCCTGCCCTACAGTGATAATGACCCTTCTACCCACCCATGCCCTACAGTGATACTGACCCTTCTACCCACCCATGCCCTACAGTGATACTGACCCTTCTACCCACCCATGCCCTACAGTGATACTGACCCTTCTACCCACCCATGCCCTACAGTGATACTGACCCTTCTACCCACCCATGCCCTACAGTGATAATGACCCTTCTACCCACCCATGCCCTACAGTGATACTGACCCTTCTACCCACCCATGCCCTACAGTGATAATGACCCTTCTACCCACCCATGTCCTACAGTGATAATGACCCTTCTACCCACCCATGCCCTACAGTGATACTGACCCTTCTACCCACCCCTGCCCTACAGTGATACTGACCCTTCTACCCACCCATGCCCTACAGTGATACTGACCCTTCTACCCACCCATGCCCTACAGTGATACTGACCCACACACCTATGCCCTACAGTGATACTGACCCACACACCCATGCCCTACAGTGATACTGACCCTTCTACCCACCCCTGTCCTACAGTGATACTGACCCTTCTACCCACCCATGTCCTACAGTGATACTGACCCTTCTACCCACCCATGTCCTACAGTGATACTGACCCTTCTACCCACCCATGTCCTACAGTGATACTGACCCAAACACATTGGAATTATGGAATAAAACTATACTTTAAAACTTGTATCATGTTATTTATTTTCATTTGATTCATTATCATACTTAGGAACTCGTTGTTTTAAAGTTTATACTCTACTTTGACAGCACAGAATACTTAAAATACATTTCATACTGAACTCTACTCCACACTCATTTAGCAGCAAGATGTTTTTTTAAGCTTAAGCATATTTTTGCTATTTATGAGTTAAAATACGAAATGATTTACTTAAAGTGTTTGTCTTGAATTTAATAATAAATATAAACAGACTTTCTAACTAAGAAATCAATTTCTTTAACTCTTCATGATACAAGGAAGCGTTATATTTTAAGTAAAATTTATAATTTTCAACGTATTTATTCATGCGTTAAAAATATACCTAAAATGAAACCACACAACGTGTTTTTTATAAACTTTGATTGCAGTGATGAAAGTATTAAGCAATAAAGAACGCTAACGGGTTTTTTAACTGGGCAGTCCTTTGTTGAACTTTTATTGCCAATATGAAAAAGAACAATGTTGCGTGATCTGGTTAACAGAGGACATTTCTAAACGTTTTGTTTGGATTTAAAGGATAACTCCGGCCAATTGAAGGTTTAATTTTATTTTGTTCAACGGTCACATGTTTATAATTTACAGTCCTAAATTTAACATTAATTCCAGTACATATTAATTAATTATTATATTTTGTGATTATACAATTAAAAAAAGACTAAATAGTTAATATAGCTGCCTAACAACATTGTTTTTATTTAATTATTAATAAATTAAATTAAATTTAAATTAAAAAACAAATTAAAGAACATAATTTGTTAACAATTTATTGAATATACGTTTTGTAACTCATTATAAAGAACTATCATAAATTGTTTTATTAAAGTAAAAATGTTTCTAAATAATAATTAGAAAATAAAAATATAATTAATTTTTAAGAACGTAAATATGACTAACTTGATGTTTATTAAAATAGGCAGCGCAGAAGTATAAAATTGGAGCTTTTATTGAAAATGACAATTAATCTTTGCTAGGAGTGTACCTGCCTTATCAGAGGTAAACAAAGTGTCCCGGCTACGGCGGTAAACAAAGAGCAAGTATTTATGGACTCATTAAATCTGTTTACAACAAACATAAGGCAAACAAATTACGAAGTATTATAATTAGGTTTTATCTTATTTTAAATTTGTTTAATTTAAAGTATTCCATCTAAGAAATGTTACAATGTTTATATAAATTTTAATTCAAATTTAGTAAAAGACGAAAGTTTTGGATAGTATAGTATGATAAATATATTTGTATGTGAATAAAATTATGAATTAGAATCTACATTTTCCTGTGACAACCGCGTCAAGGTTTTCTACAATATTTACAAGATGACCAGACGTTTCACCCATACTGTGATGTGGCATCCTCAGTGGTTTCTCAACCAGAAAAATTATGAATTATTCTCATACAATAATTTTACTGTTTACATTACAAATTACATACACACAACACCAAATTACCGGTATTAAAAGAACATCCTTTTAAATGCATTTCTCACTAACGATTATCTACATTAAAAATATATTCACAATTTTCCAAACAGAAATGATGTATTGGTAAAAAATCTATAAAATTGTAAATTAGGAAAGGTGTATTTTACTAAAGTACAAAAATAATTTATAAATTATTTTCAAGAAAAAATGTATATAATTGGAAAACATAATTTACTTAGACCTGGTGAATAATGTCACATAAATTGTTTAATATCCATTCTTCTTATAATTCGAACAATTACTTTCATACAAATAACTAATTATAAAATAGTCATTTACTGTTAAAAATGACTTAACTTAAAATAACGTTGTATGACTCGAAAATTCTTTTAGAGAAATATGTCTATACTTTAGTAATCATATATATTATAACACATTACTAAATAGAATAAATTAACTTATTACTATTTAGGTTCTAAAACTATCTCAACGAATCAATATAAAAATTAGTTCTGAAACTAAACATTTTATTTGTTTGGATCACATTCTATAATATGACATATTTTAGGTAATAGAAATATTACAAAAAAAGAGCCAGTGGTTTTAAGATGTTAGCTGACAGAAACATTGATACGTCATGTTACTCTGTTTGAAAAATTTGCTTGAGTAAATAGTATCACAGCTGTTTTAAATAATATTTTTGCATGATTTTCCACATATTGTTGGTAGAAAGAATACTGTAACAGCCAATGCAATGAACAATTACTAAAGAGATTATGTTTGGGATAGAGGACCCCAAAAGAATTAAAATATTTGTTTATTTTATATGCATATTAAATATGTCTAAGCATTAAAATATTTATTGTTGGTTCTATTATGATTTTAGTTGCACAGTGTTGGAATAACTCTTCGAAAACATGAAAAAGTGGAATTGATAATACCACTAAAAGTATTGTTTGCAACGAAGCATTGTGAATACCACTGTGAGAACTGCTCCAAGTATATATGTGACACATGTCTTTACAAAGAGTATCTCAAACATTTATCTCTTAATGTATTTGAGAAGATAATGTTTATTAATTTAGTATAAAATATATTTTTGTATTATTGTGAATACTTTAATTTAAATGTATTATTTAAATATATCATATAGTATTCATGATATATTTAGGCCTTGTTAATTCAAACTCATGGAATCGTGTTTATTCTTTTTCCTGAAAATAAAGGCCTTTTAATATTGTTATTTTTAAGCCATTGTTTTGTTGAATATCTCAGTAATGTGGAATATGGTATCACATTATCTTTTAGTTGTGTTAGCAATAAACACCAAGGCATTTTTCTGTGTTAGAAGGAAAATAGATGATCGAAAACTATAAAAGTTAATTGTTTATGAATTATTAAACTAGATCAATAATATAACTAAAGGGGGTTAAGTGTAATGTGTTTTGCTAATTATAGTTGTTTGGTTGGTGCAGTCTATGGATAGCAAATATTCATGGGAGTTCTGATTGGCTGATGAACTTGGGTTAGGCAATCACACGGTTCAATCAAAGCCGTTTACAGTCGCTCATGTTGTCCTCTGTATATGAAGAGCTGATAGTATTGCAAACGAGCCATTAAACTTAGCACAAGACCTCTCTGGCGTAACCGTTTGACAACTAAATTAAGTTGATGAAAATATATATATATATATATATATATATATATATATATATATATATGAGTGTTTTTTTTTTTCTAACTACTTCAGATCAATTCTGTTATTAAATTAATTTATATAACTGGAATGTAATAACTATTATTTTATCAAACTTTATGTTTAAATAATTTAATTAGTGGACAGGAATCGTTTAACTTAACGATCACACTAATTGTTGTAATCCTGAAGCAAATCATTTTGGCATCTGATTGTGTGAAACAATGCGTAAGATTAGGTTCACGCTAAAGCCACCAAAACACTAAATAAAGCAATAAATATATTTTCGTGAATTAACCTCATAAAAAAAATAAAAAACAAATCAAAATTTTTACTAACAATTAACAAAATTGTTCCTGGGCCGAGCGGTCTAAGGCGTCAGAACTTTGAGCATGGGTTAGAGATAGCGCTGGTTCGAATCTGGCTTAGACTGGAAGATATATCAGTAATATGCACCTAGTAGAAGTACTGGTTCGTCCCCTTACTAAGTCTGAAGAAGATCAATAGTCTTTGAGGAATGGGCAGAGTAATGTTAAAAAAGAGATCCGCCTTTCCTTAAAAAAATTCCTTACAGTTAAATCAAGAAGAAGTAAATTTATTTGAAAATTAATGAAATATAGCTTCCTTCCTTGTACTTTCAAAAAACGAGCAAGTGTATCAACACATAATCATTAATCAGAATACGACAGATTAAATTAAATTGAACTTTATTATTGGATCTGTCATTTATAATTGGTTCTGTGATCATAAAGTATAAAAATAATGTTAGCTGTACTATTATCAAGATGGAATGAAAAAAAAATGTATTCCTAGAAGAGACGAAGCCCTAACTTCGTGACACTTAGCTGTACATGTTGTAGTCTGCTGTCAAGTTGGCTGTCATCTGACCAAGCAAAACCTCGATGTTATTAAAGTTGGTTGAAATGTTTTTGTTTTTTTATCCACAAATAATATTTTCATCTATATACAACTATTGACATTTACTATTTATAGATAAAGTTCAGTTTTACCATTCGCCATAGATAAAAATACAGACCGTCCAAGGCAATGTATTTGCTGTAGATGCACTCCTGTACTGCTATCTAACGGTGATTTGTTTCAAATCAGTGATCGGACGAATGTATGAGAAGCACAGACGGAATGAAGAGTGATAGAGAGAGGGACTACCTGTGAAAACCAAACACGAACTAATTTCACCGTCTTTATGAGACCCATTTCAGTAGACAGTCTTCTTGTTTCTATAGTTAATTGTTTTGCTAACATAGTTATAAAAAAACTTGTACATTCTAGTTATTATTTTCTTTCCTTTTTTGGTTGGAGCACTTAAAAAGTATATTTGTTTATCATACTAACATATCACTAACTAAAAAAGTTCAGTCTTACTAGATAGATGGCGGAAATAATCACTAATATACTTTTCCACATTGAAATAATAGCAGTAATATTTCCATTAGTTGGTTTACGGTGGATAACATGGTCCCATATTACTTAATCTTTAAATATGACACAGAATGAACACCTCAGCCAAATAAAAGTTAAGTTAAAAGAATGTCTCATTTTTTCAGGTGGTGTAAGGGGCTAAGAAGCTCTCCCTAACATTTAATTTTGGAGCTAACGGCTAAGAGTGACTTCCGAACCACCACCAGTGACCGAGCGGTCGGGCTGCATACAAGCATCCATAACCATTCAAGGAACATCCACGCGTCATGTTGGTTATACATTGCCATAACGTCGGAACCCTCCGGTCAAGGCTTTTGACATACAAATACACAGTTAATGAAAATAATTGGTCATTAAAAGTCGCTGAACAAAATGCCATACAAAGTAAGATAGTAATAAATGCGGTAAGATATTTTCATTTAATAGTAAATAATTATTTAATTAATATTAAGATATTTGTATCATGAAGTAAGCTTTTTTGTAACTTTGAGGTTTCTTCAATTATTGTATTTTATTTTTTTAACAAAACTAGTTATATCAGTTTATATAATTAATTATATATAGGTACTGAGATAAAGTTAAGGTTATTGGTAACAATGTCTACAATCACTGCTATGAGTTGTAGATTTAAAGCTGTTTGGTTTTGTTACGCATTATCGATTCACCCTGACAATATACTGGTATTTGGTTAATATTATTTTTCATATTGATCTTCATTTTTCTAAATTCGAAGATCTTTTAATGATATTCAACAAAATTTAAATGGCTATCAAAAACTCTTGCAATTTAAAACCAAATAAATTATATTGTTTTTAAATGTGTTGTCCTAATTATATATTTAATTAGTGGCAATAATTGAAATATTTTATTGACGTTTGTAGTGAAATCCATTTCTACAACATCATTTATCTTGGGTTGACCACTAAACTATTTCATCCCTCATTTAACCAACAATCAGCTGTCCATTGTTAAGCAGCTAATAGACGGAAACCAAATCACAGTCCACTGTTCCCAACCAATGAAACGGTTATTGAATATTGGCTCAAAACATACTTATCATAGTGTCTTGATAGTAAAACTTTGTTTACTTTAACTTTGTTTCCTCTTTTTTTTACTGTTTTGTATGTTTTGCTTATAATATTTAAATGTTCACGATATTCTTTGTTAAACTTGTTATTGGGACAACATTGTTTAAATGTAACGATATGTTCACTATAATTGCTATGGTGTGAAAGCCATGTGGAGTGTAAATAATGTAAAATAGCCAATCATCATACTGCATAGACTCAATTATTATACATAAATCTTAAGAATTTCTTTTTATTGAGTTCTAAGTAATTCGATATTAAGAGTCTGCTCCACTAGCCACTATATAACGTAACCAAAGATATGTCCAAACTAACACTGATTTCGTAAGAAATATTATACATTGAAATATTGAGAAAATATTCCTACTTCTCAATTAATTATTATATAATAGCAATTAAAACATTGATTTATCTTATTTCACAAATTTACACTAGAATAATAACTTTTAAGTATTATGCTTCATTTTCAAACAATATAAGAAATTCCAATGTAATTAAATTAATTAACATTGTTTTAACAAAAAATAACAATGCATGATTCCGTTTTTGACTAAGGAACAAAACAAACGGTGAACAAAAGGCAACCAACTGACATAGAGGAAGTTAAGAGAAGTTCTCTCAGTGGAAGACGACAGACCGTTTCCTGTCTAATACCGGAGATAAATATTTCAGAAAGTTTACAGTTACTTGGAATAACGAGAAAATTATTGTTTAAACACTTTTTAGTAATGTTTAAACAAAATTGTTTTACGTCTATAAAATAGGTTAACTCACCTTTCTGTCTTACTCACCAAAATAAATTACAATCAGGATTGTATAATCACTTGGTATCCATTTTAGCAGTAACACATATTGTTAAATATTTAAATTTTAAATAAAATAACAGAGAACATGTGCATCCATAAAGTTACAACGTACTTAAATACATAATATTAATCTTATCTAATAAAAATCCTATTAGTTTGTTTTTACCAATAATTATTATTTCTATAAAACTTTATAATATTTGTTATGATTGAAAATTTATTCGTCTCGAATAAATAAAATAATATTTAAAGCTAGTGACTTGATAAATTATTCATTTCATTTTAAATATTAAATTTATGTTCTGTGACAACATAAAAATAATTAAAAAAAAGAGTAGTTATTGATGTTATCATTATGTGTAAAGTTCAAACTATGACTATTGACAGTTGTGTTGTGTATATGTGAAGATATATTTTGTAAAAACTAGTGACATTAGCTTGACATATTTATAATGCAAGGAACAACAACCAGGCGTCATAAATCCTTCTGACACAAGTAGCCCAGTAAATAAAAGGAAAAAATTACCATTTGTCGCAACTAATTGGTGGAAAGCTGGATTTGATATATGTGATAGAACCACATAAGACATGTATTTTCCCAAAAGTCCCCACTTCTTCCCCTTGAGCTTTCCCCCCCACCCCCTTCAAACCTGGGAATAACAGTGGTTCACTTTATTGGCCATAAGTTGAATATTACTTGCACTACTAAGTTGGAATTATTTTTATATTATTTATAATTAGTTTCTCTACAACTTTTGTTTGAAAGAATTCTTTCTGAAACCAATATTAAAAAAGATATGACATTAAAACGTTGGTAAAAGTTATGTTTTAGAGTACACAGTTTTATTTTCCCCTATATATTTTTTATAATAAAAATAATACACAGATATGTTTCGAACAAAAGTTGTAGTATATTTCTTAAGGTTTAAAAATATATTATTGGTTTGTCATCTGAGCGTACTGATGTAGAATGGGGCGACGGCAAAGAGTGCGCGTCGGCCTGCACCCAGCGCAGCGCCAGCCCGACTTGACAAAGTAAACAAACATCCTTATCATGTCCCTTATCGTCTCTGCGTTGTTGTCCCTTATCTTTTCAGTGTTGATTTTCATCAGTAGTGGTGTGGATGCGTTTAGTTATGGACTGAGCACATCGCTCTGTGTTATTAGTGAAGTGAACTATTAGCGAAGTTTGAACTGAACTATTTCACGCGTGTATAATATTTGAGGACATTAACCCTTAAAACGCTGAGCAATTTTCTCTAATTTTTCAATTAACGCTTAATTTTCTTGAATATATATAATTTTAGTTTTTGAAAAATTATATTTTTTTAAAATCTAAACCAGGATAGTACAATGTAAAAAAAATAATAATAACGATATACAATATACAATACATATATACCTCAATATACAATATACTCAATAACAAGATATACAATATAACTCAATAAGACAACAGATTATGTACACAAAATAAACACTATTTACAACAAAAATAAAACTAGACTTCACAATGAAAAATATAGAGTAAATTGCAAATAATAAACTTCGTTTACACACCGTAGGTTAGTACAATGCACGAGACAGACAACAAATAACAACTGCAGACTGACTTGAGTGCCAGCCGGTCGCCGCGTCATGTGACTAGCAGATGCGTATATATTCGCTGCGTGCGCTAGCGGTTACCTCGACAGGGGCAATAATGAATGAAAACGTCATATTATTTACATTCGTTGCCTAGTAACCAGTCCAAAGATCTCGAAAATGAATAATAACCTGAAAATAGCCTTGACCTTGAATCTTAGAACTCGCTACATTGTATTAGGCCTGTTCTAGGATTATTGTTATCAGCTCAAAATATTACGTATAACGCGTTACGGGCAATTGTAAACATGCGTATATATACGGATGCTCGTTTTAAGGGTTAAAGTAGGTAGTGCTTTGCCTACGGATTAATTTTTTGTGAGTACGTAGTGTAATTAAATCATTTTTTGCCTTATTCACATAATAATTAAAATTCTAGATGTATTAAAAGCACTCAAAGTTGGTTTCGCATTCAGTATCTAAACATTTTCTGTAAACTATGATGTTTTTTCCTTAAATATGGAAGACTTAAATAAGAGTTGTGTTATCTGTGGTAACTTCTTAGACAATTCTGAACCAATAGTAACAGTAAAAAGGGGTATAGAAAAGATTGTTGAATCCAGTTTGAAACGAGAAGATGGGTTGCATGAAAAACTGGAAGGCAAAACTTCGATTTGTGTTCACGTCAATTGCAGGAAAAACTATACAAGACCAACTACAGTTAAGGCTGCAATAACACCTGAAAAACTATCAACATCATCCGTAGAAACCCTTGCAACATTACTCCGAAGTACCGAAAAGAAGTTTGAATTTAAAACACATTGCTTTTTGTGTGGAGAAGAGGCAGTTATTAATCTAAAACAACCAGCTCAACGAAGAAGAACTATACATAATGTTGCTACTTTAGAGACAAGACAGTCAATATTGAATCATTGCGAAGTAAGACAAGATGAATGGGGCAATAAAGTAAAAACACGTATTATAAATGTGAGCGACTTGGTAGCACCGGAAGCTCGATACCATGGCGATTGTTACAAATTATTTTTCAAACTAAACACTGAGGGCTCTCAAGGAAGACCAAGTACTGAAATAGAGTCTGTGTTTTTTGACCTATGCTCTAATATTGAACGCAGTGATGACTTTCAGTTTACACTCAAACAGCTGCAAGATCTTATGATACAAATGTGTAAGAGAAAAAACATAGATGAAAGTTACAGCGATTGGTACTTAAAAAAGCGACTCCTTGAACATTTTGGTGACAGAATTGTAGTTTCAAACCTCTCAGGTAAAAAAAATGTATTTTGCTTAGCTGAAACAGCTCACAAGTTGATTGAAACATGGTATAATGAACGGGAGGAAAATCCAACAAATGAAAGATTAAGAATCGTGATGGCTGCAGCTCACATAATTAAGGAGGACATTCAAAAAATGACGTATGAGTCTAATGTGTATCCAGATATTGAAGATATAAAATCAGGTAACAAAAACTTAGTCCCTAACACTCTGAAGAAATTTACTGAGGCTGTTTTGAGTAGGAAATCATCAGAATCATCAAAGTTAAACCGAATTGGCACTGTTATTAATCACACAATCATTTCAGCAGTTAGACCTAGATCGTTTATATCTCCGCTTCAAACTGGACTTGCTTTGACTCTACATCGGATGTATGGTTCTAAACATCTACTTGACCTATTATCATCAATGGGTGTATGTGCGTCCTATCACGAGGCTTCAACTTACCTCAATTCTCTGATAAGCAATGGTTCTCCTGAAGTGAAAGATGGCGGGTTTGTGCAACATGTGTTTGATAACGCAGATGTCAATATGAGAACACTAGACGGCTTAGACACATTCCATGCAATGGGAGGTATCCAATGTATATCTCCCGATAGCAACGTAAATACAAGCATCCAAGTGGACCGAATCAAGTCTGGTTCATTTAATGTGACTTGCAGTTCAGCAACGCGCGTCTTGGCTTATCCAAAAAAAGAAAATGTCTTCTTTGAACCTGATAGTTAAAGACTACAATGAACTGAAAAATACAGCAGATATCAAACAGGGAATTAACATTTTTCCTTTAAATATCATGTGGATGGCTGGACTGAAACATCAACCTGGATGGAACGGCTTTATGACTATACTTAATGAAGGTAAAGGAGAACGTGATCTAACATATATAATGGCAGTGCCTTTCATTAACATGGACCCAAGTAACATGTCCACAGTCTATTCAGCTCTAACATTTGCTGCTACAGAAAGTAGAAAAAGAAATCAGTCATGTGTAGTTACATTTGATCAGCCGTTATTTGTCAAAGCTTCAGAGATCGTGCAAAGTGCAGATTCTTCCAGCGATATATCAAAAATTATTGTCAGGCTTGGAGGTTTCCACCTCCTGATGTCGTTTATTGGGTCTATTGGGCGTATCATGGAGGGAAGTGGCCTGGAAAATCTTTGGGAAACTGTTTACGGACAGAACACTGTTAAACACATGATGAGTGGCCATGCTTACTCGAGGAGTATAAGAGCCTACACCTGCACAGCAGCGGCTCTTCTTACAGTGTTAAAAAAAGAGTATAGGGAAGTCAGTCAAGAAATTGATGCACTGGAACAATTGTACAATGAGTTAATGTCCCATCAGAAAAGCGTGGATGAGGTTTTACCCGATGATGACTTTCGTCAACACATTGTTGAGTTGAATGGTATTTTTGAAAGAGTAAAGAACTCAAGTAGAACAGCAAAGTTGTGGATAAACCTTTTCCAGTGTATTGACTTAATGCTACAATTTATATACGCCGAAAGAACAGGAAACTGGAACATGCACATCAAAACTACTATTGAAATGTTACCCTATTTCCATGCTGCTGGACACCTCCCCTATGCAAAATCAGCTCACATGTATGTGCAAGAGATGCTTCAGTTGGAGTCAAAACTTACCAAAGAAGAATATGACATGTTTGTTAACAAAGGGTATTTTACTGTAAGCAGAAGTGGAAAACTGTGGTCAGGGGTTTGGACCGATATGACGATTGAGCAATGGCTTATGCGGCCAATGAAATCAATTGGAGGCTTGACTCATGGTAGGGGGATTACGGACAGCACATTATCAAAATGGGTTCTCGGAATTCCCTATTACATCAATCCCTATTACAGTGGTATTGACCCACCCGCCCACCCATACACATACAGTGGTATTGACCCACCCGCCCACCCATACACGTACAGTGGTATTGACCCACCCGCCCCCATACACGTAAAGTGGTATTGACCCACCCATCCCCCATACACGTAAAGTGGTATTGACCCACCCGCCCCCATACACGTACAGTGGTATTGACCCACCCGCCCACCCATACACGTACAGTGGTATTGGCCCTCCCACCCACCCATACACGCAGTGGTATTGACCCACACATCCACCCATACACGTACAGTGGTATTGACCCACCCGCCCACCCATACACGTACAGTGGTATGGTGGCGGGTGGGTCAATACCACTATACGTGCTTGGGTGGGTGGGTGGGTCAATACCACTGTATGTGTATGGGTGGGCGGCAAGTTGTGAATTTTATGACTCACTACCTTAAGTACACATGTCACCATTCTAATGTCAGAGTTAGTCACCTCACTGTGACGTGCCGACTAGTTACACGCCCCTGCGGCTTGCGGCTACGTGGCTGTTGCTACGTCGGGGTACAGTAACCCACTCACTACCGTAAGTACACATGTCACCATTCTAATGTCAGAGTTAGTCACCTCACTGTGACGTGCCGACTAGTTACACGTCCGTGCGGCTTGCGGCTACGTGGCTGTTGCTCAAAACAAGTCAAGCGATGGGATCACGGGTGGCAGTTGGAGGGTCAAAATAAAAATCTGGTAGTGATGATATCTCTCTTGTCTGTATAACTAAATATATTGTATATACGGTGGGTAGATGACTGAATCTGCAAGAGGTTTATAGCGAATGGTTTGTTGTCAGCTACCATTTTATTAACTTATATACTAATAAAATTTATATTAGTATATAAGTTAATATAATATCAAATTACATGAAGCTGTCGAGGAGTTCCTCGGAAGTAAAATAACCTTCAGCGAACAACATGTTGAATTACGACAATCACGAAAAATGAGAGATGATTGTGATATTGAAAAATTAACTTTATGGCTAACCCAGCACAATCCATTCACAAAACTTTCAGGAGAATTAGTTTCTTTGTATTCAGGTTTTATATCTGATGTCAATGTAAACTGTGACAACGCTTACGAGATAGGAAAAGCAAGTATGGAAAAAATGAAAGGAAAAACCTTTTCTGAACTACAATTGAAGAGGAAGGATATGGTTGTGACTCAAGCAAGTCACAAGTCCGTAGCTATTCGTTCGAAAGAAGTAGCAGTGAACCCACAACAGTTGTTCAATCGCATTTTATGTGTCTGTGACAGTCCAAGCAAATTAAAATGTTACCTCTGTTACGAACTAGCTTCTTTGCCACCCTCCTTGTTTGACGACTTTTCATTACGAAAAGGTACGAAATCTTCATTCCTTAAAGTATTCACTGAAGGAATTACAGATGACGTAACGAAAGGAGAAAATGTAAGTGTGGTAATTGATGGAGGTTTTCTTCTGCATTCTGTTCCCTGGCAAAAGGAATCTACATATGGAGACATAATAAAAAATTACTGTTCTTATGTCATAAATAAATATGGAAACAACGCAACCATTGTGTTTGATGGATACCCCACAGAAGCCACAACAAAGGGCGAGGAACAATCAAGACGATCTGAAAAAAATTCATCTTGCAATATCGAGTTTGATATGGGTACAGTATGTATTACAAAAAAGGAGCCATTTCTATCAAACAAAAACAACAAGAGAAAATCTATATCGCTGTTAAACGAAGAACTACGTAATAGTGGAATCTACTCAGTAGTTTCTGAGGCTGGTGCTGATTTGGATATTGTCAGATGTGGAATCGAACATGTGAACAGATTTTCAAAGGTTTTTGTTGTAGGATCAGACACAGATCTGCTAGTTTTACTAGTCGCTCTTGCACCCGAAAACAAACCCTTGATATTTAAGAAGGAGATTTTCGGTAAAAATCCGTCAGTTGTTTGCTACGATGTACAAAAACTGGTAAGTACACACAAGAGTATCAGACGACTCCTTCTGTTTGCATATGCAGTTACAGGATGTGACACGACGTCATCTTTTTATGGCTTGGGGAAAACAAAAGCTGTCGAAGCTTTGAAAACAAAACCACAAGCTAAATTTCAAGCGGAGAAATTTCTTAATGAAAATTCATCTCGTGACGAGCTGTTAGAAAATGGTGAAAAGTTTATCCTTGAACTTTATGGACTTGGCAAGTACTCAAATTTGAACGAGGGTCGATATTTCAAATTCACATCGATCACGACGAAATCTACCCTAAAATCTAACTTTGACATAGTTAAGTTACCACCTACATCGGAAGCAACTCACCAACACTTGTTACGAGTTTACCTTCAAGTACAGCTCTGGGTTGGAAATAAACTCCCGCCTACTGATTGGGGATGGAAGTATGAAACTACAAAAGAAGTGGCGTGACGAAGAGGGTTTTAAAACCAGTTCCCAGTACAAAGGCGTTTGCCCCTGATGACCTTCTATATCTCCTATCATGCGCATGTAAGAAACCATGCGGAGATTACTGCAAATGCAGAAAATCTGGAGTAAAGTGTTCTCCAATGTGTGAAAATTGCAATGGATTGTCATGTCTTAACTCCCCAACACTGGACGAAGAAACGGACGACTTTTTTGACTTGTAAAGATAAACCTCAAGCCATGATTTGAAGTGAATCACTGTTAAAGTAATACAAAATTGTATAAAATACTGTAAATAAAAACGTGTTGAACTACAAACTGTATAATATGAAATTTATTAAAATAGAACTTAAAATCTGTATAGTATTTTTGTATTTTTTGAGGTGGGTGGGTGGTCCGTGATGCTGACAGGAAATGGTAATTGAAGGAAAATTGTTTACCTCTTTTTGTTATTACTGTCATGCCAGCTGCCGGTTTTTGCCAGTCCGGGACACGGCGGGTCCATAGGTGGTGGATAATGGAAAGCTCTTTGTAACGTAAGCAAAGCAAAGAGTAGGGAATATCCCCCCGAACAAAAACTGGCAATATATATACATAAGCAAATATACAAATAATGTTACGTAGTTCAAATATAAGTTCCATTTAATAAATAATTATTGCAGTCCACTGTTCCATTTAGACAAAAGTCATTTTAGTAGTTATCAACTAAACATGAATCAAACACTTGAGAACTAATTTAAGTGGGACTGCGTACGATGCGCCGACGCAACGCGGCGCGGAAATGTTCAAGTTGCTCGCACGCGCTCTCTTTGCCGTCGCCCCATTCTACATCAGTACGCTCAGATGACAAACCAATAATATATTTTTAAACCTTAAGAAATATACTACAACTTTTGTTCGAAACATATCTGTGTATTATTTTTATTATGAAAAATATATAGGAGAAAATAAAACTGTGTACCCTAAAACATAACTTTTATCAAAGTTTTAATGTCATATCTTTTTAAATATTGGTTTAAGAAAGAATTCTTTCAAACAAAAGTTGTAGAGAAACTAATTATAAATAATATAAAAATAATTCCAACTCGGTAGTGAAAGTAATATTCAACTTATGGCCAATAAAGTGAACCACTGTTATTCCCAGGTTTGAAGGGGGGTGGGGGGGAAAGCTCAAGGGGGAGAAGTGGGGACTTCTGGGAAAATACATGTCTTATGTGGTTCTATCACATATATCAAATCCAGCTTTCCGCTAATTAGTTGCGATAAAAAACCTTTATTGACTGGGCTAAAGAGGAGAACACAGCGAGTCACCGTAGAATGGGAGCTCTTGAGGATGGATATGTTTTATTTCAACAAAAATAATAACTTATATTCAATTACGCTGATTATTCCAACAAGAATGAGATAACCTAAATTTAATATTAAAATTAACTATTTTAAAATAAATCTAGGGTTGAAATAACCTTCTCCCGTATCTAAATGAATTTACATACATTTTTTAACTCAACATTTGTTTTGTAAAAAATTAAATTACTATGTATGAAGAAAAAGGCTATCGAAGAACAATATTCTTTACTAAATCAATACGTTTGTGTACGATTTAAAATGTGTAACATACTTTACGTACATATATGTCCTTCTTGAATGAAACTATAATTCAGACAGAAACACGTGGCTGGTTACGTTGTCTAGAATTGTTAAGTAATGGATATTTCAAATAGTTTGTTAAAAACATATATTCACTTAAAAGTTGGATTAGATTATTTAGGTTCATAACTGTTTATGGAAAACGATTCCTTCATTCTATTTTATGTGAATCACGAGGAAAGCAGAAAATATTTGACTAAAACATATTAGCAATATAAAAATAATTCAATAAATGTATAATGAGCTTATATTAAACAAAGGAAAGTACAATAAGTAAACATTGATTCAAATTCTTATCGTTTTCCTACAAGGGAAAATAAGTTTAATTATAATATATAAATATATATGATATTATACACTATAATATACTATAATTAAATAATAATATATAATTTAGAATATAATGTATATAAATATGTATAAATAATGTATACAGTTTCATAAATTTGTTTGCATATTTTTTATTTAATCTGAATTCAAATAGGTAGTTTAACCTTACAATTATTAGGTACACAGACATTAACACTCATTATACTTTACTACAAAATTTACCTATGTATCCGTAGTGTGTTTTCTTATTTATCCGTAGTATGTTTTCCTATGTATCCGTAGTGTGTTTTCCTATGTATCCGTAGTGTGGTTTCCTATGTATCCGTAGTGTGTTTTCCTACGTATCCGTAGTGTGTTTTCCTATGTATCCGTATTGTGTTTTCCTATGTATCCGTAGTGTGTTTTCCTATGTATCCGTAGTGTGTTTTCCTATGTATCCGTAGTGTGTTTTCTTATGTATCCGTAGTGTGTTTTCTTATGTATCCGTAGTATGTTTTCCTATTTATCCGTAGTGTGTTTTCCTATATATCCGTAGTGTGTTTTCTTATGCATCCGTAGTGTGTTTTCAGATGTATCGTAGTGTGTTTTCCTATGTATCCGTAGTGTGTTTTCCTATGTATCCGTAGTATGTTTTCCTATGTATCCGTAGTGTGTTTTCCTATGTATCCGTAGTGTGTTTTCTTATGTATCCTTAGTGTGTTTTCCTATGTATCCGTAGTGTGTTTTCCTATGTATCCGTAGTGTGTTTTCCTATGTATCCGTAGTGTGTTTTCCTATGTATCCGTAGTGTGTTTTCCTATGTATCCGTAGTGTGTTTTCCTACGTATCCTTAGTGTGTTTTCCTATGTATCTTTAGTGTGTTTTCCTATGTGCCCGTAGTGTGTTTTCCTATGTATCCGTAGTGTGTTCTCCTATGTATCCGTAGTGTGTTTTCCTACGTATCCGTAGTGTGTTTTCCTATGTATCCGTATTGTGTTTTCCTATGTATCCGTAGTGTGTTTTCCTATGTATCCGTAGTGTGTTTTCCTATGTATCCGTAGTGTGTTTTCTTATGTATCCGTAGTGTGTTTTCTTATGTATCCGTAGTATGTTTTCCTATGTATCCGTAGGGTGTTTTCCTATGTATCCGTAGTGTGTTTTCTTATGTATCCGTAGTGTGTTATCAGATGTATCGTAGTGTGTTTTCCTATGTATCCGTAGTGTGTTTTCCTATGTATCCGTAGTATGTTTTCCTATGTATCCGTAGTGTGGTGTTTTCCTATGTATCCGTAGTGTGTTTTCTTATGTATCCTTAGTGTGTTTTCCTATGTATCCGTATTGTGTTTTCCTATGTATCCGTAGTGTGTTTTCCTATGTATCCGTAGTGTGTTTTCCTATGTATCCGTAGTGTGTTTTCCTATGTATCTGTAGTGTGTTCTCCTATGTATCCGTAGTGTGTTTTCCTATGTATCCGTAGTGTGTTTTCCTATGTATCCGTATTGTGTTTTCCTATGTATCCACACACTTAAATACTATAATTCATGCTGTACTACCACATTCTAAATTTTATTTTAATATTCAGCATACAATATTACCAAAGTATTTCATCCAAGTTCCTTGAGAATAATCCTAATATACTCTAAATAATATTATTTATCAAAGAAAATCTTAATAATATCAAATATTATGAAATATTTACAAATATTTTTCTTTACTTCAATTATCAGTTCACATGAGCCAACAGAAACGTGATTTCTGAACTTTATTTCAGATAAATTGAACTATATTTAACGAGTATTGTATTAATTAACTTAGTTGGGGTTCAAACCCTGGACTTTGAACTGCACAGTCCGAAGCCTTAACCATTGAGCCACCACGGTGGTTAACGAGCCAAATTTCTTAGGATAAAACAAAAACTAAGAACTACCAAGAGGCTAAACTGTTACCTAGCGTTCTTGTAATTCTTAGAACAAGATTATCGCTTATTCTAAAGGATACATTAGTTTTGCACGAATACACGAAAGATGCGTACACCAGGAATCTTGCGAAATATGCGTACAGGATCAAGTTTTGACAGATGACGAAGGTAACCTATGACGTCACAACAATTAGATATGCGAAAAATGCGTAGAACTTTTAGGGCAAATGGATCTTTTACAACAATTGAATTATATAAACGCGTTTACCTCTAAAATAAATATGAATGTAGCTTAGTTTCTTGGGATTGGAGAACCTAACCTAACCTAACCTAACCTAACTAACCTAACCTAACCTAATTTCGCTGTACGCATCTTTCATGCCACCGGGGAGAATACTTACCCTCGTCAAATACCACTATTTCCTTCTGTACGCATATTTCGCTGTACGCATATTTCGCTGTACGCATATTTCACTGTACGCATATTTCGCTGTACGCATTTTTCACTGTACGCATCTTTCGTGCCACCGTTTTGCACTGGGAAAAATAATACGTAAACTTCACAATCTACTTTGGACCTGGCCGCTTTAGGACACCCCATCATTTTACGGAGAAATTTATATTATTTTAGATTAAACTATAAATGTATTCAATTACCATTTACACTCCCTCACATGATTCGTAATATTGTATAGATAAAAATTCAAAAACAAATACAACTGCATTATTCGATAACAATGTATAAAAACAGTTGTGTTTGATGCTAAGAGATTATTTTACTGGTAAATATGGGCAACAAAGCCAAACAGCGTTGTTCGCAACTGATAACAGAATTGCAGCAAATCCTTGATAAATTGTTTGTGCTTTCCGCGAATGTTAAACATCAATGTTGCTACGATAGTACCGTATATTATCTTGGTATGGAATATCTCCTCACTTTATTTAGAAAATTCCTTCAGTGCAATAAATTCAATTAAGATGGTATATTTAATGCTTTAATGAAATATAACTTATTTATTAAGAACTTTACTTATCTCAAATGAACCCATAATCAATCAAATACTAGCCAGCCAGAATATTTTCAAGATTTAACCTAAAACAAATTCTTAAAATATAGTTCAAATATATTACTATTTTCTACTACTAGTTTCTAAATGCTTTAAAATATTACAACTCCTAAACAAATTTTAAATTTACTACGGAAAACTTTATGAACCACATGTTCAAGTGAAAGGTAGTAATTATTACTTTTTTCAAACAAAATGTATGACAAACATGTATAAAGCTTGGTTGAATTTAAGTACAGAATTATTTCATCTAAATAAAAAATCTCATCCTACAGTTTTTTGTTTTTTTTTTTTTAAGATTCAAATTTACCTAAACAATTCTCTTCTTACTATTCACAGAGTAATAAGTCGAACAGGGATTTATTCAATAATATTTTCTCAGTAAACACTGATCATTTAAAAGAAATTTTTATAAGAGTAAATGATGCTATAAATATAATAAAAGTATAAAATTATAATTAATGGCATAGTAAAAATGTAACTTATTTTATGTTTGACGGTCCCCTTCCTAAAAGATAATAATTTGTTACTTAATAACATATATTGTAAGTGTGTGTTTAGACCTCACTATATTTTATATTGTTTTGCTAGTAATATTTATCATAATTATTAAATTTTACTTCGTTTTGTTTTGTTACAACCTGTGTCATGTTGTAAAACAAGCATTATTTTACTAATAATTTCACATTCATTTATTAGCACATTATTTTGTAATTTTTAAAATAATATAATTTTTCATATAAAACTATAGTGGATTAAGTTTTCTTTATATATTTATAAATTCTTTTTTAATTGTTCAAATTTTCAATACTAATGCGTTGATTTTAAGTCCAAAGTTCACGCCTATCATACAACATTGTTAAAATAAAATAGCCTACCATACCTAAACAGAACAACACCAAAAACATTTTGTTAGAAAACATGCAGAAATAACTGACGTAGAAAAATAAATAAATAACATTCGGAGTTTGTACATTTTATACTGATTTAACATTTATACCTTATCTGAAGAAGTCGTCTCAAAATATATGGCAATATCAAGAGAGCTATTCTTTCAAAATACAAAAGTACCTAATATATAGTCAAAATCACATTTTAAAGTAAACATTTTTATATATACGAGTATATATGTTATTTTTCATTTGAAACATTTTCTAAAAGTGTATTCTGCCTACACACGGAATATGAAGTCAGTTTATAATACGGTAATTAAAAATAATTATATCGTAAAATAACCAATCAAACATTTCGAGTATTTTTTTTGTATGAACTTAAGGCTTCAATATTAATCTTTTCAATTATGTAGATTATTTACTATTTAGATGGGTAATAGTATAACGAAACCATACTTATATATTGAAAAATGTCCAATAGTTAATTAATTTAACAAAACAAGACTCGGATTTGAAGAAAATCGATCTTATTTTTTAACTAAGAAAATATATGTGTATTTTCTGGTACACAGCTTCCAATTTATAATAAATTAAATAAACTATATCATTTCTATTCTTTTTAATGTATATTTTATTCTCTATCTAACATCATTACTTACATACTTCTGATACACATTTTTTAAATGTTATTTTACAATTATGTGTGTAAATTGTTAAAAGACATAATGCTTCCTGTTAAACCTAATCATTGTGATTTGATTCGATCTGGATTATTCGACTGAATATACAGTCGATGATGTATGAATCGATGCAATCTCATGATTGCCACCATTAACTTGGACCTTCGCACTGCAATCTGTGGTGACACCTACGGCTAGCAAATCACCACTCATACTGAACTTACAATTTTATAGCTAGATAAACTGGACCTAAATAATTTTTTTATTATTCTGAGATTATGATTTAGTAAATGAGGTTAAAGTAGTAAAATCTAGACATTTTAATTTATTTTTTAGTCATTTTTACAAAAAATGGATGCTTAAATATTAATTACAAACATTATAAAATTATAACTTTAAGATATTTCAAAGGGGCTACAGAAACTAATTTTGATAAATTTAACTACTTTTTAGTTTTTTCACTTGAAATATTTATTTAGCCAGCATTTATTAAAAAAATGTAGGAACAAACGGTTTTTTTTAATTAATCTTGGCTTGGTTGAGTAAATTAAAAAATTCAGCTTAACCAGTTGAGGTATCATAAATATATAAATTACTTAGCATAAACAAATAAATGGTATCTGGGAAAAGAACCGTTTTAGGACATACCTGTGTGGGTCATTTCATCTTTATTACGGCCTTAGAGTCAGTTCTTAAAACAGTTCTGTTCCTTGCAGATACACTAAGCACACGTATTAAGCATTATTGGATAGTACTGAAGCAACATAAAGGTGAATAAGGTTAATCATTACATTTAAATTGATTCATTATGTAAAATCAAAATAAAAACTTCTGGAATCCAATAAAATTTCACAATGTCAATTTGGAAGTGTCAAAATATATGACAGTTGTAACACCCGTCCCGTTTTTCATATACTAACTTGTAATATTATGGCCATAATGTAATGTTATTGAAACAGTGTTGACTGTTTCAATACAATACGTCATACTTAGTCCAACTCATTAAATTACTATGTTTACTAAAAATTTTAAAATGGTGTACTCTAAATTGTGGCATAATATAAACCCTTATATATGTTGTGATAAAGCAAATATATAGTGACAGTGTATACATTATGAAAGGCAAAAATATATTAAATGGATTGTGTAAATTAAGAACTAGTCTATAATAAACTATACAAATTTGCCATTTGACCCAACAATAAATGGATACAACATTACTTTATATTTAGATCACACACAGCATTATGTTTTATTACAAAAAATAGAAAAAGAGTGTGTGATTACTTTAAATATTAAATTTAAACTTCAACTTAAAATATGCGTAAGGTAACAAAATTTAAAGTAATCATATACTCTTTTACATTATATATCTTACATGTCAAGAATTTGCACAGATTGGAACGTTTGAAAGATGTCTTCAAGTAGACCTGTTAGTCTACACAAAACGCACTCTCGAAGCTTACAAAACTATGTTCAACCCCATTCAAATCATTACAGCGTGAATATTAAAGATTTCCTTTTAACAACATATTTATAATTATATTAATTTCCTTATAGAAACATCCATGTATTAGAAGCGACAGTGTAAAGGTTAGTATTAAATATTTGTGTAACCATTCAAATTAATGTGGGCATTCCAGTCCGTGAAAAACGCCAAAATATAAAAGTATATTTCAACGACTTGGTCTGTAGTAACTGTAATGTAACGATCGCACTGTGATTGAAGAGTCGTTTGACGGATGAAGAACTGTAATGTAACGATCGTACTGTGATTGAAGAGTCATTTGACGGATGAAGAACTGTAATGTAACGATCGCACTGTGATTGAAGAGTCATTTGATGGATGAAGAACTGTAATGTAACGATCGCACTGTGATTGAAAAGTCATTTGATGGATGAAGAACTGTAATGTAACGATCGCACTGTGATTGAAGAGTCGTTTGACGGATGAAGAACTGTAATGTAACGATCGTACTGTGATTGAAGAGTCATTTGACGGATGAAGAACTGTAATGTAACGATCGTACTGTGATTGAAGAGTCATTTGACGGATGAAGAACTGTAATGTAACGATCGTACTGTACCGGGTCTTTAGACCGGAACATTTCTTTTTTTTCATCGTAGTCTGCCGGGCTGCCTGAGATTCGCTCAGGCCTGCGTTTTGCGTACTTTGGTGGCCGTTGGCCCAGTTCCGTTCGTTCCGTGTTCCGGCCTTTGGCTGCCAGGTTGGCCAGCTTCTCGATTGTTCTAGTAGTTCGAGTTGGTTGGTCAGCAGCCGTTAGTCACGAGATGATAGGCTAGAAGCTCTAAAACTCCAGGGTCCTTGAGTGGGACGTTCAGCCCTCAGCCTGCCGTCCGGGGATTGTCTACCACCTGCACTGCTAGCCTGGCCTGAGGACCATGTTGGAGCCTGGAGTTGCCCGCTACCCGCCCTACATCTTTGGTGGTAGAAGTCTTCAGTCCTCAGGTCAGTTCGTTCCATCTTTTTTCCCGGCGGCTGAGCTGGGGGTTTTGCTGTTTAAATATTTGTAAAAAAAAAAAGGAAATATAAAAGAAGAAAAAAAGTTTTGTGCCTAGGCCTAAAACTGGGACAAAGTGATTGATGAAACAGCCATGGGGACTTATATTTTTTTTTATTAAAAGAAAAAAAGAAAAGCTTTAAAATACACAAAATTTTTTTTGGATGTTAATATTTATTATATTTATTGTTATTTAGTTTAATTAGTTTATTTGGTTGTTATATTTTGTAGAGTTTATATTTGTTAGGTCCCTATGGTTAAGTTCTGTTATTATTTATTGTTATGTTTAGGCCTAGTGATTGTTTTGTATATTTTTGTTAAGTGTATTAGGGGTGTTTGGAAGTGAATTTTTACTCGAACGGTACCGTGTTATATTTTCTTTTAAATTATTTAATTTTTAAACTTTCACCAAAAGGGGATTATGGGACTTTTACTTAACTTCTAATTCGGAGCTGCCCAGGGATTCCGGCTTACTCCCTGGCCCGGTGGAATTATGGGATTTGGGCTAAATTGCCGGTTTAATTGTTGTTTGCCAGAAGTTTTCTAAATTTTCACTTTTATTTGGGGCTTAAAATTTGCTTACGTTTGGGGTTATCAAAAATGTTATAAATTTTTTTTACTTTTAAATTTGTTAATTAATTTGGCTTACGTTTTGGGGTGTCTCAGGCTAAACTGCAGATAGGCCATGTAGTTGTTAATTTGGTAATTTTGGTATTTGTTGAGTTTGTTGTTTTGTAGCTTTGTGTATTATCTTGTTAATTTTAGGGTTTGTTATTATTGATTTAAGTGCGAATTAATATTGTGGCCTTCTGCCGTTTTTTAATTAATTAATTTATTGCTTTCTTGATAATAAAAAATAGTTTTGCTCAGCTGCCGAGTTTTATTTTGGACCCTCCAACTGCCACCCGTGATCCCATCGCTCGACTTGTTTTGAGCCTTCCCCCGGTTGGCACGCTTTCCAGCTTTGGTGGGGGGGATGGGTCTCAGTACTGTGATTGAAGAGTCTTTTGATGGATGAAGAACTGTAATGTAACGATCGTACTGTGATTGAAGAGTCATTTGATGGATGAAGAACTGTAATGTAACGATCGTACTGTGATTGAAGAGTCTTTTGATGGATGAAGAACTGTAATGTAACGATCGTACTGTGATTGAAGAGTCATTTGACGGATGAAAAACTGTAATGTAACGATCGTACTGTGATTGAAGAGTCAGTTGACGGATGAAGGACTGTATTGTAACGATCGTGCTGTGATTGAAGAGTCATTTGACGGATGAAAAACTGTAATGTAACGATCGTACTCTGATTGAAGAGTCTTTTGATGGATGAAGAACTGTAATTAACGATCGAACTGTGATTGAAAAGTCATTTGACGGATGAAGAACTATTCTAGTGGACCTTAAGTTATATTTCGTAAAATATTTAGTATTTTTTTTAGTTTTATATCGTCAAATACCTGAAACTTTACGGGTAAATTTTAAATTTTGTTAAAGATTATTTATTTTTTATTGCTTCACCTGCAAAGATAGGGCTTGCAAAATTGTATAAATGACTTATTAAGAACCCTTTTTATTATCTGAATACATTTTTAATTGTAAGAAACAACGATAATAACTTTTAGAACTAGGCTATTTTATTATTTAAACTTTTTAATACATTTTAGGCCATTTTATTCTTTTAACTTTTTAATATTTAAATTTTTCCTAATGTTTTATATGTTTAAGAGTTGTTGTCCAAATTGTTATTTGAAATCGTGTTAAAGATTATTTACTTATTATTGCTATGTTTTTTATATGAGTCACATTTTAAAGTAATTTTATAGTTTAGTAGTTTTGTCCAAATTGTTATTTTAAATTTGTTAAAGATATATTTATTTGTTATTACTATAGTTTTTTCTATATGAGTCATGTTTTTAAAAAATTTTATAGTCTGTTATTGTTTTCAAATTATTGTGTTTAAAGCCATAATGTGTTCATATGTATAGCCAGTCAACCAAATTACTGTCTTTATTTGTATGATTAAAAATATTGATTTGTATAATTAAAAATATTTATGACACAGTATATGCACAATGTACTCATTACTGATAATGTTTATTGTACAAAACTGTACTGAATGCCGATGAAGTCTGACTCTGATTATGGCATTCTTTACAATTTTAAATCAAAAACTCATAATATCAACTTATGATACAATATATTGGACCTTATTATATTATCATATTATATAATATATTATATTATAATATTATATTATACAATATAATCATACAATGTTCACTATAACTCATTATAATAATAAACATGAACCATTCAGTTGAAATAGAACAGCAAGCTTTGGCTCCCTGGGCCAGAAATTGCAAAGCTACTATAGTTCTGTCGACTTCAAAGCTACTATAGTTCTGTCGACTTCAAAGCTACTATAGTGCTGTCGACTTCAAAGCTACTATAGTGCTGTCGACTTCAAAGCTACTATAGTGCTGTCTACTTCGAAGCTACTATTGTGATGTCGACTTCGAAGCTACTATAGTGCTGTCTACTTCAAAGCTACTATAGTGCTGTCTACTTCGAAGCTACTATTGTGATGTCGACTTCAAAGCTACTATAGTGCTGTCGACTTCAAAGCTACTATAGTTCTGTCGACTTCAAAGCTACTATTGTGCTGTCGACTTCAAAGCTACTATAGTGCTGTCGACTTCAAAGCTACTATAGTGCTGTCTACTTCGAAGCTACTATTGTGATGTCGACTTCGAAGCTACTATAGTGCTGTCTACTTCAAAGCTACTATAGTGCTGTCTACTTCGAAGCTACTATTGTGATGTCGACTTCAAAGCTACTATAGTGCTGTCGACTTCAAAGCTACTATAGTTCTGTCGACTTCAAAGCTACTATAGTGCTGTCGACTTCAAAGCTACTATAGTGCTGTCGACTTCAAAGCTACTATAGTGCTGTCTACTTCGAAGCTACTATTGTGATGTCGACTTCAAAGCTACTATAGTTCTGTCGACTTCAAAGCTACTATAGTGCTGTCGACTTCAAAGCTACTATAGTGCTGTCGACTTCAAAGCTACTATAGTGCTGTCGACTTCAAAGCTACTATAGTGCTGTCTACTTCGAAGCTACTATTGTGATGTCGACTTCGAAGCAGTGAAACGGCCAACTTACAAACATCATGTGGAGCATTTAGTGTTTTTTTTTTTTTTTTTTTCAGTTTTAACAACGTTGGAAAGAAATATCGACATATCCTGCTTTATCAAATGATTTATATTTGACATTCAAATATTCAATGTGATTTTCAATTAATCATAGTTTAACACAGGAAGTATATATTGTATTTATTTAAATATAACATTAAAATATGTACTAAAGGTAACCGAGTTACTGTTTTACGCTGGTTCTTAGAAGCAATTAGAGTACCAACGGACCTAAACAAAGTCTAAATCCTCTTAAAATATCTGCAGCTTCCAAAACACACCACAGCAGTATTTATTGTTTGGTTAAGAGTCTGCAGAGGCTGTCGGCCATGTTGGTTTTAGTCGCGTAAGACACGTAATTTTCGAACCGGACATACGATCATGCGTATCCAAATTAAACGGTTATTTTTAAACGTATTTGTCCAAAAGAATTTCTTTGGATCAATAATGAGTATCCACTTTGGAATTGCATTGTAAATTCCTTATTATTTTTGTAGAAAAACAAATTGTTATTTTCAATGTTGTATTTTCACGTATTTTGCAGAACTAGGTGAATGTATTCAAAATATCAAAAGCAAATTTTATGCACAATAAAAATACGTTTAAAATGATACCTCATACACAACTTTTGGTCAATTAATAACTAATAGTATGAACACGCAAAAAAATTTTCCTCAAGGGATTAAAACCAACATGGCCGACAACCTCAGCACTCTTTTACGTATTTGTAAAATAACAAGATAACAAATGAGCCAGTACAAGAAATGTAATTATTAATTCTGTATTATTGTCTTAAAAGGTAAAGATTTTGTATACCTAACTAAAAGGATTCTTAATTAATTAAGACATTTAAAACTTTATATGGTTTGTTTTATAAAAACAGAATCTGTGCATTATTTTCTGTTTGTATGTAAATACGTATATTTTTAAATCAAGAAGTAAATGAGGACAATTTAACCATATCTCTGGTTATTTTATACCATATAACAAAATATGATAAACAAAATGTTTGTACTGAATTACTGAAAATCCAAAGAAAAATAATTTAATTTCACGTGACATAATTTCTGTTAAATATGTTTGAACTTCATAGAGTAATGATTTAGTAATTTTCCGGGATATTGTGTACATGGGGTTTACTGCAATGAAGAATCAGTGGAGCAGAGAACGGTAAAATATTGAATCATTTCCTCATATTTCAAATCACATTTCCTTATTTGAACAAATCTCTTAACTTGCATTTAATTTTATAATTCATTTCATTTGTTACTATTCAAGATATAGTACAACTTTATAAATATGTTAATTGAGAAAAATATCCATTGGTATACTTGAGAATTCTATTAAAAAGAACAGAAATATAAAAGCATCAACGCATAAAGGATTGTCAGTTACCACACCAGGGGAAATTGGGTCATAAATCTCTAAGAAGATACTTTCTTTCTTCAGACAAATCCAAATTTAGATTATGATTATTATTATTCAGATTTTAGTAGTCGACTCAGCTTGTGCGTATTCAAGGTAATTATGAATTATTACTTGAGTGTAGGGTGAGTGGATGACCTACGATTCTGTTTACTAACTGAGTTCTACTTCGTTCAGAAAGGACAATGTTTCAATAGCCCAATAGCCAGGTCAAAAATGGGACACCTATAGCTTTACGTGGAATACAAAACACGTAATATTTTTCTGCTTTTCAGCTAACTGAAATGCGTAATTCTTAGTTCTCTTCTTTACACTACATTCCGACCCTAAATACCAGTAAATAGTCTTTATAATCAGTGGTGTCCAAATCAATGGCAACCATTAAGTGGACACCTACAATCTCCACAACACTTTTCCCCCAAGTAGCTGGGTTACAACACTGCACCACTAGTGCCGTCAATTGACAGTATATGCACTAATTAATTAATTCAATACACTAAAAGTACTACAAGTTTATATTCAAACGAGCAAACAGGTCTTTATATATATGATATTTCATATCAAGTTTTACATGTGATTTTAACAAATATGTTCACCTCTTAGTACGCACATATTAACATAAGAATGCATTAACGACCTTAGTTTTGTAATAATAACATTAACTGAGATTGTTCTTATACTAACAGTTTAATAGTATTTGTATGTTAATTTATTGTATCTAACATTTAAATGTAATTTATAATATGAGTTAAATATGAGGAGGAACAAACTTTAAAATAGTACTTACCTTATTCAATATTTAATTGATTTAATTTAAGCATACATTGAGTTTCGGCTGGCTTGAATTATTTCGAAAGTTGATAAATTATGTTTTTGTTAATAATAGAAGAATTATTTCAATGTTAAAAAAATTATTTTAAGTTATTTTGAAATAATACGAAAAATAAGTTTGTGAGAACCACTAATTTTAACATTGAGTGAAAAACGTCATAAGCAATAGTTATGACGTTATGAAAGTAATAATCATGGATACAAACATAAATCTATGAATTACTTACACTGGTGCACTGACTGTCAAGTAACTAACAGAATGGGGAAATGTGTTGGACAGTATGACAAATCATTTAATGTTATTATTATTATTTTATTTATTTTTTTCGGCATTAGTGGTGTAGTGCTGTAACCAATTTACTTGGAGACACTTACTTATTGTGTTGAAACAAAAGTATTATTTGTAGACAATAGGTTTTAAACATGGTCCTCTTAATACTGGAACGGTGTCCGCTCAATGGTTGCTATTGGCGTGGACACTACTAGAGAAGTCCGAGTTGACCGTGTAGTGATACTCAGGGTCCGAATTTTTAGTAGGCGAGAAAATTGAGTATCAGGCTTGTCCATCCGATGAAAATCAGATCAGTACTATGTAGTTCGGAGTCCACGTTACATTGTAGAATCTTTAGTTGCTCTGGCTATTGGGCTATTAATAAGTGGCCTTTTTTGAGCATAAGTCGAAATTAGTTAGTAACCAGACTAAACAAGTCATTGTTTACGTCATTGTTTGTACGTCATTGTTTAGTCTGGTTACTAACTAATTTCGACTTATGCTCAGAAGGGAACACTTATTGAGGATGACTCCTTCACTCGTCCTTCACTCATCCTTCACTCGTCCTTCACTCATCCTTCACTCGTCCTTCCCTCATCCTTCCCTCATCCTTCACTCATCCTTCACTCATCCTTCACTCATCCTTCACTCATCATTCACTCATCCTTCACTCATCCTTCACTCATCTTTCACTCATTTAATAGTTCGCATTCACCTTAAAATAATAGCAAAGTTGTGTCGGCGTCTCATATTTAAGAGAATAGAAATTAGAAAATAATACAAAGATGTTCACAATTTATCAATCTGACAGATGCAGTCACAATTAAATTTGTATTAAGTAAGTTAAACCACTAGTTAAATATTGTTATTGAATGTTTGAACAACGGTTGAATTTAACATCTATAATATATTCCATTGCACTCAAAATTAATTTTATTAAATTCACTAAACCAATAACTCCATTATGTGAGCTAAATTTAATTATTCGTGAAAGTGACTAATACAAGTAATAATTAATTAGGAACTAAATGAAATGATTCGATTGAAATAGGTCTAAATTTCATTACAAATAATATAGTTTAATATATGAATGAGAATATTTCATAAAGTAATATCTTTTAGTTATCAATAAATCAATCATGTACACGTAATGACATTATTCAAACAGAATAAATTTCATTTTCATAACTATTTATGAATATGATGAAATAAATACGATGAATAAACACATAGATAATTTTTGCAGCAAAACAATTAACATATGTTGGAAGACGGTATGTGCTGTAAATATTTTCCATGTGAGGAAAGACCTCTCCTTTCAACCAAGTCAGTTCAAGTAGAGCACTGAGAAGCTTGCCGCAGAAATGAAGGCATCTTGGATATTTTATGAAGCAAAAATTACTTCCCGTGAAATCGCCTTGAATAACGCATACACTTAAAATAGTTATTTGGCTAGCAGCACGACCAAATTGAATATTTTGATTCATGTACTCACAGAAACACATTGTAGTTTACAATTTTGTCTCGATAACGATCCAATCGATTAGTTAATAATTATTTACTTGTAATTCTACATTATTACAGCGTATCTTATAGTTTTTTTTTTTGTTTTTTTTTTTTTTTGCTACTGATATCTGTCTACTATCCTCAGAGTAGGCTAAGAACACTAAGAAGACCAACAGTTTATACTCTAATCCGACCCCCACGATATATACCTAATGTCATCTAAATCACTGAGCAGTTTCAGGTGTATGTTAAGATGGATGCACACCCTCAACCTAGCTTTCTTGACTTATCCTGAATTGCTGTTGTTAATGAGCCAAAAATGTTTTTAACATAGTTTTGGTGTTAAATTAAATTAATTAATAGTAATTTTGCACTTTTTAGAGAATTTAGAAAATAAGAATTATTGTTGAATAAGTGGTGAAACATATATAGGTTGTCCAGCTTCGACTGTCGCATGTTTAAGAGGATTATTTGTCAGATTAATACAAGCAAAAAATTCCATATAACATGTGTCCTATCTCTCCTATCTCGATTCCTTTTCTGTCTGTGTGTCTGTATGTGTTTTTTACAACAATTTGAATATCTCTAAAACCAATTGACATACAATACTGAACTTTCATATGAAGGTTGACCGTAAAAAGATAAATTTTATGTTAAAAGGGTAAATGTCTAAGATTATCGGTTTCAAAATGGCGGTTACTGAACAATTACGCAACATAACAAATATATAACAAAAATTATGATTATAATAAAATAGATTTTTACTTTTTCGTACAAAATAAGTTTTTCCAGAAAATATAGACTCTCCCAGAATAATCTACACTCTGATGAATAAAATGCCAATTTTCGTGAAGTGCCTAATTTCGAATCTATACAAACTTGTTACAACAACTAAAGGCCTTACAATTTTTTTATATTTTATATCCATAGCTGTTTTATTAGTTTCGATCTCAAATAATTTCATGACACCCTGAAATACAATTTAATTCATTTATTGGCATACCTACAACAACGCAGTAAGCAAGTTTTTCTGTGACAATTTTATTCTTAAGACTCTTAAATAAATGTTATGTTAATTTAAATTAGATTCTAACGCAATCACACAGTTACAAAAGAATATGAAGTGTGTTTAATAGAGATAACGTGGGAAAAAATATATTGATAACAAATTAGTAATTTATTTTGTTAAAGTTATTTCAAATAAGTTAAAGAAGCTGACTAAATTTTATTATTTTAAAAACACACATTCTTGGCAAGTGAAATATGGTTTACTTGGTAAACACAAACCTCTCCAATAAATATAAGTTTGTGTTTACCAACTAAAAACAAAATTTTAGAGTAATAGGGTAAAAGGGTGAATAATTACCCCTTTTACAATATGTCTATATTGAAATATATATCAGATGATCCATTTTACAATTAATATCCTCTCTGGTTCGAACCATATAACAACTAATAGAAGTTGGACTTTAACCTTCTATGTTCCTGACCAATCTTTTTTGCACTAAATCATAAAAGCAAGGCTCGTCTGATGAGTTCGTGCCGAGCTAGTTTCAAACATAAACAGTACCTCCAAGCCCTGGTGAACTCAGTGTTCACTCAGATTCATCTCTGGACCCAACCACCCGTGCAACAAACAGTGGTCTGTTTCAGTTGTATTCATCTCAAAATAAACACTTTGCCATATGTTTTATGGGCTTAGTTATGTTTTTTTTTTTTTTTTTTTTTTAGATTTCGATACAAACTTTCAGAAGATGTAACCGTAATTAATTGCTGAAGATTGAAAATTATTTACCGTCAATACGAAGATATTTTAAAATGTGTAACGCAGGCAGTAAGTAATCGAATTTAATCCACATAAAATTAGTAAATCATCATCAAAAACACAAAAGTAATTAAAAACTATATGATAGGCACTATTTTGTGTGAAAATCATATGCTGTGTATTGCTCTAAAACATGATAAATGGCATTAGAGAAAATTCAAATGCAATAAAACATGGATATTTTATATAATAAATGTATGACTTATAGCTGGAGATGAAACAAATAAATTTAATCAAATTTAATTTAAAACTGGACTGCAATCCAGTCAACTTGTAAAAAAAGAGAACCGATCAGTATGTGATATTAGTACATAGTGAACAATATTTATTGCGTTTGGTAACTCTATAATTATTATGTGAAAAAAGAAATGTTTTTGGATTATAAAAATTCATATTTAAAAACAGTTACAACATGGAATAGTAAAGTTGGTATGACTGAAAATGTAGTCAGGCTTTTTTACACTTTTACATATTTAATTACTGTCATCACATTACAGAATACATCATTCCGTCAACCACTTATAACTAACTAACCACCCAGGTGTAACATAAATAGAGAAATATGACCATCAGTGTTAAACGGTTTTTTCTCACCGACCAATATTTCACGGGATTCAATAAAAAATATCATTAGTTCAATCAAGCAACACTAATAATATCCTCCGTCAACATGTTTAACCAATGGAAATAAAAGTTGAAGGAATGTCATTGAATGCCATTCGATTATGAGACGCTTTAAAAACGGAAAAAATGAGTAACTAGCTTTTAAAAAATACAACTGTTATTTAATAACACTGACGTAAAAAAACATAAATTGAATGTATCGAATTGAATCTATGCTAAATCAGTACTGAATGTACGTAGGTAAAATACTGAATGGTAGAACTATTCTGGCCATCGGTTGGGTTGATTATTCTATTAACTCTTGGTAACAAAATCAACCAATCACAGGAACTCTCCAGCTAAATATTAAGGAGCTATTCACCACTAATCAGCTTGACATTAAAACAAGTATGTTATCTTTATTTTTTGTTCCAACCAGCTGTCATCTCTCCCATTTCACGTGTTGGGATATGCACGTGATACCTACCGTCTTCTCTTCTCCAGCTCCAGTTCTGATGTTTGGGAGATCATGCTGTTGATCTTGCTTCTTGAAGATAAATCCAGAGCAGGGTGCATCAGGCTCAGTTGCACCGTATATGAAAGATTAGATGTAAACTGTTTCGAACAAGAAAAACTATATATTAAATTAAAACTCAATTGATAAGTAAAGCCTGAATTATTAAACTATAATTCTATTTTTTTTCTTAACAGATAATATTACAAAATGTTTGTAAAGCTTGAGACGAGAATAATAATACTTCCAAAAAATAATAATCAACTTAGTGGCGCATTGTTGAATCCAGCTACTTAAGGACAAAGTGTTCAGGAGATTTTAGGTGATAGGATCTATTATCGGTTCTCCTAATGCCAATATGGCATCCGCTGAATGGTTTCCATCGACTTGGACACTACTAGAGAAATTTGGAGTGACCATATTGAGTGGTAGTAAGAGTCCGGATGTTGTGTAGGAAAGATTACCTATTTGCTTGTCCATCCCTCATGAGCTGTACCTGTACTTAACATTACCTGTGCAGGTACATTACAGGTACTGTAATGTACCTGCACGCGTACAGCTGGAGTACAGTTCAGATAATGGGCGCGTGCAGTAGCTGGGCTACTAGAGTTCAGCACAACTGACAGTTCCATAGAGAAAGGGGATGTTTTTATTCATTTATTGTCTTTACGAAATACTATATTATCTTTTAAAGAGGACGTGTTAATGAGCCGTAAAGATGTAATTACTTACATAGTTATACTAATGTTATTATTTATAAATCATTTCTTGTTGTTATTCCTTATATTAATCCTTTTATTGTTTGTTATTTTTTAACCCTTTGTTAGAATTAGTTTTAAGGCATATTATCTAGTAAGTAAGCCGTTTCAAAAATATAAATTTATTGCGAAATTTTATATGTTTGTTGAAATAAAAAAATAAGAGAACTAAGTATCAGGCTTTGTCAATTAGCTGACAATAGTACGTGGATCGTTCAGATTCCAAGCCCAGACTATGGTACTATTAATTAGCGGTCCTTTCTGATATAAGTTGAACTTTGTCAATACAACAGCTAAACAGGTCGTCCATACTCAGCTTCATTCTGATAATAATTTATATTTGCTTTGAAATACACACATATACTCACATCTGAATGATAATAACTTAGGCCTATATTCTGGCCTAACTAGGCCATAGTTCCTGCTGACTTAAATACTTATGATAGAATGGGAATGTAATAAGACTAACTCAATTCACCAAAAAGAAATCCATCCATATAAATCCATCGCACTGGTTAACTTGAGTCCAGTTCAACAATATGTATATCTTTTGGGAAGTTTACGCGCATAATTTGACCACGTTTCTTTTTTATAACATAACAATTCTAATTATAATAATGTATTTTTATAATCTGACTGGTAATAGAGTATATGTCATTTGTTATTATTATTTTTTATTAAGAAAATGCGTATAAGTTTTTCATTAAAGTACAGGTATCTTTTCCCTTACAATTTGAAATTATTGTAATTTTAATTTGATGTTTTAAATCAAAATTCTTAAATATGACGTGAAATTGTCTATTGTAGGACCAAGAAATAAGATTGAATTGAATATAATACAATTCTATGTAACAAGCTAAATCTATGAATTAATTTCAATACCTTACCATTATATATAGTAAGTGATTTAAGTCTGGCAAACTTAAGGTTTGTTTCTGTTTATAAAATTAACAATCAACATTAAGTAAATATGTAGCATTGGAATGTAATGGTTTACGCTCCAACTACATTACGCTTTTTAAGAAATCATACAACTTATAAAGATTGCTTTTGCCCTCACTTATACTTACAAACCTTGTTTATTAAGTCATATATCCATGAGTATTTTTAATGTTTAAAACAGTTTAATCTGTTGTGTGAAATGAAAATACTACAATGTCACATTACTTACAAAAATGCCCTGATAAATATGATCATGCATATTAAACGATTAGAACAATTATTTAAAGTCATTGATTTTATTTAATGTTAAATTACGTTTTTGTCAAAAGATTTCTTTACATTATTTGTCGGTGTAATGAATGATCAATTCGGCCTTGTCAATCTGACCTCCTGACTGCTAATGGCACCATTAATGTTTCACAGTAGCTAATGGCAGACCAATGTCACTCTCGTCTCTGTTAATGGCTTAGTATGTAAGGTTTATTATTGGCTTCATTATTTAAACTTACTCATAACCTTATACTTTTCGTTTACTATACTTTATTTAATTAATGACCTGACTTGACAGTTTAGTGTAGCTCTGGCGTGTGGTGTTGCCAAGAGTGCTGCGTCTGACATACGACAGACAATAATTACTTGATGACGCAGAATTCCGATTGTAGATGCATTTATAATTGGTTCAAACAACAATACAGTATTGTTTTATCCAATATTGAAATTAGTTCAATTGTTTGTATATTACCTGCTATAAATAATAGAAAAATATAATGTAAAGTGAACGATCATAATATTTTTACTCACTCTACAGATTCACAATTTCAAACAAATAGGTTATAAAACTGATAGATTTAGAGAAATGAAACGCAAGTATTAAATGTGTTACTATGATTGCAGTTGGCTAACATTGGCAAACCATTGGTCCCTAGTATTCAAAAACTCCTCGTAGTACCATATTTTGTAAAAGGACTCTGAAGACGAGTCGGGATATTCATTAAATAAAGAATAATATTATTTAACGTTGAAGTAAGATTTGTATAAAGTACGAACTGTTCGTAGATTATCTACGTAGTTTTTATTCCTTACATAATAATGAAATAAGGTTCGTATTAAGTACAAAATTAATACATAACATTTTACTCAATAGTTAATACAATTACTCAACAAATTTACTGAACTTATGCGTTAGTATTATTATCAATAAGTACACAGTTAAACCATTTTATTACTAGCATAGTATATTTAATACCACGAAAGTATAAATAAAATCTCAAATGGTAGGTTATTGATAATAATCTATGAAAACGAGAACAAGTGAATAGAGAAATCGAGCTACAGCTAGTAATGTACTAATAACTTTCAATATCAAAGCAGTATTATTCGTAAACATGTACTGATTGGAGAATATCTAATGATATATATTTTTAAATATTTTAATATAGTTACCAAACACTTGTATTTGAACAATACAACAGAACTATTACTAATGATTATACTTTTACAACACCTCATTTTTTAAGTTCATGTTTGTCTGTTCCACTTTTGAATGTTGTGATATTTGGATTCTTGAGTAACTATCTGATTAGGCAGAACATTTATCTGAGTGTTACTAAATAAATTATTTTTTTATTTCTATAGCTTTTTACAGCCGATTCTCCATTCATAAAATTAATTTTAATTCCTAGTCCTGATAATTCGATTGAACACTTTTATTTTCAAAAAGAAAAAAACAAGTTTGATAGACTAATGCATTTTCTAAGATCTGTTTAAAATGATTAAATTACTTCCAAAGCGTCTCTACTTGCTACATTTAAATGTATATTATAGTTATTTAATTATATATGTAATAACAATCAACCCTTGATGAATAAGGGGGTTAATGAATAAAACCCTTGATGAATAAAAAAAAACAAATAAATTTTTAGTGATTTAGTTAAGAGTGTTTTTCCTGAGATTCAACAACAACGAGTTCGGAACCTCATATCTTGGCTCTAGTTCAACTATCTCAGTGTACAAAGCTCCTTTGTCTGGAATTGCCAACTAAGCTTCTAGAACAGTACCAATTTTCTAGAACGGTTTGGTGTTGTATTTGCATAATCGGAAGCAGTATTTCATTTCATTTCATTTATTTGATTTCATGTTACAATACAGATTACACATCCAATTACATTGTAACATATAAATAATACACAAATAAGGCTAACAGCAAGTGGAAATTTCTTAAAAAATAAATAAATAAATAACTAATTACAGTATATTACCATGCAACAACAATTAATAAATAAATTCGAACTCTAATAATAAATTTAACAAACATGACAGCAAGCTATCTGGTGCTACAGAAGTTTTTACAAAGATTTAATATAAAGAAAATAAATAACACAACTAGAAAAACATTTTTTAAAAAAAGAACATATGATTAAAAACCAGTACTGGAAATTTGTTGTCTAACTTTGCCAGCGAAAGAGGTCAAGGTCAACGTCATTAAGTCGACATGATCAGGCAAGGCGTTGCACAGTCGCATCATAACATTGAGGGAAGAGTTTGCACCCAAAGCTGAGTGAGCGAAATGTGGAATGTGGACGTATTACACAAGCCATCGTTACGTAAACTTCAACCTGTCGTTTACACTGTTGAATAACACTGTATCTAACACACATGTATAATAAGTGGCAACTACGTTGTAGTTATTTCTTAGCAATCTTCCTAAGTGAAAAAATAACAGCAATACCGTAAGGCTATAAATGACATTACTTTAAATAAATTAACGCCTGTAATAATAGTCATGACTACTCTGCTTGACTAATGATGGTACTCCTTTGTAAATATCATTAGTACGAACTACAAGTATACCTTTCAAAGACAACATGATTACATTTTATTTTACAAACTAAACATAATATTGTTTCCAGTATGTAATTTGAAAGACATTTAGAAGAAAATTAAAGTAGTGCTTACCATTCGTCTTAATAACAGATATTCTTCTATTTTGTTGAAAATATACATACAAACAATACGAGGGCAATTTTTCTTCAATATAGACAATTATGAGCAAAAATAATTACATAAAATTCACTTGGAAATCAAAATAATCCCTGGCCTGTTGATATTTATAATTGGCATATTTTTATAATATCAGTGTAATATACTTATATTCTCATTACACTATATTCAATATTAAGGGCGTTCGATCAAAATTGTTTTT
>JAQJVL010000737.1:92500-405576 GCA_035578905.1 Stictocephala bisonia
GCAGTACGCTAAGTTGGCGTGGACTATTACACGCGGGACATGCTTGAGGGCAGTCGCAAATATCAAACCGATTGGATGTTCACGAACATGTCCACATCAGCATGTCTATGTCCAAAATCCCCTATATTACCCGAGAGAACTTGCTCGTGAGCATGTTGATGTGAACATGCTCTTGAACAAGACCTTGTGTGTAATACACCCTTGAGGGCTCAAAACCAAAAACAGTCACATTAAAAGTTCCACAACGATCCATTCTTGAACCCATTATATTTATTTTACATATTCATATTATTATCTGACTACCTTCCTGGCAAGTTCATCATCACTTAACAGATGATAATTCCATTTTGACCTCTCATGAAGAATTAAACTTAGAACAGGAATCCTTCCTTAATAGTAAAGCTACTTGTCAAGCATCAATCTCCGCATAAATCCACAAAAATCCCAATTTCTTCACATCGTGACAAAATAGAAAAAAGAAAAAAACACTGTAATCAGATTACGTTCACAAAGTAAACCTAAGTATATCTGTGAAACTTCCTTCCGTTGAACTTGATAAGAATGTGATCGAGGAATCACAGTTTGTTGATTACTTTGGAGTGAGGCTGGACGGTAGTCTCCAGTGTAACGACCATGTTTATAAATAATTGGCAAAAAACTTCCAGCCAACACTTTTGTTCTGAGAAGCATTTATTTTCTAAATAATATTGCTTTGTCAGAGCTGGGATACTTTGGCAGAGTACTCATTCGTACTCTGAGGCACATCTATTTACAATAGGCTAACATATTGGTTCTTCAAAAAGAGCTGTGGGATGTATTTTAAAAGTTAAACCAACATAATCATGTAAAGTTGATTTTAAAGAATTAAGCTCCTGCTATCCACATGTTTGACGATTTCCTACGTTAAAGAACAACAACTTGTAAAGGTACGTCAGCATACCACAACACCAGAAACAGGAATATCAGTCCTTCATTGTATCATAATTTGAAACTATTTTAAAACAAACCCGAGTATGTTACAACCTAAGCTAGCTGAGGTAGACGATTTTTAAAAATTTTAAAGGAGGTTTTAAAATGAGCATTGCTTCTACCAAATACCTAGTTAACTAAAGTGACATTTAACCAATTTTAATCCATATTTAATCCACCCGTCGACTCCTAAACAACAAATAAAATTTAATTGTGATAATGACTATTAACTAATATATCAAACAAATAATACCGATGATGCACAGATAATCTAGGGGTAACAGATGTATAAATACACATCATAATAATGATCATAATAATGAATCATAATAATGAACGATAATGGCGGAGACAGGAGTGTTTAGTATCGAGGGCGCTTCACCTTTGATACGCCGGCTGCCGACCGATGGTGGTTGGACGACTGCAGCAGTCTGCAGGTACTGTATCTACTCTTAGTTTACCGTAATGCTGGTCGCTGTCTAGACATGCTCTATAAAGATATTTATTGCTATCTAATTCCTCGTCGGCTGTGAGTGTTCGTGTTTATATTATTTTTTAAGGGCTTTTCTTTAACCACTTCATAAAATGTTTTCACAACTTATTCACAAAAATTAAACGCCCCCCCCTTCGGACGGGAGAGGGAAGAGTGGTGAGGGGAACACGTTGTGTATCTATTAGTGAGGTGATAGATAGACACGCTCTTTGCCACTCCTATCGACACTTGAGTGAAATCGAGAATTAAATTCCGTGGAGCCCTCTAATGGACATATGGATAAACAACCATACATTTAATACTTTGTCCTACTACCAAATACTAGTTTTTCCTTTTGTTGTTTTTAGTTTGATGTTATTTTTTTGTTAGTTGTTGTTATTCTGGTTTATTTGTGAAAGATTCGGTGAGGTAAACAAATTTTTTTAATTATCTGTGTCAACAAAAAACAAGCAGGTTAGAGAAAGGAATTACCCTTCCTTGCGTGCTTGTACTACGGGTTAAAATTAATTACATGTTGACATTTACTACAGGGTCTATCTGTGTTTGAAGTAACTAAATATGTCTCCTTTATTTGTAACCAGTGGTATTGAAAAGTCCCGGTTGAAATCTCGTTCAACCAATTATTAACAGATGTATAAATAAATCTACTAATACTATTATTACTTCTATTAACGATACAAGGAAATATATCTACTTGAATATTAAATAAATAAAAATATTTGATCCAAACAAAATGTACAGAAATCTTGAATCAAAGTGGCTGGAGAATTTTCAAGATTGCCTTTTCCTTTTTTTATTTTAATCACGTAGTAGTTCTTTTATCCTGTAACATATATTCATTTATTTTTAGGACCCACCAACTAAACTCATAGATATACTATAGACGAATAAGACTACATAATACCACCGTACGTATATGAATGAGTGGGTGGGCGAGTACCACTTTGCGTGATTGGGTGGCCGGGTGGGTATTGTAAGAAAGATTTACTGTCGGACCAAAGTATAGATACTCGAGTTTGAACATCAACTGTGTAAAAAGTATAAGATGGAGGAAGACTAAACTACCATCAAAGGTTTTTTTCATCTTTTTCTGTTATTATGAGTGATATTTTTATATTTGTACCTTTTCTCAAATGTTTTTAATCGATGCTATAATGGGAAAAATACATAATTTTTTACACTTTCAGATTACTTCTAATGTTTTAAACTTCACTAAGATAAAAATAATGATGAGATCATTTTGAAACTTTAATGGTGTGCAGGCACTTTAATTGAAACTAACTATATGAAGTTTCAGATTTTTCAGTGGCATAAAAAAATTCTGTTATCAATTTTCTGAAGTAACTTTTTCTCGATATTGAAAAGGGTTACGAACTTGTAACAAACGATGATTTCAGGTGTCTGATGTCAATAATTCGAATATATATATTTATTTTTACTGTACGAGTACTTATTTATTTTATATCGCTTTATTAATCTTTATAATGTAACGTTGCATTAAGTTTCACCCGCCGGGCGGCCAGAGAAAGCTGCCATTACATGGTTTGGTTCAGTATTAAAAATTAATAAAGCGACATAAAATCAATCAGTATTATTTATACAATAAAAAGAGATAGGTATATATTCGACTTACTGACACCTGAAACCACCGTTTAACTCAAGTTCGTATCCCTTTTCCATATCGATAAAAAGTTACTTTAGAAACTTGATAACAGAATGTTGTTCTGAAGCTTCATATATGTAGTCTCAATTATAATACCTACACGCTATTAAAGGTTCAAAATAATTTGATCATTATTTTTATTGTAGTGAATTTTCAAACATCAGAAGTCATCTGAAACTATAATAAATGGTGTATTTTTCCCACTATAATCTCGACTTAAACAAATTGTGAACAGGTAAAACTAGCACTCATAATTGCAGAAATAGATGAGAACATTTATTGTAGTTTCATTTTCCTCCACCTTATACTTTTTACACAGTTGATATTCAATCTCGAGTATCTATACTTTTTGTTCCGACAGTAGTCACAAATTTTCTTTTGTGAGATTATTAGTACATTCATCAATTGAGACGTTTTGTATATATATTTCTGTGGTTGATTCCACCTTGGACTATGCATTGTCAACAATAAAATAGTTTAGTAATGCACTTATTTTTAATGTTACCAATTGTTAGTACTAATACATAAGTTTAGTAAGTACATTAACCAAAATTTCCGGCATGATGGCTCAATGAGCAATGCCTCGGACTGGGAATGGCAAGGTACAAGGTTTGAATCCCTAACCCAGCTAACGGTCGGTACTTTACTCATTGAATAACATTTCAGCCACGTAGCGTAGGCCAATGTTAAATATCATTCTACGTATATTTATGTTTAAAAAAAAATATATATTAGTATTTCTAACTAAGCACGATTTCTCTATTCAACTGGTTTCGTTTTGAGAGATTAAACCAAATATTTGAGACTTTATAAATATATTGGTGACCATTTTTTTCTTTAAATATTCCATGTTAACAATGAATACTATTTAATGTTATACTTATTGATAATGGTATTATTTCATAAGTTCAGTAAACGTTTTGTGTAACTGCATTGAATATGAACAATATTTACTTTATGTTTACTAAACATACTGCTTCAATGTTGAATTGCATTATCATATTAATAATATTAGTACAGCAGAGTAAATTTTAACAGTCGAAGCTAAAATTAAACCATATGAGATTAAGTTGATTACAAGACGTATTAAGAGTGACATTGGTCTGTCATTAGCTACTGTGAAACACTAATAATTGTATCAGCTGTCGAAAGGTCATATTGACAATTTCGGAATGTAACTTGTACACTGAAACATTAAAATAACAAAAATAATCTTTATAATAATTTACCTTTATATACTAGCAATAAATGTGTATTAATCATGGCCGATAGTTATACGTGTACATCTTTATCAAGAAGTGTCAACTTTGGTGGTTTATTTATACAAAACATGTAAAATTTTTACCATTTATTTAAACAAATTGCATGCCTTTCTTACGTATTAGGTAGGTGGAGTGACCAATAGCACTCAAAAGACATTCTAATAAGGGAATAAGTACTGCAATCTGAGAAAAATACTTATGATATTATTGTGTTGGCCTAGGACTGATTGTTTTTGGTATACTGAATCGGTTACTATACACAGTCATAAAGTTATGAAGTATCTCTTTAAGTAACCTTTGGTATATTCAATAATATTATACTCAAAAAAATTTAATGTTCCTCTCAATATTGATAGTATTACGTTATATTTAAGAAATATAAACTAAAAGATGAGATGAGTAATAAAACTACAGCTATTTCAACTAAATTAGTCGATATCCTAGTTTCATAAGCTAAAGATTCTCAGTTAGATACTTATCAGGGTTATAGCAAATTTGTAGAGGGATCAGCTAATAACGCCCGACTACTCATCTGTCATAGGGCTATTATAATTGCACTGAACATAAAGGCCGTATTTCACATATGGTACCGTGCTCCTACGGTGTTGTGTAATGTGGAATCGGAAAAGGGTACAATGCATTATTTTGTATGGGAAAGCAGTTTGCGATTTTCAAATGACCTGTCGTGCTAATGTGCTGTTTTCGATCGCTCGATGGAGTGATCGGCGACAATGACCGGTAGGCAGTCTGAGGACGACAGGCGCGCGGTAGGTCAGGTGAAAATGTCACCCTACGTCACCGCATCGGCACCCGACCCCTGGATATTCCTAGTCCGGGAGTTCCCGACGTCCTACGAAAATTGCCGGTCGATTGACTTTTTCGTGTTTACACTGTAGAAGGAGATTTTCAAACAACGGATAGCCCATCCTGAAATATTTACGGAACTTTTCAGGGTCATCTCTTAGCCGGATAAAAAGTGTGTGAAAACTCCCCTTCCTCTTCTCTAGCTCGATACATAATATCGTTTCGGCCATTTCTTCTTATTTTTATCAACTATTGAATAAATTGCACAAGTAACATAATAACAACATCCATAACGTCCTGACATTTCGGTAGCTAAGTAGTGAGCTCTATATTCTAAGTGAGCGAAGACTAGAGAACGACAGGGGCATGGTAGGAACACGACATTAGCTGGGTCCCTACTGCTGAAGACGCGCAACATGGACACGATAGGAGCACGGCACATTATGTGAAAAACCGGCCTTAAGTGACCTGTTATATTTAGCGTATTCAGAGGTTCCACCACTGAGCTGCTTTACTTCACGATCGTGACTAACTTTCACTTTTTTGTGTTAAACTTCCACAACAGTGTTTAGTTGAAAAAAATAAAATAACTGTAATGAAATGTAAACGTTTGTTTAATCGATGATTATTTTTTCATTATTATTAATTGCACTATATTTATTATCAGTTGTTATTTTAATGCTATGTAATTATTAAAGTTTGATTTGTAAGTTATAATCAAACCCAACGAATGGTCACTCCTGCTCATAACGTTGTGAGCGGGGCTTGGTATTGCGCTACCTTACTGTTATTAAGCTAGCTAATAATAAATAGATAAATTAATAACAGAATAAAGTCTTAAGAATGTTTGGCAATATGGCATGTACTTCACTAAGTGTTAATAAATTAGAGAATAAAAAACACTATTTAAACCGATTTAAATTATTATAGAGACATGAGTTTTATTAAAATGTAAAAAAATGGACTGATAAATTTCCATACTTGCACATGCAATTCCCAGAAGGTCCAGATTCACATTATTGCAGCAACCTTGGGAATACAGTGTAATGGATATATGTAAAAGGTTTTGTTTTCTAACCGGACGGATTTGTGTCTGGGGAATTGAGTTACTCTTGTTTCAATTCAACGTTCCGGTTCTACTAAAGCTATTCAAGCTACCAGAAATTCTATTCTGAAGTTTGAAGAAATTTTGCAAGGAATGTTTTTGTTATAAATATTCCTTGCAGTGCACAAGTTTAAAAGCTTTTATTTTCGTAGATAACATTTCCTGTTGGAAATTATTTTAGCCTAATAATGTTCAAGGCCATTGGATTGTAAAGAGCATTATATTGTTAACTTCTAATGGTTACACGTCAGGATTGGATACGGTAAAAGTTGTTGTACTGAATAATATTGAAATATTGTAGTGGTGGATGAGAAAAACTGTTTAAAACTATAATACTAAAATATTGTTTCTATTTATGTATCAACTAAAGTGAAACACAACACGTTGACAGTATCATATATTCTATAGTAAACACAACACGTTGACAGTATCATGTGTTCTATAGTAAACACAACACGTTGACAGTATCATGTGTTCTATAGTAAACACAACACGTTGACAGTGTCATGTGTTCTATAGTAAACACAACACGTTGACAGTATCATGTGTCCTATAGTAAACACAACTCGTTGACAGTATCATGTATTCTATAGTAAACACAACACGTTGACAGTATCATGTGTTCTATAGTAAACACAACACGTTGACAGTATCATGTGTTCTATAGTAAACACAACACGTTGACAGTATCGTGTATTCTATAGTAAACACAGCACGTTGACAGTATCATGTGTTCTATAGTAAACACAATACGTTGACAGTATCATGTGTTCTATAGTAAACACAACACGTTGACAGTATCATGTGTTCTATAGTAAACACAACACGTTGACAGTATCATGTGTCCTATAGTAAACACAACTCGTTGACAGTATCATGTATTCTATAGTAAACACAACACGTTGACAGTGTCATGTGTTCTATAGTAAACACAACACGTTGACAGTATCACGTGTTCTATAGTAAACACAACACGTTGACAGTGTCATGTGTTCTATAGTAAACACAACACGTTGACAGTATCATGTGTTCTATAGTAAACACAACACGTTGACAGTGTCATGTGTTCTATAGTAAACACAACACGTTGACAGTATCATGTGTTCTATAGTAAACACAACACGTTGACAGTATCATGTGTTCTATAGTAAACACAACACGTTGACAGTGTCATGTGTTCTATAGTAAACACAACACGTTGACAGTATCATGTGTTCTATAGTAAACACAACACGTTGACAGTGTCATGTGTTCTATAGTAAACACAACACGTTGACAGTGTCATGTGTTCTATAGTAAACACAACACGTTGACAGTATCATGTGTTCTATAGTAAACACAACACGTTGACAGTGTCATGTGTTCTATAGTAAACACAACACGTTGACAGTGTCATGTGTTCTATAGTAAACACAACACGTTGACAGTATCATGTGTTCTATAGTAAACACAACACGTTGACAGTGTCATGTGTTCTATAGTAAACACAACACGTTGACCGTGTCATGTGTTCTATAGTAAACACAACACGTTGACAGTATCATGTGTTCTATAGTAAACACAACACGTTGACAGTGTCATGTGTTCTATAGTAAACACAACACGTTGACAGTATCATGTGTTCTATAGTAAACACAACACGTTGACAGTGTCATGTGTTCTATAGTAAACACAACACGTTGACAGTATCATGTGTTCTATAGTAAACACAACACGTTGACAGTGTCATGTGTTCTATAGTAAACACAACACGTTGACAGTATCATGTGTTCTATAGTAAACACAACACGTTGACAGTGTCATGTGTTCTATAGTAAACACAACACGTTGACAGTATCATGTGTTCTATAGTAAACACAACACGTTGACAGTATCATGTGTTCTATAGTAAACACAACACGTTGACAGTATCATGTGTCCTATAGTAAACACAACTCGTTGACAGTATCATGTATTCTATAGTAAACACAACACGTTGACAGTATCATGTGTTCTATAGTAAACACAACACGTTGACAGTATCATGTATTCTATAGTAAACACAACACGTTGACAGTATCATGTGTTCTATAGTAAACACAACACGTTGACAGTATCATGTGTTCTATAGTAAACACAACACGTTGACAGTATCATGTGTTCTATAGTAAACACAATACGTTGATAGTATCATGTATTCTATAGTAAATAAGTGTTTACATGTTTTGAATGGTACCTTACTACCCACTTAATAGTTTATTTAGTAAAATTTAAGTTGTGACTGATCTTTCACTATAAGTTAGGCCTCATCATGAATAATAGTTAGTACAAAATGCGTAGTTGAAATAGGTTATACTTAGTTAAAATTAAATATTTTCTATTTTAAACTACTCTTCAAAATATTTCACTAACATGATGAGATCTATCACCAGCTATGCAAGAATAAGTATGAAATTATATATAAATACATAACCACCAGTTTTTACATGAAGAAAGAACATGTTCTGTTATTTGTAATGCCTGTACATATATGATACAATTATAAAAAGCAGAAATATGTGTGTGTGTGTGTGTGTGTGTGTGTGTGTGTGTGTGTGTGTGTGTGTGTGTGTGTGTGTGTGTGTGTGTGTGTGTGTGTGTGTGTGTGTGTGTGTGTGTGTGTGTGTGTGTGTGTGTGTGTGTGTGTGTGTGTGTGTGTGTGTGTGTGTGTGTGTGTGTGTGTGTGAGTGTGTGTGTGTGTGTGTGTGTGTGTGTGTGTGTGTGTGTGTGTGTGTGTGTGTGTGTGTGTGTGTGTGTGTGTGTGTGTGTGTGCGTGTGTGTGCGCGCGCGCGTTTGTTTTTTAAGCATTAAATTGTCAGTATTTCATTCCATCTCACATATAGTAAGAGATGCAGTCGGAGGAAGTCAAGCTACCTTTTGGTGACTGACAGATCCATTAATATTCCACCACAGTTGATGGTAGTCAATATTTCATTCCATAACACATTTGGTGAGAGATGAACTTGGAGGAAGTTATTCTAACGTTTTGGTAGCTGACAGCTCAATAATATTCCACCACAGTTGATGGTAGTCAATATTTCATTCCATAACACATGTGGTGAGAGATGAACTTGGAGGAAGTTATTTTAACGTTTTGGTAGCTGACAGCTCCATTAATATTCCACCACAGTTGATGGTAGTCAATATTTCATTCCATAACACATTTGGTGAGAGATGAACTTGGAGGAAGTTATTCTAACGTTTTGGTAGCTGACAGCTCCATTAATATTCCACCACAGTTGATGGTAGTCAATATTTCATTCCATAACACATTTGGTGAGAGATGAACTTGGAGGAAGTTATTCTATCGTTTTGGTAGCTGACAGCTCCATTAATATTCCACCACAGTTGATGGTAGTCAATATTTCATTCCATAACACATTTGGTGAGAGATGAACTTGGAGGAAGTTATTCTAACGTTTTGGTAGCTGACAGCTCCATAAATATACCACCACAGTTGATAGTAGTCAGTATTTCATTCCATAACACATGTGGTGAGATATGAACTTGGAGGAAGTTATTTTAACGTTTTGGTAGCTGACAGCTCCATTAATATTCCACCACAGCTGATGGTAGTCAATATTTCATTCCATAACACATGTGGTGAGAGATGAACTTGGAGGAAGTTATTCTAACGTTTTGGTAGCTGACAGCTCCATTAATATTCCACCACAGTTGATGGTAGTCAATATTTCATTCCATAACACATGTGGTGAGATATGAACTTGGAGGAAGTTATTATAAAGTTTTGGTAGCTCCATAAATATTCCACCACAGTTGATGGTAGTCAGTATTTCATTCCATCTCATATGTAGTAAGAGATACACTCGGAGGAAGACAGGCTAACCTTTTGGTAGCTGACTACTCAATAAATATTCCACCATAGTTGATGGTAGTCAGTATTTCATTCCATCTTATTTGTAGTAAGGGATACACTCGGAGGAAGACAGGCTAACCTTTTGTTGGCTGACAGCTCTATAAAATTCCACCATAGCTGATGGTGGTCAGTATTTCATTCCATATCAAATGTAGTAAGAGATGCACTCGAAGGAAGACAGGCTAACCTTTTGTTGGCTGACAGCTCCATAAATATTCCACCACAGTTGATGGTGGTCAGTATTTCATTCCATCTCATATGTAGTAAGAGATGCACTCGGAGGAAGACAGGCTAACCTTTTGTTGGCTGACAGCTCCATAAATATTCCACCACAGTTGATGGTAGTCACTATTTCATTCCATCTTATATGTAGTAAGGGATACATCCGGAGGAAGACAGGCTAACCTTTTGTCGGCTGACAGCTCCATAAATATTCCACCACAGTTGATGGTAATCAGTATTTCATTTTATCTCATATGTAGTAAGAGATGCACTCGAAGGAAGACAGGCTAACCTTTTGATAGCTTACAGCTCCATAAATATTCCACCACAAATGATGGTAGTCAGTATTTCATTCCATCTCATATGTAGTAAGAGATACACTCGGAGGAAGACAGGCTAACCTTTTGGTGGCTGACAGCTCCATAAATATTCCACCACAGTTGATGGTAGTCAGTATTTCATTCCATCTCATATGTAGTAAGAGATACACTCGAAGGAAAACAGGCTAATCTTTTGGTGGCTGACAGCTCCATAAATATTCCACCACAGTTGATGGTAGCAGTATTTCATTCCATCCCACATATATTAAGAGATGCACTCGAAGGAAGTCAGGCTAACGTTTGGTGGCTGACAGCTCCATAAATATTCCACCACAGTTGATGGTAGTCAATATTTCATTGCATCTCTTATGTAGTAAGAGATGCACTCGAAGGAAGTCAGGCTAACCTTTTGGTAGCTGACAGCTCCATAAATATTCCACCATAGTTGTTGGTAGTCAGTATTTAATTCCATCTAATATAAAGTGAGTCACACATAAATACATAACTTAACTGTTCAACTACAGTTGTTGTAGGATATTTGTCAACCTTTATTTGTATTAATTAGCCCAGAAAAATTTTTATTGTTTTTATGTTAGCACAAAACAATTTTAATTCATGCACAATATATTATTCAATCACTATGCCATTTAAATATAATATATTTTAGTGGCAAGCACCTTCCAATTTGTTATTGCTACCATTACGCAGATGTGTTGTAAAATGATTACCAGCCAATTTTCTACCAGTTCACATGCCTATCTAGATTGTTATTACCAATATTCTGTGATATATACTTTTAGATAATCAACTAAACGTTCCTGTTTTAATATTATAAAAGTTTTGAATACACTGACGTAATTTAAAGAAATTAAACATAGTGCTATTGGATAAGGTGATTTTAAAATCGTAAATACTTTTTATATTATATATCTGCAAGTACTATATCTTTAAAGTCTTTATTCATTATTAAGACGCCGATCGTCAAGTTATGAGGGACGAATGAGTATAGATGAATGAGTGTAGTCATTGTTACTAAGTAAGGTCAGCTGTTCATCAGAAATATTTTTAAATTTATTTTAACTAACATCAAAGTCTTCAGTTAACCATAACGAGTAAACAATGCTAATTCTCTATTCATTTATTTATTAGGAAATTAATAATAATATACTATTTTCATTTATGAATGTATGCAATTTTGGCCCTTTTCACAAATATAATGTGTACAGTGATATTAGGTTGGTATGTACGCCACTGTATTGACTAATATCCTCTACAAGTCAGCAATACATTATTTTATACATTGGGGCCTCTAGTCCCATTGATACTCATGTTTACAATTAATTATACAGTTTCCTTGACAAGTTAAAAAAGGGTAGGGAAAACCTGAAAACAAAAAGAATTATTGATTTTATGAATTTTGTTCAGTTGTCGATTTAATATGTCAAATGAACAAAATATTGATAAATTTGTATTGAACTACTTAAAGGTCACAATACAAGTGTATGAATAAGTCATCAGACCTGTAGCAAGTGTCAACTTTACTAGTCACAGCCTTCATGATACTCTGAGAAATAATTTGATAAAATTGCCCTGACGTGAGGGACTTATAATAATTTGGAATGAGTCTGCCTAAATCATTTTTAAGTTAGAATATGGTCTTGGAATTTTCAAACATTTAAAAACAAAACAAATTTAGAGTTTGATTAAAATATTAGTATAACTCGGATTTTTTAAATAAATACATTTTATAGCCACAAATTATGTCTTTATTTTTGCCTCTTTTCCATTTGTTACTCCTCATTTAAAATTAGACTAATTTTTTCCATTGACAGTGAAACATTTCTGGTAATATTAAAAACAGCTCGTCATGTATTGAAGCTCAACTCCAACCAAACATTTCAAAGTAATCATTAGCTAATCTTTTGTTAAGGTTAAGCCACTTTATCTCTAGACTGAACCAAAACATTTGTTCTTACTAATTATACTAAGATATAGCGAACAACGATTTGGAAATATCACAACTAACTGTGTTTACATGCAATTGTCCAGATAACAAAAATCATTTGGTGTGAAAATTAAAGTAAATGTATCACAAAACATCCCTATAGCTTCTAAAATACCAAGAATCATGTAAGAACTGTATTGTGAAAGTATATTCATATCAATACTATTATCACTCACGTTTGCAGGTGCAAAACAAGTAACTAAGGACCAATCAGTGTAAAGACAAGAGTCAAGCCATTATACTTCAAATTCGTAATTCACTACTCAACGTTCTTTAAGACTCTAAGGCTTTAGGACTTTGTACCTGAGGTAGAGAAAGTACAGATTGTAATTATGGCCTTGACTGTTTTCATAAGCGGTTTTAACCTTGTACTCTACTGGTTGTAATCCTCACTCTATAGGATCCCATCTAGTCCATAGAGGAATGGGTAGAGTAAGGTTAAAGGGGAGATCCGCCTCTTTTAAAAAGAAAGTATCAATATAAAAAATCCATATACACGATTAATAACTCTTTTACATTTGTTTGACATTTTTTTTTGTGCCTTTGTTTAAAGAATATTTACTATGATATTAATGTTTCAATTTGAAAATATTAATCAATTTAAATAGCAAAGATTAGGATAATTTTTAATATGAAGACAAAAATTCATATGCATAAGAGGAGTTCATTCAATGAATTAATTTTACTTAAACAAGGAAACGATTTAAACACTGATTATAACCTTATTCATTATCGGTAAGTGGGTTGAAGACAGCCTACAATCCTAATAAGACGGGAAAATATTTCAAATTTAAATGATACTAGGCATACAGTTATAGTAGTTTAGTTTCCTACCGGTGTCACAGAACTCCGTTGTCATGGAGATGATCCTCAGCCCTCTCCAATGAGCTACAGTAGAGAAATATGCTACTCAATTATCTTTGTATGATAAAGAATATAAATATTTTTTACTTAACATGCTACTTTTTTAAGTTCAATTTATCTGGCTATACATGATTATCGAAATCTTGGTAGCATGCCAAGTGAATCGATTTGATACATTTCAAAATTTTTTCAATGGGCCATGTGCATCAGATTGTTAAACTGTTAGTTTTAATCAATATTTGAAGGTTAGTTTTACTTTATTTGTCATGAAAGTATGGCCCAATAATAAATTCAAGTGTGTATCATATTGATGCCCTCGGCCTGTTAAGAAAATTATTCTATGTATCACATTGATACATATGGCAGCGAAAGTGTCTAAAAGTGACAGCTGTATAGTGATTTTCGAAAATACAATATAGCATTCTTAAGATTCAAAAATAAGTTTGATAAATTAATTTCTTCACTAAGTTTAAAAAGCAGGTTAATAAAATGGATTAAAATAATAAGCAGTTTTGAAGCTATAAATTTACAAACTACAAAATACTGCTTTACACAATTCAACTCATCTTAAGTATTGATCTGTTGGACTCGAAAGAATTTAGTCTAGTGTTGTAAGAACCAAAACATCAATCAATGGTACTATCCAAGCTTCTATAATTTATACTTAGTACATTGAGAAAAATATTACGTTTTGGAAAATACTTTTATCGTTATTTAATACATTGTTTAGAATGAACAATGTCAAGAAAAGTATTACGTTTTAATGTCCAATTGAAACTATTACCACACACTGAATTACTAAGAAGCCTTAAAACGGCTTTTTTTACTAACACTTAAATTAACACTTAATTTTTAATAACACTTAAAACGGATATCATGCTGGCACCCACGTAACATTGTAAACTATTATGTTTGGGTCAAACAGGGTTTAAGTAAATTTAATGAAGAAGAAGCAAATAAAAGTTAATCTCAAAGGATCTGAAGATGTGTTATTAAACTTAATACAAGTAGATATGATTATAAATGTGGACGAATAATGTTAGTTATGAAAGCCATGTTAATTAGCCACCCGAGGCTAAAATGACATAATTTAATGAGCATGATTTAGTTTTTAAGTATTAAAAACACAAGTATATTACTGCCTGTTTTCAAAAATATTCAAAATGAAAATTGGTAAATAACTCGTACATGTAAAAGTACATATTTATATTACACGTCAAGTAACTAAAGTAAATTTCAAACTAATACATCCTGTAAACAATGGTAGTATTTACCAAGAAAGTACGTTTTTAATTTCTTTTTGAATGAACGTAAATTAAGTTTTTGTTTTATTTCCTGTGGCATCTTATTGAAAACTTGCACTTAAATAGTATGGTTCCCTCTAAAATGCACTGGTAGTATGTCCAGACACAGATATAAGCTCTCTATGTCGTGTTTGATAACTATGAAAATTTAAATTGTTCACAAAAATATGTGGGTTGCTTTTAACAAAAAAACCATAACTCGTACCCCAGCTAGAGTGAGTATTTTAAGTTCATTAAAAATGGGCTTACAGAACTCGAACCTCCTCCTTTTTGCAATTATTCGCAGACACCAGTTTTACAGAACAAACGCCCCATTAAAACTCACGACACTGCATGGACCCCAGTGTTGTTTCAAAACAAATAAACTTAAATCAAACATATATGAGATTATTACTTATATTAATATAAAATAAAACTAATTTTAGTTCCAATCCTTCAGAATCCTTTAGAAAACAATCCTTTAATCTTTATAGAAAACGATTTGTATTCACCTGATTAATTGGATTGAAGTGAATGAAAAAGCACAATCGCTTGAACCCTTAGTTTAAATATTCATGATTCACAGTATGGTTCCATGTATACATGCTTAATGCATTGTTATAACTCTTTCCTCCCGGTTCAAAATACTTGACTTGGAGATGAAAAGTATTGTGCTTTATAAATACACATTTATTGGATTCTGAATATTTCTTAGGTATTAATTTTAATGAGTATTTGGGAAATGTCTGTTCCATGAACGTAGTGTATTGTACTTGAGTATGTGTATTTTGATATGTAACACATAAAGTGTATTTAGCCAATGTTCAATTCCTGCAGTTACAAAGAAAATAATTGTGTTAGACTCAGACTACAAAACCTATATAATGTTCACTTAAAATTAAGTACTACAGCATAAAATAAAATTAAACTTGAAATTGTTTCATATTTATTGTTTTTCATATAAATCCAAGCAAATCACAAACTAAATTTAAGAAATTTGATCTTTACCAAAAATTCCACATCAGAGAGAGTAAAATGTTTTTTTTTTTTTTTTTTTTTTTTTTTTTTTTAGAATTTACGTTGACAGTTTAAGAGTGAAAAATGTATAGAATGAATTATATGATATACGAGGATAAATATCTTGGTAGTTTGGACCTGTTTCTATAAAAACTTGAAATCTTTAAAATACCAACTTAGTCAACAGTAGATGACTAATAAAAAAGGTAGTATAGTTAGAATGTTTCTTTTAGATAGTTTTTGTTTGTTTAATTTTGAATATATTAGTGAATATTAGATATATTTCCTGTGGAATATACAGTAAGAATTACAATAATATAAACTGGATCCAAACATGATTATAATGACCAGTCAAATCATAAATATTTAGAGTTTCCAAAGCTACATATATTTTGTGAGGTAAAAATTAATGTTGATTCTAAAGTAAAAAATGAATTAGAGTGGTAAATTAACAATACACTTATTACTTAATATAGCAAAAATAAATCCTGTGGTTGGTTCCTACAAAGGTTAACAAAGAATATTCACCATGATTAGATACCAAAGAAACATAATCGGTGTTCGATAGTATACATGGTATGTGGCTTTCACTACTCACACTCTGCCCTATTACCCACTCTGTAACATCACAAGTATTTGATCCTCCCACCTCAGTACACCACAAGTTAAACTGTCAAGTAATTTATGATTTACTTAATATTATCTTTTTTTTAAACTATGATTATTTAGTTAAGAAATATCTTCATAAAGTGGATGAAGTTAAATGAGGAATTATTTTTAATTATCTTTATGATAAATAAATTGTTCTCATTTGTTAATGTCTGTTTCTTCCCTTTTAAGATGGGTTTATTTAGAAATCTATCTTCACTATGAACTAGTACATAGTGTTTTCGTTTAAACAAAAGAATGTTTTAATTCTGTTCTAAATGACATAAGAAAGTTAGTGAAAATTAATGATTTTTCTTACATAAACATAAAGGAGACATTTTAAAATGCTGCTGCAACAATTGTTTAGTGATCATCAACATGTCCTTCATCAGTCACGTGACACTAACGAGACCTCAACAACGAGACAATGGATGATGTTTTGACGTACGTCCCCAGATATCGGTTTACACTGAGCATTACAAAGCTCATTTCCACTGTTAACCATTGCCTCAAACACAGAAGGACGAAAACCCCAAGTTCATATCACGTGATAGAAGTAATCTACACCTTGCGTTGATTTTTTTTCAGTTAATTAATTCTACGATTCATATCTTAATTATTTTCTTATAAATTGTCCTTTTCGCTAATTTTCTTCCTAAATAAATCCTTTCCTATGTTTCAACAAAGAATTTACAATTTCCGTTTTTTTAACTCAACCACTGATCTCTGTTGCCTTATAAGTTTACATTACTGACTCGACTGACTTAAATTTAATGTTAAATTACCTTAAATATTAAGTGCAAGTTACATATATTGTGCAATTTCCCATAATTGACTTTTGCTACAATAACATCCAAATTTGATTGAATTCTTTCAGCTTTATGAGGCAACTGGTAAGTAAGTTTTACCATTGATTTTATAAACAAATAGATTTCCCATCCAATGTTAAATGTTGAGTCTCAAAATACCAGCTGTTTTTTGGTCCATTGTGGAGCGCTAGTGTAGTCCCTTGTAAATTGAATGCAGTTTAAACCGCTGTGGTTGCGGGCCACACAAACTAAAGAAATTACTGCCACAAATATTCCTATTAGATAGTTTATCTATTGTAGGTTTAGATAATCAATGGTTTTACATCAACTGGTTGGTAGCATAGTTGGTCAAGTCAAGACATAAGCTTCAGCGTTTCAGTTCGATCTCAATCAGAACCATAGCGAATTTTACTATAACCACCGGCTGTTCATTTGTTAATGTGATATTAATTAATGGCATTTTCTAAAGTCTTCTCTGTAAAATTGACTACATTCACTCATCCACATTAATCATGCTTATTCTACATCCACATTCGCCCTTGATGATCTTCGTCCTAAAAATAAATAAATGAGTGCGCATAGGTATAAGTTATTTAATGCACACATCATAATTTTGGTATTAGATTTTAAGTAATTAGTCGGTAGCGTAGTTGGTTCAATCCCAGCTTCACGTGCTAAAGGTTCTCAGTTCGATCCCAATCAGAGTCAATACATTTTGAGAAGGATCAGCTGATAACCACCGGCTGTTCATTTATCATTGGGCTATTAATTAATGGCACTTTCTAAGGAATAGTCGGCCTTAGTCTGTAACAATGACTACATTCACTCATCTACACTCATCACACTCATTTGAAATCCATATTCACCCAAATCTTGACGATCGGCGTCTTATGAATAGATAAATAAGTACAAGTAGACTTTCCAACTATACTTACCTGGAACTAAATTAATTATTTAACTTTAAATTAGTGTTTATGCTCCTTTTTTACGAAGTATTCAGAAACATGACTATTCAGGGAAGATGTCAAAACGTATCACCATACGTCACAGACTGAAGCATGTATTGCTGCTTTATGTACAGGGCTGTTGTCACTTACTAAGTTACTTGTGTTAAACTTCAGCCGTTGGGTAATGCTTCTCCAAGATAAATAAGTGAATTATACTTAAGTTCTAAATGCAAACTAATCTATTTACTGTAAAAGTAATCAAGTTGATTGAATTTCCTTTGATGACCCTTTGAGGCAAACCTCTTTAAGTTACCAATCCCTTCAATTCGATTACTAAACAGAATTATTTTTTATTGTTACCTTATATAAGTTAACAGTCCTGTGGTTGAGCGCGAAGAACGGACGAAAATGTTTTATTTATTTTTTATTTTTTTACTTTTAAAACGCTTTTGAAGAGCATCCTCACCATTTATTTCTAAGCTCTTTTCGTACTTATTATCCTGATGTCATATATTAACTTTCAATTTGACATTAAAAGTGTGGCAGTATTTACACGATCTTATCACAAGACTCAAGTTTGAGACACATAACACATTTTTTTTTTTTTTTTTTTACTTTTAAAACGCTTTTGAATAGCATCCTCACCATTTATTTCAAAGCTCTTTTCGTACTTATTATCCTGATGTCATATATTAACTTTCAATTTGACATTAAAAGTGTGGCAGTATTTACACGATTTTATCACAAGACTCAAATTTGAGACATATAACACTTGTCTTGAACTTTGAAGCCCAACTCAGTATTATAAAATAGATAAACAGTTCACATTAATAGCTATTATCATATTAATAGCTAGTTTTATATTACAGTTTTAGACATCAAGAATACTAAATTTACCTCCAAAAATTAATAAAGTTAAAATATAAATAATATAATAAAGAGGTCTTGAGTTTAATAGTACTTTCATAAATATCTGAGAATATTTTGTAGACCATATTGCAGGACACTCAATCTCAAAGGAGAAGGAATATTGTTCCCTTTTATGTTTTCAACAAAGGATTTGACGACAAGTGTCCTCTGTTTCCTGTGTCTGAAATATTGACGAAGCACTTTGGCCTTTAACGCTCAATAACACTGCTATTGTAACTGACCTTGGTGAAAATTATACTTTTTAGCTCTTTTTTATACATTTTTATGTACTTCAATTATGCTTCTAAGTTATACATATTCATTTTTTCAACTACAATCCTTTCACCACTATATAAATATCTAAATAAATTATGTAGGAATACATATTATAAAATTAAGGGGACGAGTTCTTTATTCCGACTTCTTATTACAGAGATTATATAGAAAACAAGATAAACAAATTCATTTATTTACATTGCATATTATAATGTTTGTAATAATTTTGTGCATTTTGCGATTTCTAATTTTCTCCACTTTCTATAACGACAAAACTAATTGAGTTCCATAAACATATTTTCTTGATAGAAATGTTGCAGTTTTTAGCCAAATTAAGGGATACTGAAGGGGCTTATTCGTGATTCTTTTTTTGCCAGTGGACGGGTGGCAGACTCGATTGGTCTGACAGCTCCAGAATATATTTTAGAAGATATGTGACCATATATCTAGATTTATTGGCATCGCTAATAAATATACTTAACTATTTGTAATCGTTTTTTCCTTCACGTTTCAGTATTATTAAGAGGGAGGGAGAACAAGCTGGCCTTACAAGCTAATTGGTAAAATCGCTGTTTGCATTTATCTGTATTTATTTTTATAATCTTAAAATAAATTATGTGAACTTAAAAAACTTTTAATCAGACTAGTTAATGAACCAGAGTATAAAGATGTTTAGGACCCCAAATAAAAAAATTGTTCGCAATAACGGAATAAAATGTAAACTGAATAGGCTATAACCTGTAATGTAAAAAAAACTAAAGTAATTAAAATAATATATAAATCTAAATTAAAAATAAAGACGTTAGAAAAAAGGTATATTAAAAGGGTAAAAAAAATACTTTAAAATATATCATTTTAGTACATTTATTTTGTAATAAACAAAAACTGTTATCGAAATATAGTTTCTATATTACCTATCTTACTACTACAGGTAACTAATAAAAGTTACTAATATGTAACTATCTATTTACCCGTGCCTTCCTACGGGATTAACACGAAAACAGTAAATTTTTAGTTTATTTTAATTTTTTTAATTTCAATAAGCATCACTTAGCCGATTTCAAAAGAGTTCAATTTATTTGTTTTTATCTAACAGCTGATGGTGTCAAATTAATTCATTATTATTCATTCATTCATTCATTATTCATCTCTAAAACTCCGATTGTAGAGATATGGGCGAATATGAGGCGTGAATGAGTGTATATGTACGAGTGTAGTCATTGTTACTATCTGAGTTCGACTTAGCTCAGAAAGTATTATTTGCCCAATAGCCAAGGCAACGATTTGACCAACAGTTTTACGGGGAATCCGAACCACGTAGTGTTGGTCTGATTTTCAGCAAACTGACAAGTTTGACACTTAGTTCTCTTCCCCACACAACATCCGAACATTGACAACCATTCAACATGGACACTCCAGACTCTAGTAGTGTCTATATTGATGACAACCATTGAACGGACGCCGTATTAGTATTAAGAGAACCGAGCATGGAACTTATCGACTACAATCTCCCAAACACTTTGTTCCCAAGTAGCTGAGTTACAGCACTGCGCCACCAGTGCCGACGAGTTTTCAATATAGTTACGTTTTCAATAAAGTAACTATTGAAAACGTAAAGACCGCTGGAGCAGAGAGCCCTTGAGTTTGAAGAGAGTGAAACCATGCCAGAAACCTTCCCAGGAGTGAACTCTACAACTTCCTAAAGTTCCATTGCGATCAGATGAGTGTTTTAGTTACAAACATAAAGGACAAACATTCCTACATTCATTTTTATATATAGAAATAATATGTTTACCTAGATTCATAAGTTTAATTGTTGTTTGTACAAGAGGCAAGAAGAGTTTGTAAGACGAAACTTGCCACATTAAAGTCAATATATATGTCTTAAACGGCCATTACCTAGTAAAACATTCGTTGTTAGGTGCTCTGCTAACTTTTATCTTAAAAACTACCCTTGTTCCCAACAGACCCATATATTACACTTTATCTTGGAAGAACTTTCCCAATTGACAACATTAATTATCTCAGCAGTATCGTTTTTCTTTTACTATAATCTCCAAATCCATTTAGATATTTCTCTCTAGTTAGGTAATGTAATAATTATGTACTGTTTTTCTTTCACTTTTTATTCATCCACTGATAAAATCAGCTGATCTAGCAATAATTAAAAAATATATTATTTAATAAATTAATTATAGGTTTGTCTGTATTATAGTTTCTACTTTAAGGTTTTTACTAGGGTTGACCGGGGTAATTGTGAATGGTTGTTGCTAAGTTAACTTAAAAACACTATTTTAATAAAAAATTTGTTATTTATTGAAACCAATAAATAAAATATGTGAAGAAGTTTCTACATATTTAATTTATTAAGTCCTAAATCTTTAGGTAATTCTAATTGATAGTAAGAAAAATATTGAGCATTCACAATTACCCCAGTTCGGTATTCATATTTAATTTATTGCTGGGGTAAATGTGGATGGGTCCAGAAAACCTATTTACAGTAATTTCCGATTTAATCTTGGAAATTGAGATTAAAAGCCATTAAAAACTGTTCACAAAAACCCCTCAATGTAATGTTCAATGAATTTTTCATTCCATTTCCCTCCCAGCCAATAGTGGCTGTCAGATTTTTGAAAAATTCCAAAAAACAACATTAGTGGCAAAGTTAAAATTAAAACTAAAACATTACTCCTATAAAATTATAATTACATAGAAATATGGAATGTACTGATAATAAAGTAGAAAAAAGTCTTCATCACTAGATTTTTTTATATGGCATTCACAATCACCCCAAGTTTTATAAATACTGGGGTAATTGTGAATCAGGTATTATTAATAAAAAAAAAAAAAAAAAGGTTTTGGAAACTTTAATTATTTTTAAAATAGTCTCCTGAATGTATTTAACAAAATGATGACTATTTTAAATTAAACTTTACAGAACAAAATATAATAAAACGTTGTTTTCAAACCTACATGACGTAACAAAATTTAATGGTTTTTTTTCAATACTTATAAAGTTCTCAAAAGTTGTTAATATTTTAACCGAATGCAGAAAAAGATTCAAAGTAAGATAATTAAACTGTTTTTTTTTTTTTTCATTTTATTAAAGGTTTTAAAAGTAATAAGGCTTGTTCACAATTACCCCAATTAACAATTACCCCCCAGTCCACCGGGTATGGGTAAAATATTAACCCATAGCTTTACAAACAGCGTTCTAATTATAAATAACAATGAATATCTGAACGTTTGTAAGTACATTTATTGTATTTAAGTTTATTTAGTTTTTTAATTAAAAAAATAGTTCTTACAAATAAAAAAGTGTTATTAATACAAATCCTAACTTTTTCTTTATACTTAATTACTTCAGAATCGAATGTATTTATGTAATTAGTATTTACTGATGGCAGTAGAGTAAAGACCTAATGACAACGTCTGGTTCATTAAAGTGGTCTTGGGAGTTGCCTTTGATGTCAGTTCTCTACGCTATACTTGAGGTTATTTCCTTAGTTACAGAAATGAAAGCTGAAGGCACTCATTGCCTTTGTCTCATCAAGCAGAAGCGTGTACTTTGTTTGCATGTGTATGCTCGGTTCTCTTATATGTAACACGGCGTCCGCTTTAGTTGTCATCGAAGTGGACACTACTAGTGCAGTGGTGTCTAGGGTGGTAGTCAGGGCCCGGATGTTGTATAGGAAAGATAACTGAGTATCCCAGCTATTATTTAGCTCGAAATTAGACCAATTTTACGTAATTCGGATCCCACGGAAAGCTTTACGTCCCTTAGTTTCCCTAACTATTGGGCTGTTAATGAATGGCTCTTCCTAAGGAACAGCCTACCTTATTTACAAACAATGACTGCACTCGTTTATCTACACTCATCACACTCATTTGCCCCTCATATTAACCCATATCTTTACAAACAGCGTTCTAATTATAAATAACAATGAATATCTGAACGTTCTGAACGTGCATTTATTGTATTTAAGTGTATTTAGTTTTTTTAATTAAAAAATTGTTTTTACAAGTAAAAAAGTGTTATTAATACAAATTCTAATAAACATTACTGTATCAGTTAAGCAATCGACATATAACAAAAGTGATTCAGTACGTGTAGTTTAGTTATAAAAAGTTTACTGTTTAAAATTTGATTTTGAAACTGCTTAATTTTAATGAAAACACAGTAACTCAACAATTTATATTTCCATTGTGATGAAGGAAATTGTTATTGTATATTTGGCAAATTTTTATTAATTCAATAACAAATATAATAGGTTTTTGTGTTCAAGTAATAAATTAATTTAAAAATAAATTAAAGTTAATTTTTCTTTTTATTTAAAATTTAAAGAACTAATTCCAATCTTTTCAAACCAAACCCATACAAATAATTTAAATACAATCAATTTTTTCACTCATCTCTACAAAGAATATGTATAATAAAACTTAAATTTATTGTATTTAGAAAAATTGGTTTAGTTATATTGCATCTATTGTATCTTTATTGTAGTTTAAACTTTTTAAATATTTTTTAACTATTAAATCGGCAAATAAATATGTTTTCTCAAATGATACTTGAGACAACGACTAAAATAAGTAGAATCCGTATTAGGTTAGTTCCACTTCGTGAATTTATCTGGCTGAAAATACCCAGCTGATTGGCGGAAAGCTTTTGTAAGTGAGACACGCAATATATTTTGAAATATTCTCTTAAATTCAGAACATCTCGGATTTTCTCGGTTGTTTTTCTTTTATCGAGCTCCCTATCAAAGTGATTTATGTGTAAGTAGGCATTATAAATAACAGTTGACAGCAGCTTTGAAAAATAATACTGATATTTAGTTTTTAATAATTATTTGGATTTGTTTACAGTTTATACAAAGATTTACCTATTAACATACGTCTTTTAAATATTATGATATAATTAATTGCTTTTTATTGTTAGGTATTAAAAATAGAGCCAACATGTTTTGATTAAGAAAATCCATGAAAATTCAGTGAAAAAGCATTATCCATCATTTTTCATATAACTTGTTCACATAATTTGTAATCATTATGTACTATTATAGTTCAAATAATCACTAAACAGTGCCGAAAACGGTTTCCACTGGAACGAGCGTTATAACACTGTTGTAATCAAAAGTACTAATTTTTAATTAAATTAATTATTTATGGAATTCCTTAACAACTATCAATTTTGGTGTTAAAAGTGAAAATAATTTTTAATATTGTATTTAAAGTCCATTTAAGCTTGGTTTAAATAGACTTAAACCTACAATAAACAAATATTTTTTTAATGTTTCTCTTACGATATCACTCTTTTTTTTCTTTTGTATCCACCACCGGCACTACTTTTTTCTTCATTTTTGAGACTCTTGCAGTGTTCTTGTTTTAAACGAGAAGTTTTTAACAGTAATTGAACAGTTGTTAACAACGATCATTGTCCAGACATTACAAAAAGGTAGAATTTTAAACATGCAAACAAAATACAAAATTTAAGTAAACATATAAACTCATTTTTTTCTGTTTAATAATGAACACCTAAAAATTGGTATATGTATTTAGAATCTATTGTAAAAATATTAACTGTTATTAGCAATAATTCTTCATGCATGAACATTTCGTTTTAAACTTTTAAATGTTTTTATGAAATGGATTTTATTCTTCTTCTTTTATGGATCGGTAATTGACTTCCCTGCTATACGTGATGTGGTCACGGACAGTGGTTACCATGTGACTAAATCCTATAGGTCAGTAATTGACTTCATGTGGTGAACTGTCGTTTATGAGAAAAAAATGTAATATGTTTGATTCAATAAATGTTCTGCTTTGAACGTGTATAAGTTTTAAATTATAGTTCAATTTAATTAATTTAATTTGATAAATCATTTATTTTTTATTTATTTTCTTATTCTTTCTTAAATTTACTTATTTATTTTTTTATTTCTCAAATCATTATGAATTCAAATCAAGTTGTATTTGTCAAACATTATTCTATCATGATTTTTATCTTTATTATAAACTAATTATTTGTGTTATTTTTAATTTTTTTTAAATTGTATATCATTTATTTTCTATTGGCCACTATATGTTATGAATCATGTCATTAGTGATTGACACCATTGAAAGATCTTTAGTGTTTGATGGCCAAATCAATCTCTTTCACTGAGTCACTGAGATGTGTCTCTGTAAACTCCCTGGTGAGGGTTCAGTGTTGACAGAGGGAAGCTAGTGGTAGTAATAGATTCCCGCCGGGTAAAGTGACAGTGTAATCAATGTGTCCTTTAGAAGGAAGGGTTGGGAGAAATACCTGCTAGTATAGTTTTATTGGAAGCTATGATTAACATTTCTAACTGCACAGTTCATGTGGGATATTATATTTTACGAATTACATTCTCATGAAGGATTCATGTATTTCATTAAGTTCGAAAGTTTTTTGTTTTGTATTTTTATTTTTTATTTTATTCATTATTTGTCTCAGTACATTAAGCATAAACTCTTTTTAGTAAAAACTGTTTAACTAAAAAAACTCTTTTCCTAACAAGCTAAAGAGTTTGTGTCGACATTATTACAGTACCACTCTTGACTTTGAAACCCTAAAATTCACATTCATATTTTACGCACCTTAATTAGCAGCTCTAACACACCTGGTGATACAATCAGCAGACTCCGGCATCTTAAGTTTCATTTACATAGTCCACTCATTAGGGAACAATTATACATCTATATTATTGATGTTCAAAATAAACACTAACATTATAATTTATACAAGACTGAGTAAAAAAAACGTTTTAGTAAAATAAAGATTTCGTAAACAACAGACCTAAAATTAATAATTAATTTTCACTAAGTATTCGGAAAGCCTAAACACAAAATACTAATTTGTGAGATTAATATTCTTTCTGCTGCTAAAAGTATTAAGACGTTAATTCCATTACTTTCTTATTCCTTAAAATTCCTTCCAGGATAAAAATATTTTTACGGTAAGTGTAAACAGTTTTTAACTGCCCTGATGTTCCATAATTGGCTTCAATAAAAGAATCTTAGAACTTAGCCTTAAGCAGCCGGTGTCACAATTAGAATCTATATTTTCCGGTGACAACCGCGTCAAGGTTCCATTTACAATATTTACAAGATAACCAGACGTTTCGCCCATACTGTGATGTGGCATCCTCAGTGGGTTCTCTGAGACAGTGGGTTCTTGAGTTTTGTGCTGTGATCTCTCCCATAACTTTATGATAGTAATGTTAACTCACACTCATTAGCTATAAATGAATATAACATTGACACCATAGGAAATAGACTGTTTTCGTTGTATGAGCATTGTATGATATTATCAAACCTTTGCTTAGTGGTTAGATACTGAGAGGTGCCGATAAGACTTGCATATATGGGCTGTAGAGTAAGATATTATTGCTATTCAGAGTTTATATGATTAGACAGCTTGTGTGTATTTTAAGGCAAATATGGATAGTTACATGAGTGTAGGGTGGGTATGGATGGTCAGTGTAATTAATAACTGAGCTTCACTTAACTCAGAAAGTACCATTTATTTGTATACCAGTAGCCAGGGTAGATAGGTGTCTACATATTTTATGTGGAATCCAAACCACATAGTATTGGTTTTAATTTCAGCTAATTTACAATCCTGATACTCAGTTTCCTTCCCTAGACAGTATTCGTACCTTGACTACTACCCAACACAGACATCCCAGAATTCTAAAGTAGTGTAATCGTTGATGGCAACCATTGTCGTTATTGAGAAGACGGAACAAAAAATAAATGATCGCCTACAATTTCCAAAACACGTTGTCCCCCTAGTAAAAGTGATGATATACGGCTAAAGTAAAAGTGATAATAATTTAGAACAAAAGTATTTTCATCATACTCTTCTGTTAAGTGGAATGGAACCTTATGCATTTGTTATAAGAGAAAACATAAAAAAATTAAAACGTGAAATTGATAGAATAGCTGTTAAAATTCATGTCAAAATGAATGAAAGATTTATAGTTTACAAAAACAAATAATCCAAGTCAGGAATATTTGCAAATCCTTTCCTAAACACTCTTTAGTGAAATGAGAACCCTCCAAGAACGCCCTCAGAGTGATTATACTCAACCCACTGTTTAAATTTGTATTTTTAGCATTTCTCACTATGTTACTTATCTCATTAGTTTATGCGTTCATGTATATGATGTTAAGCAATTTAAAATCTTTTCCATACAAAATTATTGATTAAAATTAATTTTAGAAAAATGTAAAAAATCATGTGCATTGATTAAGTTTCTATTTTTTCACTGTCTGAAATCCATCCAATTATTTACGTTTTTAAATAATAAATGTAATTATAATTTTGTGGACCTACTGCTGAAGAAAGAAATTATATTTTTTATAGTACAGAAGTAAATGTATATCTGATTTACGGATATAATATAGATTGTTTTCACATATGTCAAGAATTATCCACTAAACGTTCATTTAAATCCAAATATTTCACAATTGGGTATAACGTTGTTAACCTCTTTTTTAACTGTTCAAATATCTTAATTCTACTATTGGAAGTATTTATGGACCTTTTACGCTAATTCACTACCACTACTTTATCCGTTACTTCACTACCACCTCTTTCTTTATCGCAATTACGGTTAGGTTAGGTCAGGTTAGGTTAAGTGGCTACTAAAGTTGATCAAAAACTGATAAATCCAATGATTGAACTAACAGCATCGAATGCGCTCTCCATGTGTAAGTTCTCAGAATACGATAAGATAAAGCCAGCGATATCGGATTCCTGGTTGAATCCTAACCTAACCTAACCTTTTTTACGTTCGTCAATCATAGTGGACGTAAAAATGATTGAGGGATAGTTTTTTTTTTTTTTTTTTTTTGACAATAGAATATTTATCAAGCGGAAGTGAATTAACGGAAACAAAATAAAGTAGTGGTAGTGAATTAACGGAAAAGATCCTCCTATTTTTAAATGATAACAAATGTTCAAACAATAAATAATATGATAGCTGGTTAAACAATGTGAAAATAAAAACCACGCTAATAATAAAAAGACATCAATATGAAGTATTTCAACCCATCCCTATAGCAATAGTGTATATATAACATAAAAAATAAAATATTGATTCAGCTATTTATTAACTAAACGATTGTTAATTAAGATTCTACAGATTAATAGAGTAGCATAAAAAGGTTATTTTATTTTTATCAGCTTTACAGTAAGGATAGCCTTTAAAATATTTCTTTACTTTATTACTCTTGACTTTTCATAAGGTATGCTTGGGTCTTTATTTCAATCAGGAGTATTGTATGGGGGATTGATTGGTTGAATGTTTGCAATAATATAAAGCAAGCGATTGACATCTGCATGGCTGTTCTCATCTGTTGATAATGCCACAGATGGTAATGTATTGGCAATACACTTACTGTAATGGAACTTACATGACTCGTGTGACCTCCCACTCCGATGACCTTTCCATTGTTTACCTGGTGAGTGTAATAGTACAGTATAATAACATACAGTCTTGACAGTTCGTTAGATATTGTATTGGCGACTAGCACGACGCTAGTATTCCCAGCGGCCAGCCAGCAGCAGTCGTATAAAAACAGTCACTATACATTTTAAATTTCAAATGGCTAATGATCAATAATCTGTAATTTTTAAAATTTTACTATTCCACTTCTTTGAAGATACATTGCATACAACGCCAATGCAGTGAAGTTATGTTGGCTGACTACTTGGAGCGCTAGTGTTGCACTAACTCATCAGCACTGCAGTGGAAGTGTCGAGACTGTGGGTTGTTAAATCTGTAAACCTGTAATACTTTAACACTAGTAGCCATTGTGGCAACACGGACCGAAAGAGATGCAAGGAGAAATTTCATGGTTGGCTGTTTATATGTGGATAAACATTGGCCATTTAGAGTTCAAGATATAAAAGTTACGTTTACACTGTAAGCAAGTCACTCTAGGTTTAGTGGTTTAAGTCTTATGCAAAATCGTTGACTATAGAAACACATAGACTGCTCAAGCCAATGCGTTTGCTGTAAACACACGCATGTGGTACTATCTAACGTTTATTTGTACCAAACATCATTGAAAAACTTTCTTTTTGAACGGATGAGTCTGTGATGGTAGCTGGGGATGGGGTCTGGGATTAGGGTCGAACGAGTGTATGAGTGAGAGAATGGTAAAGTTGATAATATGTTAGTAGTTCATTTAGTTTATATTATTTGCTTCTTTGTAATGTTATTATTATTATTTTTCTTTAGTTTAGTTCTGTATTTCATGTTTTAGGCTTTGTTATATTACTATTTTAACATAAAAGGGTTAACTGTAAGAGAGGACTTATTAGTCCTAAGTTCGCCAATTGTATAAAACACTTTTGTACAATAAAGCCATTATTATTATTATTATTATTAAACAAAGAGTTCGGACGAGTATTTGGTGTACTATTAGCCCAGAAATTAGTCACTAAAGTGTGTACAGAAAAAATGCAGACAAGGGTGAAGATAGAGAGAGGGAACCACTGGCGCTACCTGTGAAAACCGTACATGAACTAATTATACCGGAGAGGAGGCTTCATGTGACTCATACGAAAGGACAGTCTTCTTTCTACAGCCAACAATATTTGAGAATCAATCGATTAAATAATGCGTGCAATTCATTGATAATTTATTTACTTCTGTTATGTTTCTATGTAATTGTTGATGAAAATTAATACATTAGATGAAATAAAGTAATTCATTATGACATATTTTTTTAATAAAATATTTTTAAATAATTAAGTATAATTTCTTCAACCGCTATGCATTAGTTCAATATTAGATACCTGTCCTTTGCGTACATGAATGAATTCTAATGAAACAGTAAGTTATTTTACACATATACAGTAGTATCCAAATAATTCACCTAACAAATATGGAAAACAAGAAATATGCATTAAATTCATAACTATGTATTATAGTGTATTATAATTTATAGAAGAGTTATTTTTGTTCAGGGCATATTCAGCATACAGTTTGTGTCCAAAAGAGGATATAGCTACAGTTTGGTGTAGCGTGAAATTATCTGATAACACAGCCGTGAGGCGTATCAGTCTGTACCTTCCATCACATATACGGCTGACTGGCCACACAGAGATAACCACATCAGTGCTATGTGACAAATGACACATTTCATATTTTAGTGTATACTACAGAGCCAATTTATAAATCGACCAACTGAAATCGTCAGTGTACTGAAGGGTGGAGTGAGACTGAAAAATATATTTCCCCCATTGTGTCATTCCACTTAAAAATTTTCATGGAACTTGGAAGACCGTAGGCTGCGTGGAGGAACGAGTGAATATTAAACTAAAGGGAAACCAATAGAGCAAGTACGTAGTTTAAATATATATGAAGTATGACTTAATGGGATATGAGCTGAAGAAAGAGAATAGAATTAATAATTGGCACCACAAAAGACAGGTTTGATCAAAGTAAAAGTTTACTTTGTGGACCGTTGGATAATAAGCTGAGAAAAACATATATGAAATATTTTATTTTTAGTATTTTATTATATGGAACAGAAACATGGACTCTTAGGAAAGAAGGAGAGATGGGATTGGAAGCATGACAGATGTGGAATTGGAGAAGGATGGAGAAAACAGGATGAGAAGATAGAGTGCGAAACGAAAAAGTGCTGAGGAGACTGAGCGAAGAGAGAAAAATGCTGAAAACTATAAAACTGAATTGGTTAGGACATGTGAAAAGAAGAGAGGATAGACATGTATTGTAATTTAGGATATAAGTAAACTTAGAAAAGAGACAGAAGAGACGGATGTATCAGTTGGTCAACAGTGTTAGGATCGAAGTTAAGTATAACACAACAAGGAGACTTGCTGAAAACAGTGAGGTTTGGCAGAAGTCTGCAGCAGGACCTTTTTGCTGAAATTTATGTATTTTGCATTTCCTACATTATATTAATGTAAATCATGTGACAATTTTCTGTATTACATGTGTTATATTAGTTACTGTATCATATAACTAATATATTTGGTTATTCTAATATATTAACCCTATATACCTTGGATTATTCTAAATATATTCTTAATTTTCTTCACCTTATACAAATTTTGACAATTTTTAACGTTACCATATGTTTCCTGCTAATTTATTTAAGGTATCAATAAACTGGCAGAACCATATTATCACCACTGTACGTGTGTGGATAGGTGGGTCTTCACCACTGTACGTGTGTGGATAAGTGGGTCTTCACCACTGTACGTGTGTGGATAGGTGGGTCTTCACCACTGTACGTGTGTGGATAGGTGGGTCTTCACCACTGTACGTGTGTGGATAAGTGGGTCTTCACCACTGTACGTGTGTGGATAGGTGGGTCTTCACCACTGTACTTGTGTGGATAAGTGGGTCTTCACCACTGTACGTGTGTGGATAGGTGGGTCTTCACCACTGTACGTGTGTGGATAAGTGGGTCTTCACCACTGTACGTGTGTGGATAGGTGGGTCTTAACCTCTTTACGTGTGTGGATAAGTGGGTCTTCACCACTGTACTTGTGTGGATAAGTGGGTCTTCACCACTGTACGTGTGTGGATAGGTGGGTCTTAACCACTGTACGTGTGTGGATGTGGGTCTTTACCACTGTACGTGTGTGGATACGTGGGTCTTCACCACTGTACGTGTGTGGATAGGTGGGTCTTCACCACTGTACGTGTGTGGATAAGTGGGTCTTTACCACTGTACGTGTGTGGATAGGTGGGTCTTAACCACCGTACGTGTGTGGATAAGTGGGTCTTCACCACTGTACGTGTGTGGATAGGTGGGTCTTCACTACTGTAGGTGTGTGGATAGGTGGGTCTTCACCACTGTACGTGTGTGGATAAGTGGGTCTTCACTACTGTAGGTGTGTGGATAGGTGGGTCTTTACCACTGTACGTGTGTGGATAGGTGGGTCTTCACCACTGTACGTGTGTGGATAGGTGGGTCTTCACCACTGTACGTGTGTGGATAGGTGGGTCTTCACCACTGTACGTGTGTGGATAGGTGAGCCTTCACCGCTGTACATGTGTGGATAGGTGGGTCTTCATCACTGTACGTGTGTGGATAGGTGGGTCTTAACAATTAAAAACCAGCAACTAAACGATACTTAAATTGTTAGTTTTAAGTATCTTAACAATGTTTTGTTTTTGCTTTGGTTTTCATGAAATTTAGCATTACATTTTTAAACGGTCACCATTTTAAACGAGTAAAAATACTATTTTATATTTTTAAAGTATATTAGATGTTGTGAAGTAAAATATTTGTATCAAGTTTCAAAACTATAGCTAATACTGTTTAGGAGATAAGCTATTTTTTAACACACATACAGACAGACATATGCCAAACTAATCCAGATAAGACATATCTTCGTAGGAGCTTTGTTTACTCTTACATATTTAATCATGTCCTGAAGTTATGCCCCACACTTTTCAAACACCCTATATTCAATTATATTTTCAATATTATTTACATTAATAATTTAAATATAATGCTTAACAGAATTTTATTGTTAACTTTTGTGAATTTTATGTTCTGAACAAATTTTGAAAATTTATATGCTTATAATATATCCCTCAAAATAGAATCAAGCTACAGTGATAAGTTATTATGTACAGTAAAATTTGAAACATGAGTAACTTTATGTCAATGAAAAAATGAATTAAAAATAGTTTTTAATTAATATAAAAACAATTACTTATTTTTAGGGAAAAAACACTTTATTTTTGGGTGCACTTGAACATATGTTATGAAACACGATAAATTAATTTGTTTGGATATAATAATATGAAATACAATTTCTTGATCCCTTCCTAATATTATGTAATGGATTGTAGTTTTTTTATGATAGTAGATTATTAAATTCACCATATTGTGCATTTAACTATTGCCAATAAATTTTTATTGAGCATATTGACGGTTGCTGTTAATGAAGAACAGAACAATGACTACAGGAATATTACTAAAGACAGTTCATAATGGACCGTAAGGCAATATGATTTACACAGCGCTAGGTTGGCAATTTACTTCGGGAAAGCTTGTCGCAGATATCATGAACGTTTTATGAAGAAAGACTACTCTGCGCGCTGAGTTGAATGAAATAATTTATCTTTATACATAACCGTGGATAATAATGTGTTATTTTGACAAGGTTTCGTCAGTTTTTTAACAACACCATGCATATTTCTAAGTGTGTTAAGTTGTCGATAAACCGGAAAAAGACAAAGAAACGTAAAAAAACGGGGCCTTAAACTGTTGGAAACTAATTGTTTTATATTGTCTGTCTTTCGTATTCTTGACATTATATAAATAACATTATGGCTGTTATGTACAATTTTAAAAGCACAAATAATAATAATATAATATTAAAAATATTAACGTAACAAATGTGAAGCAGTTATTACTATGTAAACTGTTACAACTTCATTTTTCAAGCTCGTTTCTTACTGGATATATAATTTAATGTTATAAGGTGAATAATCAAGTAAATATTTTTTTATTTCGTTAGGCCTTTCAGTAACAAAGTGACCATCTTCAGACAAATGAACTAAATTGTTGGTTTGTGTTTAACAATTTAGTTGTGTTAGAAATTGTTAGTTTCTAACGATTTTATATATTGTTAGAACTTGTTCTTAAAATAGCTAACCAATGCTACAAGAATATAACTTACATAATTGCTTACTTAAAATATATGTATATAAACGCCTCCCGGCTTTATAGCCTTCTATGTAAAATATAAATTAAAAATATTATTTGAGATTAAAATTGGTTTTAAAACAGCAAATATAGTAATATATATGTAAAATTATTTGGCAACTCTAAGAGTCTCCTGGTACAAATAAAAACAATACAGTACTTGTTTAGTTTCCTTCACTATAATCTTACTGTGTTAATAATTAACTTGAAAATAATAAGTCTTTTTTTCTTATTATTTTGCCATGTATTTTCACAAAAGAAATATAAAGTTGCTTTGGAAAAGTCAAAACTAAATTAAACTATACTACAATGATTATCAATTACTATTTCAATAAACAAAAATAGTGACAGAGTTCTGTACAAAATGCATAGTAAATATAAATAATATGCATGACATGTTTTATCTTCTTTACTCAGGAGGTCTCAACATAATACATCTCAATCTACGTCATTTCCAAACTACACTTACTCTTTTACTAATCTGATGAAGTTTATATTTTTAGTTCACTTTCATGGTACAGAGCTAATTGTAAATATTATTTAAACTGTCCAGCTTACTTTATGACCAAAAACGAATACATTTACAATCTTATGAAGTAAATAAATCGATGGAATCGTTCAAATGCATGTTTAAATCTGTACAGCTTTTTAATTATTATCTTGTGTTACTATACTCTAAGGTAAAAGTTATTGATAGTTTGTTTGTTAAATGAAGAATATAAACATGTTCTTTTAGTTTTGTATTAATTTTATATCACGAAAGAATAAGGATATGTTGTGAATAAATTATGTTTATATGTTTTTAACATACAAATAAATATATGAAATGAAATGAAAATTGTCTTTATTAGGTGGAGTTAGGACTATTAAGTCCTCTCTTCCACTCAACCTTATTTCCGAAAATATGTTGTTTTTTTTAACTTTATGAAGTATATACAGTAAATTTTACAGTTTTTTAAATATCTACTTGTATATCCTAAAACAAAAACAATAACTTATATCTAACATTTTATTGATCAAAATGTCAAAAGAACATTACTGATTTTAAAATAATAAAGACATAAATTAATATTCAGAAATTAATTATTTCTAATGTCATACATTCCACAAACATACAAATCACTCATGAACCACAGCCCCCGCAAACCCCACCCACCCCTACCAGCCCCGCAGAAGCCGGTCCTTTACCACCAACCCGAAACGAGCGCGCTTATCAATGGTCCTGATGTTATCAGGGAGCAAATTCCATAAACGACAAGCAGAAACGGTAAAAGAGTTGCTATAGAGAGTGGTGTAATGAATAGGCACTAATAGTAGGGAGGCTCCCTGACGTGTATTTCTGGTACTGATTTCGGAGATGAACTTGAAACGCTCGGACAAGTATTCAGGAGATCTAGTGTTTAAAATATTAAACACAAGAATAAGGATGTGGTATTCATGAAATTGTTTTAATTTGAGCATCCTTAACTGTTTGAAGAATGGAGAAACATGATCATCCCGTCTTAAATTGAATATAAATCTAATGCAGAAGTTCTGTGCTCTTTGAAGCCTGCCCGAGAACTTAACAGTCATGTCATTGATCACCACGTCACAGTAGTTGAAGAGAGGCAGAACCAGAGTTTTTACTAGCATCACTTTCACAGAAAATGGCAGATAGGAAGCACATCGTTTAAGACTATGAATGCTAGCGAACACCCTACTGCATACCAACGTAACATGATCAGTCCAACCCAAAGTTTTAGTCATAGTAAGTCCTAGATTCTTTACACTGTCGGAGTAGTCGAGAGTATTGTCATTTTGTCTCAGTCTAGGGAAATCAGTGAAATTGATCGAAGTAGTCTAGAATGTCCAATAAGGATAGTCTTGGTTTTATTATCATTTAACATTAGTCCATGTCTCTGAGCCCAAGCAGCTATTGCAGCAATATCAAGGTTCATTTGTGAAACCGCTCGGTGAGACACAGCAATAGGGAAATGTTGGTAAATCTGTAAGTCATCAGCGTACAAGTGATATTTAGAGAAGCATATGTCAGATGTTACATCATCAATGTAAAGTGAGAAAAGTAGAGGTCCCAGAACGGATCCCTGTGGCACACCTCTGATCACAGGTTCCATCCAGACGTGCCCTCTCCAGTACGCACACACTGGCGACGACCCGACAAGTAGGACCCGACCCAGTCCACACAGTTATCAGAAAACCCGTATTTTTTTAAGTTTCATAAGGAGTAAAGGATAGTAAACGCAGTCAAAAGCTTTAGAGAAGTCAAAAAGTGTTAGTATTGAAAGATTACTCTTGTCCATTGCATGCCGTATATCATCGGTGATTTTCAGAAGGGCTGTTGTAGTGCTGTGATTAGGGCGGAAGCCAGATTGAAAGTTAGATATTAGTTTACTGTTTGAAAGATAATCATAAATTTGCTTATGAACAATTCTCTCGAGGCATTTGGACAGGGCGGGAAGAATACTTATTGGCCTTAAATCAGAGGGAGATAAAGGATTTGAAGTTTTAGGCAAAGGTTGAACAATAGCAGACTTCCAGGCACTAGGGAAAATAGCTGATATTAAAGAAAAATTAAATATTGCTGTAATGATTGGTAGTGTAACGGGTAGAGTAAGTTTGATAAATTTTATTGGAATACTGTCAGCTCCGACTGCGTTACTAGTTGTCCAATTCAAGGCTTTTAGCACTTCTTCATCAGTAGCCAAACGGAATGAAAATTTATGGAAAGGCCTAGGAAAGGGAGAACTGGTTAGTTCATTAACGTAAATTTTGGCTTTTGATAAATCAATAGGAATATTAGTGAAATAATCATTAATAACATCAAGGTCGATGTTGATGGAAACAGTAGGGTTTGACTTCCCAATCCCCAGCTCCTTAACTTTTGTCCAGAGTGATTTAGTAGACTTTTTCTTGTCAGATGATCGGTAATAATGTCTAATTTTAGAGTTACGGATCTGTTGCTGGGTTTAGTTTCTTAATCTCTTATACGCATCCCAATCATGGGCACATTTAGATCTTTTTGCCTTGCGGAAGCATGCATCTCGTTGCTTTTGCATTCTACGTATTTGATCTGTGATCCAGGGTGCAGGCTTTTTTGTAATCCTTTTTTTTATAAGTGGAGCATGTAGATCAAGAAGATAGTTCATAAATATGTTGAACTTATTGACCATTGTGTCAATATTGGTAAGTTGAAGAATATCATTCCATGGAAGGGACATTGCATCAAAGATAAGTGAATCAGGATTAATGATTTTATAATCTCTGTATTGGACGAATTTGGCACTCTGCTTTTGAGGATGAAGGTTGTAAACACAGAAAATAAGGTCATGTTTTGAAAGTCCAGGAGCTGGATCTTGACTGTGATATACGACTAGGTCAGGGTCACAAACCGCCATAACGTCAAGCCAGGTGTCGGCTGTAGAAGTGTGATGAGTAGCTTTTAGTGGCAGTATAACATACTAAATGATCGAAACATATTTGTTAAAAAAGTTTTGTCGTAAGTAAGTGGTTCCAGTAAATCAGTATTGAAGTCACCCATGGCAATAACATGACTGTAGCGAGGCAATATGTCTAGCAGTGCGAGTTCATATTCTGCCAGATACCCAAGATGAGGTGCCCTATAACACACACTGACAAGGACATGTGTTACACCAACACAAACATCAAGAAACATAAACTATGGTCGGCCAGGTCGGGAAGTATCAGAGCGAAGTACAACGAATGAATTAAGGTTTGATTTAGAGTATATAGCAACACCACCGCCAACCTTATGGACCCTGTCATTCCTAAATAATGTGTAGCTAGGAAGACCAACTGTTGCATCAGTGATATTTGGTTTCAGCCACGTTTCACAAACTAAGATTAAATCAAAAGAACAAGGGCTGAATATGTCTCTAAACTCATCAATGTGACATAGAAGTGATTGTGAATTGACATGTACAATCTTGAGCAGACCATGATAAGGCGATGTTATCCGATTAATGAACTGTGGCAGGGGAAGAGCGCCCTCGCCGGGTGAGGAAGGGTCAGGTCCCGACATCCAGGCGGCGGCAGGCGGGACGGACCACCGCGGCAACATGAGCGATTCATTCACACACCATTCACACACAACAAAAATTAACCATTCAGACATGAAAAACAACTAAAAACAGCTTGTTGGCTCCCTAGTACAATAATAACTTATTTGATGAAAATTGGAAATTAATTTCGAAAACTAATAAAATAAAAAATGATATTACTAAAAAAGAAAAAAAAATAAATAAATAAAACAAACTCATACATAAAAATAAAATACTTAACCAATGATAATTGTAGAGGTGATAAATGTAAATAAATAAGTGAGCTTTTTAATAATTTGAGCATTAGTTGTAAGCAGATTGCTCACATTAAAACGGGTTTTTAAATATAATGAATTAATAAATTAAATTAAAGAGAATTATAGGATTAGCACATGTATCAGAACATTTTATAAATAAACAAATAACATTATACACTGTGATGCTTTTATAAACTAAAATTAATAAATATAATCAAATATATAAATTAAATGTATAAAATTAAAAAAATTATAGGGGTTTTCCTTAGTACACAGAAATAGATGGATAAAAAATGAATTGGAAACAAAATAATAGACTACCTTAAATTCGGTTTTGCAAATGAAATCTTATACATAATCTGTGGAAAATTTAACGGTCTGACAATGATCAGTAGCGATTGTATTGGACAACCAAACATTTTTGTTTTAAAATTTTTTAGAGAAAATATTAACTTTAGAGAGAAATGAAACAATTTATACAAATACTCATTTAACAATAAATAAAATACACTTTTAATAATCTTCAAGTAAAAAAATAAAAATCGAGTTAAGATAAAGAAAAATAATAATAATGATGATCGTTGAATACAATGATCTAAAATTAAATAGAAGGAAAAGAAAAACTAAGACATACCCAAAGTACAATACAAGAAAGCTTCACCCCTCAGTTAGTCCCTTCAGAGTTGTAGTGGATCGTTTCCTTCCCTCGGCGTCCTCCCAGATGACTTTTCCATCTGAGGTCCACACCTTCTTGGGGCCATGGAGTTCGACAGCTTTCCTGAGTATGTCAGCTCGTCTTGAAGTCAGGTCCTCTCGAATAGTTAGGCCTGATCCTTTGAGACACCTCTCCTTATTGAAGATGTCACGCCTGTCCCTGTAGCTGCGAAATCGAACTATGATCGGCCGAGGACGCTGCAACTTGCCACTGTCACCCGAGGGTTGAGGCCTGCCGACACGATGGCTTCGTTCCAGTCGTTCCAACGGGAGGTCTACGCCGATCTTCTCTTGGAGTAGCGTCAGCACTATCTTATCAGTATCTTCATTCCGATTCTCTGGCACGCCAAAGAACCGAAGATTATTTCGCCGCTGATATTGCTCCAGATCATCTTCTTTTTCCTTGCTCCTTTCTTCGACCCGCTGGATTTCAACCTTAAGTTTGCTGACTTCATTGCTTAGTTCTTCAATGCGGGATTGGGAATGTCCAATTGATATTAAGCAAAAGGAGTTCAACGATCGAGAAAGAGTGTCAACCACAGCATCACGAACACTCTCCGTCAGACGAGACACGACCCTGTTCACAAATGTGTCATCGTTGAGGCACCTGAGAACAGCATTCTCAACGTCTCTGACGTTCATTGTGGTGCGCGGTGGGGAGCTGGACAGCAAGCAGTCGTCCGGCGAAGGAGGCAGTGGAGATCTAGTGAACGATAAGGAGCGCTCCAGTCCACGCTTATCGCTTAGTGTCTTGCCCTTCGCCCTCCCACGTCTAGGCGACCTTGGCATTTACAAAAGATTTAAAGAAATTTATTAATGTACAAGTAATAAATTGTGGAAACAAAAAAATAGCCGTTCACTGACACTAGTAGGTATAAAACACAACTGTGCAAAAACCCAATTAAAACTGACTTAAAAAAACCAACGAAAATCACTATTTTTTAGGTAGCCGAACAAACAACGTGCACTCACTCTAGCATGTCTTATCTCTTCCTATATATCAGCTACATGGGGAATAAAATAGCACATAGTTAACTGGTCATTTACCTCAAAGAGAATAGTCTTAAAAACTGGAAATGTACAAACTGTCTAAACGTTTCTATTTATGTTTAAGGTCGAAAAAGCCTGTACAAAAAATATATAAACGAAAAAGTTATGTCAAAATATAAACTTCCCGGAAAATAGTGTAAGAAACTATGAATTAAGTAAGTTTTATTGTATTCATTCTTAACGGTTTTTGCTTAGCTATTTGATTATAATAAGAATCTAATATTTTTAGAAATGAAATGAAATGAAAATTGTCTTTATTAGGTGGAGTTAGGACTATTAAGTCCTCTCTTCCACTCAACCTTGTATGACTTTAAAAAGACTAATGAATTGCTCGTTGTTAAAGAAAGTCAAGCTGTTTCTTCGAATAATTTGTTTTTAAAGGTCTGCACATTTAGTCCGTAATGTAGTAGGTTAAAGTCCAGTTTCATAAGCTGAAAAATGTTCAAATTGATCATAATCATAGTCAACGATTTTTAAAAGGAATCAATTAATTGATAAACACCAGCTCTTCTTTTGTCATTGGACTATTAATTAATGACACTTCCTAAGGAATAGTCGACCACAGTTAGTAAAAAAGACTATATTCACTCAACTCTTTCATTTGAAATCCATAATCACTCATATCTTGACGATTGGTGACATAAAAAATAAAACCAAAGATCCATCAAGTAGGTGGCTGTTAAACATTTTTCTAAATAGATTATTCTGTTAAAATATGATCCCCAGGAAAACCCATGTTCAATACAAACAATCAATTTGTTATTCTTTTGAATTGAACATAGTTTAAACCAATATTTAGAACTTTATTGTATGAGGCCTTTTGACAACAAGGCTATCTTCATTAGACACTTCAAAATGAGTACAAAGGTAAATATAATAAATTTAAAAATATAAACAAACATAATTATTTTCTTGAAATTGTAACTTATAAGGCTAGATCGACATACTTTTAAATGTTAATTTTGTATGATTTTAAATATTATAAATTGAATTTTTAATTGAACTTGTTTGTAGCTTTGAAACCAAAGTATAATTTTTGATTGGTACATCTTCTTTATTTAATAAATGTCCACAGTTCGTTTTAATATTGTATCATAATTCGCATGCATTTAAAAAAATCAAGGTGTTATTACATATTTTTAAATTTTCTTTTGAAATACTGTGGCCAGTGTTAATAGAATAGTTGGTAATTGCAGATTTTTCTTCAGGATTAAATTTAATGTACGAAAAATGTTCTTTAAATCAGTTTTTTTTATTTATTTTTCATTGTCCTATATACTTTCTGTTACAGTAATTACATCCCATTTCTTATATCCCATAATTATTTCGATCATTCTCATTATCTTTAGGATTTTTTTAGTTTTGTATGAAATATTGATAGTTGTGTGTTTTTAAAATATTTTCTCGATAGGTTTTGATAATGTTGTTCTTGCTATCGAGATACTTCACCCCATAAAGTTATAAATTTTGTTTGATTCAAAAGAATGCCAAATTCTAATATAAGCCCCTCCATCTTCAACCTACAACCATCATGTTATATGATTCAGAATTTCTCCAGTATTCTACGAATTCTACAGCATCATATTTTAAAATAATACTGGTGTAAAGTTTTCGGACAAGAGTATCTTAATTTCTTAAACGGAGAACATCCTTTGTGTATTATCCCCAGTTCCCCCCAAGGTTGGGTGAATCTGTGTTACACGTGTGTAGGTGGACTACGTTAAGCCTAACAGAACACTGATATAGATCAAATCAGGCGAGTTACTTTCGTATCGTAACTAAATCTACATTTAGAATGTTAAATTACTATTAATTCTAGTAAAATCAATAGTTTCAGGTGGATTTTAAATCATTCATATTGCGTAAATAGCCGTTGTCTTAGACATTTTTCAGGCTTTAATTTAAAAGGTTGATAAAAAATATTCCCCAGTGTCTAATTACTTATTCCTAATAAAAAATAATGATAAATAAGTTATCTATATTATTTGGCTTTTCAACAAACTTTAATGGAGCATAACGATATCATTACTGTAATGTAGTAAACTAGAAAACAAATAGTTTTCTATTGACGATTTATAGTTATCTATTACTCTGCAGTAATAAATTATTTTATTTCATAAGCAGTTTGAATATTCGATTTTTCAGTAGTTTGGCAATGAAAATTTTTCTCTTTGTATTCTAATTTTAAATTCAAATATTCATGACTATAATTAATATTTATTTTCTTCTAAATAACTGCCCACACTGCCAATATAAAGTAGTTAGATATTTCAATTTTATTATTTGTGAAATTTATTATGGGGAATTAAGCTCATTCACTCCTTTATGTATGTTATGTTATGAAAACGGTATGTAATTAAATATATCTACAGCCATCTCCTCCGTACTAGCGTCCTTAAAACGCTAGAGAATGAAATGAACAATCTAGGATGAAGCAAAGCAGTGTAATATGTAACAGAAAGCACTACTTCCATTATATAAAGGATATATTTTTAAGTACAATTTCTAAAAAGCTATTTGAAACATCTGTATACAAGAACTTGAAGATTATTTTTAAGTAAACCATAGTTATTATGGAAATATTTTCCATTATAAATGTTAAAGGCTTTAGCTCAATGCAACATGAACTCTTTGCACTAATGCTCCATTGTTGTCTAGAAATATACATTTATTTCATTGTTCAAAATAATCTTCATTGTCATTCAGATGGATGTATAATTTATTCTTTATTCAACTATCGCTGCAATTCAGGGTGATTTAATTATATTTATTTTCTTCTTTCTATCTCCAACATTTAATACTACATATTTATAAGACATGATTTTTTTGTGCAAAAAAGAATAAGTGAAATTGAGATTTTATTCTAAAATAATTGAATTGGATTGGTTTTCCCATAACTCTACAGAAAAATATGTTATTCACTTGAGACATAGATATATGTTCATTATGAGAAGTAGAAAATGTATCTGATGCATTCATTGAAGTTCACTAGCAATTTTTTTTTTTTCAAAAATATCAAGTCCATATGTTATCGAGGCCATTTAATGATTAAATAAATCAAGAGCATCGTTGAAATATCGGTGATTAATATTACATCCCTTTTTTTCAATTCTTCAAAAATAATGTTTCATACTATTGTAAACACGTATTAGACAAAATATAAGATTCTTTTTGACTATGATTCCTGATATATTTAAAATACCCTCCACAAAATTTGGCAATGATTATCTACATCTTACATCATTCACATTGTAAGTTTCAATAAGTATTAGTGTATTTTGAGTTTTAAATATATTACAAGTCGTTATTATTACAAAATAAACGCATTATTATAAAAAATAGTGAAGAATACATAAAAATAGTGTATTCGGTCATATATATTGTTTTGTACGCATAAACATAACTGTATAATGAGAGAAAGTATAAATTCGATCTCGGATAATAATCTCAGTACTTTTTTTAAAAAATACATTAATTTAAAACAATAGACAATGAACAAAGATGAACTCAAAGTGCTGCCTGCCAGGCAGTTGATGCACTTTTAATAATCCACAGCAGCTAATGGCAGTCTAAATCAGTCTCCCATCTCGGATCTTAAGGTGGAACCTGAAATATCAGGATGACCACCCGACAGATGATGGCACCACAAATAATAAATACACCACTTCAACTAAACCCTCCCACATCTGATATTGAGAGTGAGACTTGAAATGTAAGGCTGACAATCAAACAGCTGACGGCACCATTAATATTGCACAACTGCTAATGTCAGTTCAACGAAACCCTCCCATCTCTGGTATTGAGGAATTAACTTGAAATGTCAGGCTGACGGTACCATTAATATTGCACAACTGCTAATGGCAGTCCAACGAAACACATCTGATATTGAGAGTGAGACTTGAAATGTCAGGTTGACAATCAGACAGCTGACGGTACCACTAATACTGCACAACAGCTAATGTCAGTTCAACGAAACCTTCCTATCTCTGGTACTGAGGAATTAATTTGAAATGTTAGGCTGACGGCACCATTAATATTGCACAGCTGCAAATGGTAGTCCAACGAAACCCTCCCATCTCTGGTATTGAGAGATGAACTTAAAATGTCAGGCTGACCACCACACAGCTGACGGAACCATGAATATTCACAAGAGCTAATGGTAGTTCAACGAAACCCTCATATCTCTGGTATTGAGGGATGAACTTGAAATGACAGGCTGACCATCAGATGGCAGACGGAACCATAAATATTTACACAACAGCTAATGCCAGTTCAACGAAACCTTCCCATCTCTGGTATTGAGGGATGAACTTGAAATATAAGGCTGAAGGCACCATTAACATTGCACAACAGCTAATGGTAGTTCAACGAAACCTTCCCATCCCTACTATTGAGGGAAAACCCCGGAATGTCAGGCTGGCAGTTAATGGCACAATTAATTTTCTACATCAGCTAATGGCAGTTCAACGAAACCTTCCCATCTCTAGTATTGAGGGGAAAATCCGGAATGTTAGGCTGGCAGTTAATGGCACAATTAATATTCTACAACAGCTAATGGTGGCTGAACGAAAGTTTCCCGTTTTTGGTATTGAATAGTATTCATACTTAATTGATACTTCAATTTGTGTAGATAATTTTTTTCTTGTTTTACATTTACTAAATCTTAGTATGACCAAATATGTCATTATCGCTGGTGACTATATTTTGTAACCAATAAGGTTTTTAAAAAACAACTTAGTGTCAAATATAATATTTTTCACTTGTCACATTTTAATTTTTTAAATGATACAAATATACCACTAAATACGCATAAAATGCACAAATATATTACAATACAAGTGAAAAGTGCACAAATAAAACTACAACATAATTTAAAAAATACACGAATATTATGGTGATCGATTTCAGTAAACCACGCTCACCTTTCTCCGACCAGAGAGATTCACAAAAGAAATTCGCAAATCATTGTTGTGCGAATTCCTCTAGTTTGAGGAAGGTGAGCGTTGTTCACCGGAATCGATGAACATAATATTTGGGCATTTTTTAAATTGTAGTGTAGTTTTTTTATTTATGCATATTGTGGTATATTTGTGTTGTGTGACGTTCACTTGTATTGTGTGTATATGTATATATATATATATATATATATATATATATATATTTCGTTTTTCAATAAAGGAGAGGCCGATACTTGTTTTAACCTAACTCTGCCCATTCCTGATAGACTGTTGATTTGATCTGTTTGAGGAACTTATTCAGACAGAGTAAGGGGACGAACCAGTACAGTAGGAGGTGAGTATTACTGATCAATCTTCCAGTCTAGGCCGGATTCGAACCAGCGTGTTCTCTAACCCATGCTCAAAGTCCTACGCCTTAGACCACTCGGCCACGTATACCGCCCAAATTATATACCGGCACGTATTATGCTAATTAAAAAACAATTTTTTTAGTTGTAAACATTTTTATGAAAAAGATAATGTGGATTTTTTTGCAAAATTGTAGATAATGTTATGAATATAACATCAATGTTTTTAGAACAATAAATGGAAGTTTTTAGAAACACCTAATGAAAGAAGCTAAGTTCTGATTGTGATAATATACAAAATTGTGTAACAGAACTCATCATTTTAAAACGTTATCATGATAAACTGTAGTTTATGAGTAGTTCTGGCCATTATATCACAATTCATGTTTCAGTTAAAATGCTTTCCTCTGATAGATAGCTAACGATCAGTGCACATTATTGTTATTTACTATACAACACTTAATATTCCTTTCTTTGTTAACATAACATTTCGTCATCTTATTAGAGATTTGATTACTTAAATTATAATAACTATTCTATACAGTCCTTTGCTGAATATGAATATTTTTTAAATGTAAATCACCAACAATCAATAAGAGATAATTTTGGCTATGTGTCAATAAATCTTAGAAAATGTTTTATGGTGACAAAGACATGTAAGCTGTTATCCTTTATTCAGGAGTGCAATTGGCGGGAACATCTGGCCAAATTTTTTATAATAGGTATTTTTCTTGGTTAGGTTAGGTTGACTTAAAATAGGTTACAATACTGTTCTTCAGCTAGGGGATATTAAGTTACGTTCCGTAAATTTAGATTAGTTTCATAAAGTTAGGTTAGTTTCGTTAGCTAGATTTGGTTAGGTCATACATGTTTAATCTATTCTCAAAAAATAGTTTTGTTGTATTTTTCTCTATAGATAGTTTTCCAAATATGCTGATTTATAAAAAACACATGACCAACAAAAGTTTAAATATATCTAACAAAGCATGACGTCGGTCACAATAATAAATATTCTTGCAATCAGACGATATTACCAAATATATATATATATATACATATATATATATATATATTTATATAGTTTATTCCTATTCCCGATGAAAAACATTTGTATCTCAAGGAGTGATTTTTATTTAATTATATTACATCCGATCGTATTTCCATATTGTGATATTAAAATTAAACCCCTATATTTATAAAAAGTGAAGCCTTTTTTATCAACGCAATTCTTCCCTTATTTCTTGATCAATTCAAACGGTTGGAAGTAAATAAATTCCTCTATTCGTAGTTGTGCAGTAAGGTCTTAATCCTTCAATATTTTCACCTCGAAGGGGTTTTGAAAGCCCTCATAGTACGTTTTTCACCCATAAAAACAACATGGAGAGAGGGTTAAGTAAATCGAAAAATAACAGCTATTAAAATTTAAATAATGATTTCCAAAAATCTTCAACAGCTGTTTGAATGTTAACAATGATATATGTAATATTGAGGAGGTTAAATCTTTCATAATGTTAAAACAGAGGAGTTGTAAGCATGTGTTTATTCACATCCGGTCGTAAGGCTCCACTCTACTAGACATTAAGGTTTCAATGTAATATAATATAGACGTTAGGGTTATTATTGAGACTTTTGACTACAAATAATAGTAGGATAACAGTATAACGTAAAATCACAATATTACATTTATTTACAAAATCTCACTCACATTGCGTTGATACATGTTTATTAGAATAAACCCTCAATATACTAACGTTTTCATTTCATTTGTTTTTGTTTAACATATTAAGATTAATTAAGAAATTAAAATATAATCATTGTATATTTTCGGCAGAGGCCGATGGCTGAGGTGTTAGCACGCAAAGTGTGCAGGGGTGTTCCCTAGATTTAAGTTATTGTTTTAATCTAAATAAAATGAAATCCGATAGCATATAACATTATTTTCTTTGTATTACGTTCGTTCATAAAGGTCACCTTTACCCTCCTATTTCCTTACTTTTTTACAATATTAGTCCAAAAGTAATGTAAAAGTTAAGACGTCATGTTTATAACAGTTGTGCGGCTTCCTACATCTCATGTAACTTACTTATACAGAAAGCATTACATTATTCATGAGACTCACTACAGAAATCCCAGATGTAAGCCGAGTTTCACTGCTCCTCTAACGGGATACAGAGGTTACACAAGGCCTTAAATCAGAAGTATATCCTTAGGTGGCTCAATATTTACGAAGTATAACATTTATAGAGACCAAATGTAATCTTTTTTTCAATGAATTTCAAGAACTTTCGGAAGGGGCAGTCCATGTCAAACTTGCATAAGCGATATTAGTTATTATGCTTAGTAATGGAAAAAGATCAATGTCAGGAATAACAATTATTTTTAATTGTATTTCCGCTTTTCTAGGACCTAACTTTGCAAATTTTGACTTGAATTATTCATATATCAACCTACAGTTTTTTATCTAAGTACTAAAATAAAGATAATGCGTTGAATACATTTTGCTTCTCTATAATACAGTGTAAGTAAACGTCACATAACACAAATTAATTACAATATAAGCACAAAATGCACAAATATATTACAATACAAGTACAAAATGCACGAATATAAGATTCTTTTGTGAATCCCTCTGGTCTGAGAAAGGTGAGCGTGGTTCACCGAAATCTATCACCATTATATTCGTGCATTTTGTACTTGTATTGTAATATATTTGTGCATTTTGTGCTTATATTGTAATAAATTTGTGCTGTGTGACGTTTATTTCTACTGTATATATACCAACACGTATTATGCTCATTAAAAAACTATCCTTTATAATGCCCAAGTATATGGTATTTCTTTAGCACAAGGTGATTTACTAACAATATTATTGATTTGTTCACTAGCCATTAAATATTTTCGTATATATTATGTAATGTATTGTTTTATTAACTTACATGGAGCAGTTCATATTTCAAACAGTAGATTGGAAAAAAAAACAAAAATAACACTTTGACAGAGCAGCTACTAAAGTCGTTCATTTACCTACGTCCAGGGACACGTACGGCTCGAGGAGAGACCCGTCCCTACCCCGCCACTCGTTTTCTTTAGTCTCAGATTGTGGGTACACTTGATTACGTTCGTAATGAAGGATGCCGGTCTAAACATAATGGAAAAGTATGAAATTAAATTGTCAAGAGGTTGACAAGTATATTGATTAAGAGAAATATTTATCTACAATATATTCTTTAAGTTTTTTATTCAATTCAAAATATAGCTGTCAAACAATATAAAATATATATTCTTTTAAATTAAAACTGTAATGTAATTTAGTTAAATTAATTAGTTACCATGAGAGTCCACTCAAAGCCACCACTTCTCGATTTCAAATGTAATAACATTTATTTTATTCTAAGCAAGATATGAACTACAGTGTAAATTAATAATCCAATAAGACTAGGATACGTTACTGTTTATAGCTATAATAATGATCGTAACTGTATCCTCTTATATTCACGTTTTATTTCTCTTCCAGCCTAGTAAATTTAAATATAAACAGTTTTTTTCTGTTCGAATTACAACATGAATGCATAATAATTACGTGGATTAACAGTGAGAATCCAAACTAATGTTAATGTAAAGGATGTAACTCAAAATCCAAATCCAACTAAAAATACATTGACTAAGTTATCATTAAGTGAACTAATTTGACAACCCATCACTATTGTTGTGAAAACCCCAAGAAAATGTTAAAATAATAATTATTAAAAAGTTTGTATTCAAACTATAAATTCCTTGTAAACATATAATACGATTGTTCAATGTAGATAATAAACTAATAATAAAGTCAAGCCCAAGGACGAATGTCAGTGGACTAGTGTGAGTAAATCGTAACGCATCTGCAAACAATGACAATTGAACAATCATCATCACTTACAATAAAAGGTAGTTTACGATAAAAATAAGTAAAGTTTCTTTTGTCATATAAGATCATTATTATTAGCGATTATTATTAGGCCTACTGTTAGCGACGGTAATTATTCTTAATACTAAAATAAAAGCTTTTACATCATATTTAAATGTAAATAACTGTTGTAATAACCATAAATCATAAAATCTAATTATATTTTAGTGAATTTATCATTTATTCAGCATTACTTGCCTTAAAATGATGTAAATATGGGTTTATCACATAGAATATTATCAAAGTTGGAAACGTTGACCACAGGTTGTCATGTACACCATTACCTTTAAAAGCACTCAGCCACTTACTAACCAAATAAACAAAACTAATTATATTTGCATTGATTATTTGAATTATATTTATATTCAACTTCAATACATATCTTAAATTAAGTCTCTGTGTTAGATTATACAAACACCCGCTGTTAGATCATTCAATACCACTGTAACGTGTATGGGTGGGCGGGTGGGTCAATACCACAGTGCGTGTGTGCGTGTGCGTGCGCGCGTGCGTGCGTGCGTGCGTGTGTGTGTGTGTGTGTGTGTGTGTGTGTGTGTGTGTGTGTGTGTGTGTGTGTGTGTGTGTGTGTGTGTGTGTGTGTGTGTGTGTGTGTGTGTGTGTGTGTGTGTGTGTGTGTGCGTGTGTGTGTGTGTGTGTGTGTGTGTGTGTGCGTGTGCGCGCGCGTGCGTGTGTGTGTGTGTGTGTGTGTGTGTGTGTGTGTGTGTGTGTGTGTGTGTGTGTGTGTGTGTGTGTGTGTGTGTGTGTGTGTGTGTGTGTGTGTGTGTGTGTGTGTGTGTGTGTGTGTGTGTGTGTGTGTGTGTGTGTGTGTGTGTGTGTGTGTGTGTGTGTGTGTGTGTGTGTGTGTGTGTGTGTGTGTGTGTGTGTGTGTGTGTGTGTGTGTGTATAATTAAAGGATTAAATTAGATGTTCATAATATTTATGTATTTAACTTTTTTTAAAAAAAAGGTGAGGCTGATCTCCTATTAACCTTACTCTACCATTAGTCATAAACTATTGATCTGTAAGGGAAACTTATTCAATTAGATTATAGGGGAAAACGAGAGCAGTACAAGTTGAAAATTGCTGATAAAAGTCTTGGTTTTGACCTGGCCTGTGATATATCATAATTAGGGGTCAAATGCTTGAAGCCTTATACCGCTCGGTGACTGGCTTATCCATTTATGTTTGTGAGGGTTTTTACAGTGAACAATCCTCTCTTTATTTCAAACATTACCGTAACCAAAATAAGAAGCTTATTAATTGGTTAGTGGTGTGTTTTTGTTTTGTTTTTTATTATTATTATTTGTAACAGGAAATTCAGATATTAATTATTAAAATTTACTCATTGAGATTGAAAACTTAAATTGTTTAGTAACAATCACAACCATCCATAAAAACTCCACAAAAATTGTTTTTCTAGTAACATATTTATAGTGCATATGATTAAACAGACTGCTTAAACGACAAAAAAAATAATTTATAAACTTACATTTTTAATGTACTACATTGTTTTTAAACTTCTTACAAAAATATTGAAAATTTAAATTTGGCTGGATTTTAAATACAAACAACATAATATGGAAAACTGCATGAAATAGAAACACAAAAATGATCAATGTAGATACAATATAGTTATTGTGAGACATAATATTACACTAAACAATTACAATTTACGCAATTAACTTCTATATATATATGTCAGATTTTTATTGCATGATAAATCGAAATGTGACGTTTATAAACCTATTAACGTCAGTCATCGTCGATAATAAATGACAACATACAAAACTAGTGAACGTTAATGCTATGAATAAATTTATAATGCAAATCAATAAGATAAAAATTGTAAAAGGTATATTATACACTTTCAAAACCTTGATAAATCATGGGAAGCGTTTTCAACTAATTATTGAATTTATAGTTAAAACATTATCAAGATAGTCCTATATTTTATACAAATAACCATATTTGGATATTGTCTTATGAAATATGTTCTTATCTTACTGAAAACGTACACACACACGTACAGTGGTATTTAACCACCCAACTACTACTACTAAATTCCAATGTTCCTCGTTAAATGTGTATCAGACATAATTGCACCACATTTAACTTATATTTTTAACTTTTCCCTATCTCTAGGGGTGTTTCCAAAATTAGCGAAATATTCTATTATAAAATCAATTAAAAAGGAAAATAATCTTGATCTTGATAACTTCCGTCCCATTTCTATTCAATCCATTTTTTCCAGTATACTTTAGCGTATAATCCTGAACCACTTAATCCCCTTTCTTCTAAAGCATCACATAATAAATAAAGAGCAATACGGGTTTCGGCAAAACTTATCTACAATTGACTCAATACTTAGCTTTACAGATCTAGTTTATGACGGAATCGAAAATAAATTGCATTCTGTTGGCATCTTCTGTGATTTAACCAAAGCCTTTGATACAATGGATAGAAGCATTTTGATGGAAAAGATGGATAGATATGGCATTCGTGGTATATCTAAAACCTTTTCAATTCCTATTTTTGTGAAAGATATCAAAGAGTGCTAGTGGAGGATAAAAGAGGATTATATTACTCTCACTGGAAACAAAGCATAACGGGGTGTCCTCAAGATCTATATGTGGACCAATTTTTTTCATTATCTTTATGGCTGATCTACCTTCTTACTTAAAATCAAATATGGTCAACATATGTCAATATGCAGATGACACTTCTGCCCTAGAGAGGAGCAAACCCCCACAACACCTTTCCATTAGTGTCGATGAATGCTTGGAAGGCTTGAACAAATGGTTTGGCTCCAATGGTCTAAAACTAAATTCTTCAAAAACACATATTATCAACTTTTCAAAACAAAAATTACAGTTTACTTCATCTTCATCCTCGGCTGTTCAACCTTTTATTAAATTTCTTGGTATTTATACAGATTCAAACTTAACTTACAATACGCACATTAATTATTTGGCTAAAAGACTAAATTCTGTTTGTTTTTCCTTGAAAGTTCTTTCAAATTGTGTTTCTGATAATGTTATGAAAACCGTATATTTTTCAAATTTTCAAAGTTTAATTGGCTATTGATTACTCGTTTGGGGCAGCACGGGAGCAGATAGTTTTGGCCGGATTTTTAAAATTCAAAAGAAAGCAATAAGGATATTATTCAGGCAACCATTCAGATATCATTGCAGACCTTTTTTTTATTTCTGGTAAAATTCTAACACTTATATATTTTTGAAATGTGTAAATATTTTGTTAAAAACCGTAATATATTTAAAAATCCTTATAATTTAAATCATAATAGGAGGCAAAATTTCATAACATATCCACTTCACACAACCAGTAAATTTGAATGATCAACTTATTATAGAACTTGTAAAATAATGAATAAGTTGTGTGTGAATAGTACAAATATAAAAACTGATCAAACATTTTTAAAAAAGGTCAAGAGGCTGTTGTGTGATAATGCTTATTATTCAATTGATGAATTCCTCAATGCTGAGGTGGGGTCACTAATTTAACTTAAATAATATGATAACTAGCTATAATTATTAGAATTATGTCCATACCATTGATATATAGTAAATATTTTTATTTTCTTTAATTGACTATATTATAGACAATTCCTATGTACTAAATGTATTTAAATGGAAATAAACGTCTTATGTCTTGCCCATTCTTGTACAGTGGTAGGCCTATAGTAAAATATGTTTATGAATATTATTATGTCGTGTTATTTAAAATGTATATATATGAGAATATATTTACCTGAATAGTCTAATAAGATAATATTATTCTTTTAAACTGAAAGTTAAAGTATATTATATATTACAATTTATAATTTATACATAATATACGTTTTAGCTTTGTTCTATTACACCAATAAGAACAAAACAACGGCATATAAAAGTTCGCAGACAAAGTAAATTTCAATCATTTATGGTTTTTGCCTCCCTGTGGGTTGTAATTCGTTAATTATTTACTGTAACAAAATACTCAATGACTAGTGTGGTAGCAAGCCATTCTATTCATATGGCAGTGTCACAGAACTCAGTTGCCATGGAAACGGGATCCTCAGCTCTCATAATCTCTGACCCATTTAACCCTCATCAGTATTCAACTGCCAAGAAACCGGCAGTGTCAAACTTGGCTAAATAGGGATGACGTGATGTAAAAGCGTACGGTTTTGCTAAAAATATTATGAATGATACACGATACTCATATTCTATATAACCTTCGTTTTTGTTACTTCCAGAGTTTATGTTAACGCAATAAACAATACCTTTAGAATTGTTATCAAAGCTTACATTCTACAAAGTATATTTAAAACAGGGCAATCTCATAACTCATTATTTGAGCCATTGAAGTATTTTTTATACATGAATAATCTTCGTTATAGGGCACATTCGTCTCAGACCTGGTGGTTCGTTGACAATAGATCACTTGCTCTACTGTGTCAACTGGAGTATCTCACGGATCATTTATTGAGCCATTGATGTTTCTTTATACATGAACGATATTTTTTATGAGCAGCACTTGTCTAGATCTGCTTATTTGTTGACAATAGATCACTTGCTCTATTGTGTCAACTGGGGTATCTCACAGATCATTATTTGACCCATTGATGTATCTTTTATCTTTTATAGATGAACGATCTTCGTTATAGGGCACATTTGTCTCAGGCCTGGTGGTTCGTTGACAACACATTACTTGACCTATTGTGTCAACTGGGGTATCTCACGGATTTTGAGCCATTGATGTATCTTTTATACATGAACGATCTTCGTTATAGGGCACATTCATCTCAGACCTGGCGGTTCATTGACAAATCATGACAAATGTTGTGTCAACTGGGGTATCTCATGGATTTTGAGCCATTGGTGTATCTGTTATAGTCCGAATAAAACTGGAAAGGGAATCTATGAAAGTGAAATCGGAGAAGGTGTGAGGGGCTCGTAGACTTCTGGACGAATGGCATGCGAGCTTTGTTGACAGAAGCGGCCCGGTGTTGCCAATTCTACGGAAGTGACAATCTCATGTGTTGTCAGTCAGTGTCGTTGAGGTGTTGTAAGTGGTTAGTGATTTTAGTTCTCGTATGCGCTTTTTTCGTCAGTTATAAACAGTCTTTTTAAAGACTAAACTTTATATTGATTTGCGAATGAGAGTTTGGGGTATTTTAGAACATTATCGTAGTAACACCTGAAAACGGAGTGTGATGAAGAAGAGAGGCCGACATCGTATACATACGAATAAAAGAAGTACACCATACCAGACTATCGGACGTGGCGTTCCGTTACGTTCACAAGCCCGAGAGCTTGTTTGTGCTGTAAGGGACTACTTCGTTCAGGAACGCAACAACAATGGGCCCTTACTATCAGTGCAAAAAGTTAATGACAGAACTTCTGCGGCGTTACGTATTGGGAAAAATACAGTTACAAAGATTCACAAAGAAAAGGAGCAAAAAATTGCAGAAGGTGAGTTGCTAATGTTACAAACACCGAACAAAAAACGAAAGATTTTGAAACGTGTAACAAGATTGGACACATTTCAAATTGACGCAATACGTCGTCACGTATACAGTTATTTTGGTAGAAGAGAACATCCAACCCTAAACAAACTCAGTATTTCGTTACGAGAGTCTGCATTATTTATGGGCAGTAAATCTTCATTAGCGACTGTTTTGAAGCAAGTTGGATTTTCATACAAAAAATTTAATGGTCGTAAGGTGTTGTTGGAGCGACAAGACCTTGTTGCTTGGCGCTGCAAATTTCTTAGAGAGATAAGGAATGAGAATTTTGACGATATAATTTGGTTGGATGAAACCTGGGTGAATACTGGTCATACAAGGCGGCAGGGTTGGACGGATGACTCGAAAGATGGAACGCTGGCAGCGCCGCTAGGTCGAGGAGGCAGAATAATAATTTTGCATGCTAGCAGCTCTAGAGGATTTTTGCTAAATTGCCTTCTACTGTTTCCTTCTAAAAAAACAAATGACTATCATGAAGAAATGAACCACGAAACATTCTATAAGTGGTTTAGTGAAAAGTTAGTAAATAATTTGACAAAACCATCTACACATCTACAGCTACACCACGACATCGAAGACGGAAGTTTAATGTTTGAAGAGGAAGAAGAAAGTTCAGAAAACAGTGATGATGACTTGGGTGGTATACACCCATTAACCCCTTGTGCTGAAGAAAGAGAATTACAGTTTTCAGAATTTTGAAATGTATTTGTTTGTTCAAATAATTCTATTAACAAAATTCAACCTTGGTAAGTGAATATCTTTATTTTAATTTATATATCTGTACTTAAATTTAAAAGTAGCAATAAAAAAATTCCGGTGCAAAAGGGATGATTTACTAACTATTTATTATTGTTCAAGAAGGTGATAAAAAAACTATTAAATAAAATATAGCTCAAATTACAAAGGTACAAAAGCGGTTTATTAAAAAAATCATCGTATCAATTACAATTCAAAGTAAAAGAAAAATTCGAATTCGACAAGTTACAATATTTATTTTTTTTATATCCCAAATATATATATATTCTCAATTAGTTATTCGAATGGAGTTTAATTTGCTCCGGCTAACAATGGGTAAATACACAAGTCTTTATTGGCTGGTTCTTCCGGTGAATCAAAATGGCTATTTGCTGTTGTAAGTGCAGTAGTAATAAAGGGTTGATCTCACCAAATGTCTATATATTCTTAAAATATCTTCTTTAATTTCAGTTAATTTAATATATTAGCCTCTTCTATGGCTTTAATGGATATTTAATCAAAATTGCTTGACTTTTTTACTGTTCACAATATTCCTTATTTCACTATGAATATTAAAAAAAATCTTACAAGCTTAATACATCCTCTCCTTTGATTGTCATTAGTCAATGAGAAATGGGTTTTTATTTTTAAATGTGTTAAAACTGTATAAAAATCTCTGAGCCAATTGTTAAACTGCTGTTTTTATTCTATTTGTGATTTCCACTATACAGGAATAACTTAACGATTTACTTAAATGTACAATTATATGGATTCATTTACATATAATAATAAAATCTTGTTATTTATCTGTAGTGTTTCCATTTTTTTTTTTTTTTTTTTTGTATTTTTTTATATTAAATAGCCTATAATTTACCGCTATTACTTCAAATGTATACTTTTATTATAAATCATTTATTTGTATCCTAATTAAATGTTTAAAAACACTAATCATATTATTTAGGCTTGTTTGACAGTTAAATCTCCATGGATACGACAGTGGAATGGGTTCTAGGAATAACCTCTAGGTATTGTCACACCGGTACTCATATAACTATACGGGGAGTGTGGTAGGACCAGTTGTTGTTCTAGTGAGAAGCACCAAGTGGCAGCGTTCAATTTGGCAACTCCGTTCCCCCGCTACCAATCCCAACCCAATCCCTTTCTAGTTTTATTCGAACTGTATACATGAACGATCCTCGTTATAGGGCACATTCGTCTCAGACCTGGTGGTTCGTTGACAAATCATCACTTGCTCTATTGTGTCAACTGGGGTATCTTACGGATCATTTTTATTGAGCCATTGATGTTTCTTTATACATGAACGATATTTTTTATGAGCAGCACTTGTCTAGATCTGCTTATTTGTTGACAATAGATCATTTGCTCTATTGTGTCGACTGGGGTATCTCACGGATCATTATTTGAGTCATTGATGTTTCTTTATACATGAAAGATCTGTTTTATGAACAGCACTTGTCTAGATCTGCTTATTTGTTGACAATACATCACTTGCTCTGTAGTTTGATACCTCAGGGATCGTTATTTGGGCCATTGATGTGTCTTTTTTCTTCGTCTCTACATCTTAAGTAGAGTGCAACATGATTTTAAATTCAAAGAGATAGCTCATTAGCTAGCTGTACTTTTTGAGTTGCTGTACATTTGTTGATCATTGCCGTTCATTGAGAAAATCATATAATTATATGAAAGTAAAATTTTTTAATTAAAACAATCCAACAGGATTACAATATAATCCAAATAAATAAATCCAAACTAAATTTACTTCACTTAACGTTAGTTTATTAGTAAATGCAGAAATAATTAATAATAACTACAATTATTAATTATTAATTATTGGTGTGTCCGTAATTATTCTTCATTGAAAAGTCGTCTACGTTAAGAATTTCAAATTAAAACTGATGCTTCGATCTGTAAACAAAAATTCATCTGCATTACGATATTTTTTCTAAAATGTATATCTAACAGGTTTATTACTTATTTAACTAATAACAATTAATTTTTAACTTCCTCATTACAAAATTGTAAATTTAATTTATTTTTAAACAAGATAATAAAAACTCAAATATTTCAATAGACTTTTCTAATAATTGTATTAAATAACACCAAATTATTATTAAAACGAACCGTTATTGATATAAAAATATAATTTAAATAATTATAAATTATCAAAATATTGTAAATATTAGTAATACTTATAACTTAATCTTACAATTTCAAAGTAAGGTTTGTTTTCAATTGCCTCGGTTTAGTAATATTTTCATTCATTTATTTTTGGTATGCCTTAGTGAATATTGTTTGCAATTGGCGAATAAAAATGGCTAATTGTATAGTTTATTTATTTTTACTAAAGTTATCAATGAATGAAAATTAAATCCCTGACTATGAATGGATTGCTTAGATCCTTGTAACATCTGGTACTGAGGAGTGATCACGTACATATTTATGCCTAAATACACATAGTTCGCTATTAATATATTAAAATTAAATTACATGAATTATTAAGTAGCAATTATATAATTCAAAGTAGCACTACTGTTTTTTTTAATACATTCCTTTATAATTTAAACATATATAAAGACAAGTCCTGACTCAATCACTGACTGATCCAACATCACCCAGCAAAAACCATAAAGGATAGATTCATGTAATTTAGTACATATACAGTATTTATCTTATGTCCTAGAGAAAGGATTTTTTGAAATTCCATTCCTAAGGGGTACAATCAGTTCCTCAAAATTTCCTTTTTTTCCATAAGAATAACATTGGGTTTATTTTAGTAAATTTATAACAGCTGTTTTGTAAATAAATAAACATGTCTATTTTGTATGTTTGACATTATACTATTGATGCATTAAAAGTTGCTGTTAAACAAAAGCAAATTAAATCAACACGTTTGAAATAGGCTAAGTAATACCATTGGGCTAAGCAATAAATAGTTAGCAACGCAAGTAATGTAAAGACATACTTTAAATACATTTAATATTGTGATTTTACGTTATACAGTTAATCTACTATTATTTTTTAGTCAACAGTCACATGCCCAGGCCGAAGGCTGAGGTGTATCGAGCACAGCGAGAGTTGGGTTTGGCACGCGACGCGTGCAGGGGTTTCCCCTAGTTAATCAATAATATGAGTTTCCAAATTGCTGACTGGGCATGTTAATACCAGACATAACAGGTCTGATTGATTAGAATACAACATGTTCATGTGGATAGCTGCCCACGTTAATCTGAACTATTTACTGTTCTACACAGAAATGCGTTTCTTATAAAATTAGTCCATAATATACAAATTCTTAACTCATTATTTTAAAAAAGACCTTTATTACGTTTGACTTGAAAGAGAAAAGAATACCTCTGAGGAACGTTAATCTCTCACAATTTCACTTTCTATCCACATTTCAAAGAAAAACATCCTTCTATATGTACATCGTATTGAATTAGATAAACCAATTATTGGTTCAAAACTTCCATTTTACAATAATTAGATAAAGGATCGTGTGGTAAATCCCATACTCCAGATGTACATACACAGCTGCATTCATACAACCATTTAAAAGGTACCACATTAAGACCGTTAAAGGACTCGTTTTTTATTTTAATTTTTTACATTTTTTTTATTTACACAAAATAAAATCTAAATAAACGGTATTACGTTGGTTATGCCAATATTGATATCCATGAATACATTATTCTCGTACTGAAATGATTTATTTAGATTTTGTAAACGAAGCTACTTGTAAACATAAAATTATATTACAAAATTACTGTCCAATTTATGAACTCTGTGATAAAACTATTTGAAAGAAAAATACAATGGTAGTTAGTGCAGTCGTACTAATTTTGGTATTTAACTGTTTATCCTACGTGGTTTTTAATTTAATTCAAGAATAGTTACTCATAAGTTTATAATTATCTAGCTAAGGAAATCATTTGCGATTCAATATTCCTCGTTTTAAGTAAAACATCAAAGTAAAAATAGGAAAAACGCAGGTTGACGTCGTTTTCTTCGCTGCATCCAAGTCTATTTATTTTTAATTATTTGAAGGCTTTTCCCATGGACTAACCTCAGCATGAATACATATAAACTGATATTGCGTTTACGTCTTCCGATAAAAATACTTAAATAATTAGTCCACAATCTAAATATATATCAATAGGAATTTTTATTCTAGCTAATAATTGGTTTGAGGGAATTGAAATATAAAGACTACGCGTTCAAAGGCATTGAAATATAAAGACTACGCGTTCAAAGACATTCAAATAGTTATTTACAAGGAGAAATACGTTATTTAGTTACTTTAACGAGTCTGTAGAGTATAAAACTTTTTTGATCTTTATCAATGCATTTAAATTCTTTTATATTTTTGTAATGTTGTTTTCTGACACTTTAAACAATAGTTAAACAAACTGTTAATTGTTATTTCGAAAACTCGTTTATTGATAAATTTATTGCTTTATATCATTTTATATTTTTCAAGATAATATTTAATATGGTACAGTAACAAACCCTTTCTTGCAATCATTACATGATTTGAGGACAGTAAAATGTAACAATCTAACAAAAAAATATTACTCTTATAATACTGTTAATCTATATTTAAGTAAAGTTTCACTCACTGAATTACCTCCAAAAACACATACGTATTAATACAAAAACGTTTGTATTAAATGTAATATAATTTTTATAGTCTAAGAGTGAACGTAAAATAAAAAAGACACACAGCAATAATTCGTACAGTATCTGCAATAAAAGTAAACATTTTAAGAAGGATATGTGATCACACAATAGGGAACTTTTTGATAAATTGGATATCGTGGAATTGTTTTACTCAACCAGATTATTCGGACTTGCCCCAAGATTTCTTTTGCTCACTCAATGTAAAACGTCCAAACTAATAGTTTCTGATTTGATTTAAAGAAAATATAATTTTAAAAACACTCAATTTTACTGTTCATCTAAATGTAATGTAAACGAAAAAACCTCCACCATCAATGTATTCATGGTCTAAAGGAAATAACATTTCAATTAGAGCTATTTCAATTTCCTTACAAAAAAATCAAATTTGTTCTGGGCAATCTTTTTGCATTTTTAAACTACTCTACTCTGTTATGCGAACGAACTTTTATATGTTGTTTTTACATGTGTTTTCATCTTCAAGCCTTATGACATCGGTGGATGTGCTGTTATTAGATTCAACGTAAGCAATTAAATCGGATTCCACATCACCGCACATAGGTTTTTGTTGAGTTTACAATTCCATTTCCACTGTTATTGACTTGTTACCTCAATAACAGAAAGTTGGAAACGTTTCATGAAAAACGTTGATAATTGGCTGACATTTTAAAAATAAACTTTTGACACGAATTCATTCACTAATACCAACTAGCTTTGTTGAATTAAAAAAAAACACAATAAAACAATTATTAAACAGGTAGTTATTCAAAGCTTCACGCATGGCTTGAACACATAAAACCATGGTTTAACCTATAAAATACGTTTATTTAGTTCAAACCCGAACAGAGGCCAAATATATTTAATGACCAGCTGACACATCAGCTGTTCATTTTTCAATGTATTTTTGCCCGCATTATATGATTTGCAAAACCTTACTTTTAATAGAGTATAGATTTAGCGTAACAATTACCCTATAAATCGTATACATACTTTGTTTCAGATACATGCGTAAAACAAAGATTTTCGTTTTATGACAAAATAAATGTTACTCTTCAAATACAAACAAATTAGGGATTTAATTTATGTAAAGCTAAATTGAGAATGGACATTTTTTTCTACGATTTAGTTTCAGTACAAGTTTCAGATAGAATCTGAAATTATATATATTCTCAGAATGAAAATTTACAAGCAATATATAATTATTTATTGCTTACGTTCTATTTTTAATTTGACAATTTTTACTGTATTAGTGACTGATCCCGACACACTTAAGTGTTTCAAAGAACATGAATGTTGTGTTGATAAATAAATCCAATTCTAAAACTAGACTTTTAATTACTTTAAAGTATAAAACTACTCACGAGTAAAATGTTTTGGAAAGTGAATAACAAACGTTGAAGATACTATCAATACTACTGTACGTGTATGGGTAGGCGGGTAGATCAATAACACTGTAGGCGTGTGTGGCTGAGAATGTATTGGCTATTGTGAATAGATGCGTTATTTGTATGTTATTGTATAGGTTTTATGTACGTTGTTATCCATGATCCTTGATGTAATTAAATGTATTACTACTATTCATTACTTATCATTAAGACACCGATCGTGTAGGTATGGGGAATATGAGGAGGGAATGAGTGATGATGATGAGGATGATAATTAAGAGGGTTCCTTAAAAAGAAAATCTTGAATTTACGTGTTCCACAGCTTTTTTCAACAAAAAAATAAATAAAATAAACCCGTAAACAAGAATAAGATAAAGTCTCTTATTACTATTGCTCAAAGGGGTTGTTACCCTGTGTAACAGGTCCACCAAATTGATAAATAAATTAATTCATTCAAATAAATAATAAACTATTGCGTAAAAGAAAGGGATATATTTAATTGGAATAAATAACGAATGTTCAAATTATATTGGAGAATTGTTGTAAGTCAGATAGGAAAGGAAACAGAAACATCTGTCACAAACAAACACATTCCTTTCTTTGTCACCAACTCAGACATGGGTTGGGTTTTTTCCAAGAATATGTCGCAGTAAACAGATGGTGACGGGTCTGAGTGTCACCAGTCGAAATAATAACCGTAAGAGGAAGGGATAGTTAGTTCGGAAATCACTCTGTGAGGGCAGCATATGATATAGGTTAAACATATATTGCAGACGAGCTTTTGAGTCTAACCAATCGAAACGATGCACCTAGTTGAAAAATGATCCGTGGACAGCAGTAGCGGTCAGATAGAGACCTCGTGGTGCAAGCGGAAGTGCTGGGACTCTAGAACCCAAACAACATATTGTAGCGGAAGGAAGGGTAGGAGGGGAGAGACCCAAGTCCGACGATGAAGAGGTGTACCTCGCCCCATTCAAATTCTCTACACAGTACGTGAAGGATGTCATCATCCATCGACATCCCGCGATTTCATGCCTGTAGATTTTTTATCCATTGAACTTGTTAAAATTCAAATGTAGTATTATATTTTAGAATCATTATTAACAAAGATAAATAAATAGTGTTTTATAGTTCAACATCAGGTTAAAACAGGTGTTTTAAGAATACGACATAGTCTACAAAACCACGCGAGTAAACTCCACAACTACAAGAACACTCAGCTAAGTTTTAGTAATAATTTAAGTTGTTAACTAGAAGTCAATTATCAAGTTTTTAGATAATATTATTTTGAATCTTATTTTTATTGTAATACAATTGAAAAAGTAACGTAATGATTTTAAAGAATATGAAATAAAAATGAATTTAACAAAGTAAAGTCTGTTTGTGTATTATATAGTCCCACCGATTTACCCGTTTAAGACCCTGAGAAACAAAAAGAGATTTCATAAAAAAGTTTAAAGAAATTCAATTTATTAAATATTTTAATTAAATAAATTGAGCAAAAGTAATTAATGTAACGACCTCATAAAGGCAGAACGTTACACCTGCAAGGAAACAAGACGGCATTAATATTTTTAATAATATATCGGAAAGGTTCACTAAACTTTGAATGAAAATGTTGTAGGAGCACAATCTCAGAGGGCAAGGATCATTGTGCTCCTTTATGTTCCCGACAAAGGATTTGACGACAAGTGTTCTCTTGTTTCCTTTATTTGAAATATTGACGAAGCACTTGAGAGAAAAATGTTTCCTTTTATGCATTGCTTTAACCATCAAATAAACTCGTCGATTCTCTACAGAATTCAATACAAATGGTCTATAATAGGCTCTGTAATTTATATTAGTTTTTCTTTTAAACATTGTAAGTTGTAGTGAAACTTACAATGTTTAAAAAGGCTTACAATAATCTGCACAACTTATATAAGTGATTATAGGTAAAGATACTACTAGTGTCTTGGGTCAAGATGAAACTGATAGAATCTTCGGTATTTACGTATTATACTGACTATTCCATCCGTAGATGTGCATCGTTGATGACTCACCCACTCACTCAAACACGTAAGTCATCAATGATCCACTCACATACGTCATTGATGACCACCCACTCATCCGCATGTGTTATTGCTGACTTAATGCACCAATCATATATGTAAGTTGGGGATAACCCACTCACACTTACACACGCACGTCATTCAAGAATCAAGAATCAATAATTATTTATTCCATTGACAAACATAAGTTCGAATAGGACATGTCAAATCTACAATTACAAATCTAATCTAAAACAAGGCAGTTGCACTCTGTCAAAATTTGCTTATCAATCATCATTACATATTAAAACTACAATAAATCACTATATTATATTAAAATTTAACAATAAATAATTACATAATAAAATTCAACAATAAAATTACTTTATATTAAGATTCAACAATAAATTACTATATATTAAAATTTTACAATAAATTACTCTTCAACATACACATATTTAAATTAATCTATACTTAAAACAGAAAACAGAAAAGACTATTACATTTACATATTGCAAAAAGTTATGTTCAAGTCAGACTCTAGAAACTCGGAAATAGAATAGAATGGATTATTGAGAAGCCAGTTATAAATGACAGTTTTAAATTTATTACGTGGTATTGTCCAAGCAATCTCGGGGAGCTTATTAAAAAATGTAACACAATTAATTTTATAGGACTTGCCTGTAAGAGTAAGCCTATGATGAGGAATATCCAGATTGATTCTATTTCTAGTCTTATGATTGTGTATGTTTTGTCTTTTTTGAAATAAATTTAAATTATCTTTGGCATACATTAAGACCTGAAAAATATATAGGTTAATAATTGTGCAGATTTTAAGGTAAACAAAAAGCGGTTTGCAGTGCTCCAGGGCCCCTGCCCCTGCCATATTGCGAACAATTTTCTTTTGTATTAGTAATATCTCATGCACACAATGAGAATGTCCCCACAGTATCAACCCATAGGTGATATGCGATTGAAACAAGCCAAAGTATGCAATTCTTAAGTATTCTAAATTTACAAGTGGCTTTAGCTTCCAAAATAAAAATACTGTTCTGGATATTTTTTTACAGATATTGTTGATTTGGTCTTTCCAACACAATTTACTATCAATGTTTATGCCCAACAGTTTTACTGAATTGTATGGAATTTCATTTTTGAGACTAAGTATCAAATTCTGAGTTTTATCTTTATTACAATGTAGTTTATTACTTTGAAACCAATTCAGTACATCCCTTGTTGAGCCCTCAATTACATCATTTAAATAATTTAGGTCTTTATGACTTTTCATAATGGTGGTGTCGTCCGCATATACTATTGTATTTACACTAGTATTGTTATATGGCAAATCATTTATGGCTACTATGAACAGAAAAGGCCCTAGGACAGAGCCCTGGGGCACCCCAGTTGAGACACTTGCAACCGCAGAATTCCTGCTGTTGAGTGCAACATATTGAGTTCTATTGCTGAGATATGATTTTATCAAGTTAAGTGAATGGGTGTCAATTCCAAAATATTTAAGTTTATAAAGTAAAATATCAAAAGGTACACAATCAAAAGCTTTAGTGAGATCAAAAAGGGTGAGAGCAACAGTTTCCTTATTTTCAAACGCCTCTAGACTATTCCCAACAATTTGCTGTACTGCAGTTACGGTAGACAAACCTTTCCTGAATCCAAATTGAGAAACTGAAATTAAATTGTTTCTTTCAAAATATTCACTTAATTGACTATATATAATTGATTCGAATAACTTTGAAAAAATGGGAACTATTGAGACTGGACGGTAATTCTGTGGTGAGCTTTTATCTCCCTTCTTAAATATTGGTACTACTTTGGATAATTTTAGTAATTCAGGAAAGTAACTTAAGTGAAAACATGTGTTAAAAATAAAGGCCAAAGGTACATTAATTAAATGAATAGTTTTCTTAATAATATTATTTGAAAGCCAATAACAGTCCATTGCCTTAGAATTCGACAATTGAGCAGCTGTTTTACTCACCTCCTCAGATGTGGTCATTCTCCAACGGAAACTATTAGGCCTAATTAAGTTTGTATTATTTAAAAGGTTAATAGCTGAAACAACTGACTTATCAAACTGCTGCCCCAAATCATGTACAGAATTTAGAAAGTAATTATTGACCATATCTGGTTCGAGACTTACCTGCTGTGTGTGTGTAGGTGAGCTTTCCCCCGAGATGACTTCCCACGCGGCCTTACACTTATTTGCAGAATTTTCTATATAATTTTGACAAGCCAATTTTTTTGCATTTGCTAATTGTTTTCTGTATTTCTTTTTCAAATTTTGGTAAATTTTGTATGCCTGATTGGATTGTATTGTACCTGGAACCATATTTTTGTACATTGTAAAATATGAGAGCATTAATGCTCTAGAGTCTGCAAGCTCCACAGAATACCAATTAACCTTATTGTACTTATTTCTATAACTATTATTATGATTAGATTTACATTTAACCAGAGGTGAACAAGTGTGCCATAGGTCAATATACATTTTAAAAAATCGATCATACATCTGTGCATCAGATACACCACCAGGCCTAGACAAGTTTTTGGTAAAACTCCATTGATTGTTGAGCAGACATTCCGAAAATTCCTTAATTTGATTGTCTGATTGAGTACGGATGAATGTGTCATTTTTACCATTGTTATTATTACTTTTTAAACATTTATCAGTTTTGAGTTTCATTTCCAGTAGTAAAGGGTCGTGATCTGCAAAGCTGCCCCCTAATATTCTGGCTTTATAAAGATCTCTTGAAAAATTAACAATTATGTTATCTATACACGCTTTATTTCTGGTAGGGTTTTTAATTACACAGAAAAAGTTATAAGACCACAATATATGCAGAAATTCATGCATTGATGCACACCCACTCACCGACATGTGTACGTTGTTGTTGACTTACTGCAACCATCATATATGTTCGTCGGGGATGACAAACTCACCCACTAACACTCGTATGTCATTGATGACCACCCACTTACCCATAAGTGTACGTTGTTGTTGACTTACTACAACCATCATATATGTTCGTTGGGGATGACACACTCACCCACTATTACTCGTATGTCATTTATGACCCCCACTTACCCATGTGTACGTTGTTGTTGACTTACTGCAACCATCATATATGTTCGTCGGGGATGACATACTCACCCACTAATACTCGTACGTCATTTATGACCACCCACTTACTCACATGTGTTCGTTGTTGTTGACTTACTGCAACCATCATATATGTTCGTCGGGGATGACATACTCACCCACTAATACTCGTACGTCATTTATGACCACCCACTTACTCACATGTGTAAGTTGTTGTTGACTTACTGCAACCATCATATATGTACGTCAGGGATGACACACTCACCCACTAACACTCGTACGTCATTTATGACTACCCACTTACTCACATGTGTACGTTGTTGTTGACATATTGTTCCAATCATATATGTACGTCAGGGATGACCAACTCACTCATTAACACACGTACGCCATTGCTGACCCAGTCACTCATGACTCACCAACTCATACATACACGCCCTACGTTCACGACCATCCGATATTATTTATTTCTTCATAAATTCATTTTAAAACTGAAATAATTTTGATTGTCTATCAGTCTTTCATGTTCTTGTTATTGGCAACAATAACAAATAATGTTCAATTATTTGTTATTGTTAAATAATTGGCTCTATCAAGTATTTCAATTAGTGGGTGACGAAATCAGTTAAAGACTTAAAGTTACTTAGCAAGTTAAAGTTTCTTAGCAAACAAATCTGAGTTCAATTCCAATCGGCAGAGTCAGAACAAATGTTAAAGAGGTCATCTACTTTGTAAAATTACTTTAATGCCATACCCCCCCCCCCCCCATATGTCTAGTTTTATGATGGGATCCCTTAGTTCTTGTGTTAGTAAGTTACTACTTCTAGTATGACTGCACTAACCAAGTTTATAATGTTATGTTCATATTATTATTATTTACTTTATATTTAAGTATGTGACAAATCAATCGTTATATTTGACTCTTAACTAAAAAATGTATTGAAACTTTACTTTTTCATACATACATTTGGGTTTAAAAGGGCCCGCTTAGTTTTACTTTTCACTTGTTTAAAATGACAGTGAAACTTTATTAATGATAAATTTCATTGTGATATTTATGTAAAATTGGATATGCAAGTATATAAAAGTTCATTTTACTTTTTCAATCACTAATAAAAATGCCTATTAATGTTTTATATACTCGTATTTCCCCATCCATTGTACAATTAGTACAAATAAAAAACAAAACATTCAATTTTGTTTGAAATGGAAATATAAAACTCTGGTTACCAATGTGAGGTTTGTTATACAATCACACACAAAAAATGTACTTAAAGCAAAGAAGAAATTCCTTTGATCTCACATTGAAAAGGCGTTTCATTCACTCTAATAATTGGATTCAAGTCTGTAGAATATAACATTGAAACCTTCAAAGTTATTCAAAAGCTTACTTATATGTTTCTATTTGTTTACATTATTATTTAATGTACTGGTTTCACAAATATTTAATAACTTTTACTCCTTAATTGAAGTATTTGCAGGGGGTTAATACTTTAATTTTGTTCTCATAATCTTCTAAGATTTGTTGGTATCTTATTCGAAAAAAGCCAACTCATTCATAAAAACCATTTAATATCCATATGAACGCTTTATAAGAATATTTGTATGTATGTTATATCTGTTTGTGTGTTTTTTATTTATTTTTTTATATATACATATACATGAAAAATCAAATTAATAAATATATATATATATATATATATATATATATATATATATATATATATACATTTTGAACTGACCTGTACAACCAGTGACTCGGGCGAGTACTATGCTATTGACTCACCCCCCACCCCACACCACTTTTCCCAAAAATAATGTCATATAGTTCATAAATAAATTTGAAAGTCACTGATTTTGAGACTGTAAAAATGTGTTGTATTTTTCTTTAATTATTTTCAGTTGCTAAGATTTCTTTTCTAATCATATTAGGACTGGGGGATTAGATTTATTGATAAATTATTAAAAAATACGCCTCGTTCTTAACAATTTTAAATAGTATCAGGCACCTAAGTATTTATTCCTCGATGTATTAAGCAGCCAACCCTTAAAAAAGAGTTGATACTCCATGAGTGTTTTCCTTCTTATTTAATCCCACAAAAGACCCCTCCTTTACGTATTAAATTTTACTTCAATAGCCTCTTATAATTTTACTAAATCCTACAATTATTTTAGAGGTTTAAACACAGCGCACTGACGACTATGCACCACCGTGACAAAAAACTACTGATTAAAATAGGATTATTAATATCAACTAGATAGATTTGATCAATAGTAGACAGCGTCTTTCTACTCGGCCCTAATAAAGCACTCACTCCAGTAATCGCCGGTTTACTCGCCTCATGTTTTAAATTATTCGGTTTACCCGTTATACGTTCAAGGGTTTAAATTCAGAATATAACGGCAAATAACGTGATTCAGATACAGAGAAGTGTTGCGGAGTTTGCTTCACCATCGTGGAAGGCGTTCTGGTATGATACTCTGGACCGCCTGTATTAGTGTTCGTACAATAATTAATTATTGAGCTACAATAGCGCCATTAATTGTCTAGCTTTTTGATTTGCTAAAAAACAGAATCTTTAATTATAGCTCTGAATTGTAATCCTGATAAATCGACATATTAACATTTTGGTGAATTTGTGGAGTATAATATGTCCTCACGAGATCCCCAAAATCAATTGTAATAAAAAATCTTGCATCATTATACTTGATTTGGCAAACATCATTCAGTATATCTTAATGATATAATGTCATTACGGTTGGCCTAATTAAGTACCGATAATAATACTCCTACAGTGTATTCTAAGTATTTGCTAATAATATTTTCAAACAGAAATCTATCACAAATATAAAATAGAAGAACGTAGAATAAAAGAAGAGGGAAATGTTTTGTGAGTGGACAGCCACTTTGTGGATCTTTTGTTGTAGTCATGAAAGAGAACAATATCCCTTGTTCTGTACTACAATAGAATATTTCCTAACGTTTCATTTCAAAGGTACTCTTAAGAGTCCACATCTAGTACGAAAAGAAACTTAAAAGCTTCGTATATTTACGTTAGTTTCCTCTTGAAGAAGAGTTTATTTAAATATATTTGTAATAAGCAAATAACCATTAAAAATATACAATATTTGATAACATGGAGTGATCATGAGTGTTTAATTTGAGAATATTAATGTAATGTGTAAATATTAATGTAATCTGTAAATATTAATGTAATCTGTAAATATTAATGTAATCTGTAAATATTAATGTAATCTCTAAATATTAATGTAATCTGTAAATATTAATGTAATCTCTAAATATTAATGTAATCTGTAAATATTAATGTAATCTGTAAATATTAATGTAATCTCTAAATATTAATGTAATCTGTAAATATTGGAAACAAAATCAGACTGTGGTGTTCATGACTGATAATAGACTGACGCAAACACCTGATATTTCCAGTCACACAAGCTGCTAATACTGCTGCTCAAAAGCCTGAATCACAAGCGATAAACGTTTGGAATCAGTGACTAACATTGTTATCGTGAATTTACATTACCAACCATCGTGTCTGACTATTGTAAAATATTAACTCTAGGAATATATTATGAAGTATTTTATAAATACTATCTGGCTTTCCAACCATAATAACGAATTCATAAACGAAGAGAAGAAATTGTACTGTATGGATGTACAAAACGCAATGTATTCAAAAATGTCTTGTATAATGTCTTAAAACAACTTCAAAAAGCTTTCAAAATCTATTGATTTTATTTCAAGCTATATTATTCTGTAAAATATTTTAACTAATGGCAAACCGAAGTGAAGGCAGACAAATACTTTTTTATCAATATGTCTTTTTTATCAACAATAGGTGCTCAGTGGTACTGGACCACCCACCCAGCCATACAGGCTTAGTGGTACTGGCCCACCCACCCAGCCATACAGGCTCAGTGGTACTGGCCCACCCACCAGCCATACAGGCTCAGTGGTACTAGCCCACCCACCCAGCCATACAGGCTCAGTGGTATTGGCCCAACCGCCCACCCACACAGGCTCTGTGGTACTATACGTGTAAGGGTGGATGGGTTGATCAATACCACTGTCCACATAAGGGTGGGTGGGTGAAGTTACTCGTGGATACTGTGTTCTTACTAGTCGATTAAAGATATTACTGTGATTAAAGATAGGCAAACACTAAGAGTCCAGAGTTTGTTTGATAAATAGCTCTATTTAAAAACGCGTGTTTATGGTTTGCATCAGGCTAATGTTAATCTTTCAGTTACTTGCATAGATGTAGCATACATTTTTACTTGGTAGCTACTCAAATTTTTGAGGGGTTGGAATAGTTGATTCATTGATTCTAGGAGATCAAATATATTATTATGTTGGTATTTTTACATGTTAAAACAAGGAAAAGACAGAAAGATGTTTATATCATGTAATATATCAGGTAATGAACAGTGCCAATGTAAGTGAATAGGTGGATGGATGAGTCAGCACAAGACTTATTTTCGTACATAAATGTTTGTTTCTTGAATATGACAGCTGGGTGCATAGGGGCTTTGAATTAGTCTAGTTATTTAAATTAGTTATCTATATATAGCTCATTTCTTGTAGTTCTGTCTTACGTTGCAAAGGATTTGTGAGTTCTATGTTGTCTCCACTGTTTGTTGCCACGGTTTCTCGTAATTTTACACTCTTAAAGGAAAAGACAGAAAGACGTTTGTATCATGTAATATATCAGGTAATTTACAATGCCAATGTAAGTGAATAAGTGGTTTGCGACTTACCATTTTCATTACTAAAAGTCGCAATCACAAGTCGCACGACATATTTTAGATCATTTCCACACGGCAACTTGTGCTGGCACATGTCGTGCAACTTGTTGTAGGTCAAATTTGTAGCAGAGAAAACGGGGCTTGACGTTGTGTGCGTTGTACAGCATCAGAAAGGCGTTTACAAGGGGTTTAGTGTAAATAAATTAAATAATGTTTAAAAACCCAAGTACAGTACATTGTCAAAAAGGTTTTAAATTAGTTTATTTAAATATTTGATTGTTGTATCAACATTTTATATAATGCTAGCAGAGTGCCCGCACTTCGTGAGGGGGTTACGTTCATTTATATTGTGCTTATTGCATTCAGTAATACAAAACATGTATCTACTAGCATATTTATAACGCAAAAGTGCGTTGTGGTCACGGCATCCCTAGGAAAGTAAACAGTAGGTATCACGCGCATCTCCTATGACGTCACATGGACGAAATGGCAACAACAAACACAAAAATATTGTTCTAATACCTGTAGTTTACAATTCCTGCTGATAAGTGATAAATAACTTGCCTACTATTTAGATGAATACTTCCATGCGATTTGTAGATTTAGTCACGGTAACTATTTACCGTGGATTTAGTTACCAGTATTTTATCGAATAATCAAACCAGGTGATTTCGCCCATGTGACGTCACTATCTACTGCGCAGCCTCGTCGTGATACCTACCGTCTTTTCTAGTTACCAGTAGGTAGTTAATTGATCGGTAGCTTAGTTGGTTTATTCCCAGCTTCATAAGCTAAAGGTTCTCAATTTGATCCTAATCAGAGTCGTAACATATTTTGAAAGAGATCAGCTGATAACCACCGACTGTTTATTTGTCATTAGGCTATTAATTAATGACACTTTCTAAGGAATAGTTGGCCTTAGTTTGTAACAATGACTACATTCGCTCATCAACACATCTCTTTCGGAATCCATGTTCGCCCATACCTTGACGAACGGCGTCTTAAGAATAGTTTAAAAATTAATAAATAAATACCTTGGTTGTGATAAGGTTTAGTCCGGTATTTAAGTACTTCATACATAAGTACGTTGTTTATTTATTCCAATGTATTTATTCCAACGCTGATTAATGAAACTATATAAACAATTAATTGTCAAATAGGTATTGCCTTAGGAGTTGAATTGATAGTTCTTAGAACCCTTGGGGTGGTTTCCTGATGGAATTTCAAAATAAAGATATGCCTATGTGTTAATCAGAAACCCTAAGAATGTCCATGCAAAATTTCAGATGAATGGGTTCAGTAGTTAATGTGGGATTGCTAAAACACACACACACACACACACACACACACACACACACACACACACACACACACACACACACACACACACACACACACACACACACACACACACACACACACACACACACACACACACACACACACACACACACACACACACACACACACACACACACACACACACACACAAACACACACACACCATTAGATTTGTATATAATAGTAATATAAAACTATTATCTTATTAGTAAGAACTTTTTACATATTATCATTGTAAATAATACTCACACACCGAGTTGCACGAATGTATAAAATATTCTCCATGGAAGATAATTTAGAACCATAAATAGCAGATCCCTTTTTTTCAAAAACAAGAACGTCATAAAATATGGTTTTCAGATATACGAGATTAAGTGCAAAATACTGTGAGAACTTCATATTACAGCTCTTTAGGGCACTTGAGATTTGTTGAAATTGTCTTCTTTACATTCATGATGCCGTGACTGATGTGTTTCAGAAAGCCTTTTGTAAAGAAAAAGGAGACGTTTAAAACCTGAGGAGAATTTCCACTTGTCCCCGTGTGTTTTGTTTGCGATGTGCGATACTTTATACATTACTTAAATTTTAAAATATATTTAAACTGAAAAAATTACTAGTAAATTTCTATTTATGTAAATCTAAGAACTAATAGAATATTCCTATTTTTCTGTACGCTGTCAGTAAATATGCTGTAGTGTTGAGATGGTTTTCTTTGTTACCGTATGCGTTGTATTATTTCAGAGTTAGCTTTCTTTCTTTTACGAGATAAGATTGTTTCGATTCTTGTTCGTGTTTCTTTATGACCAACTTTCAAACAAAGCAATGTGCTCAAGGTTTACCTGAACGTGTCCATGTCAGTGTTTTATGCTTGCTGCTAATGGTGCTTCTATAATTTTTATTATATTGCAGGAAGCATTTTAGTTGTTTCTGCTTTGGTATTTTTTCTAAGATTTTTACTTTTTGGTTCCATTCCCTTTACATGCTTATGGATTTTTTATATTTTTTTTTCATGTCAAAGTATTTCAGTTTAATCTTCCATTTTCTATTTTCTATTACATCTTATTCTACATACGTTTAGTGTAGTACTAAATATACCTAACAATTTTCTGAATGTTAGATATTTTGTGAGGTATACAATTAATGTAACCCTCTTGACAGCCAAAAAAAGAAAAAAAACTCTTAATTATAAAGTACTGTCTCAATTATAATTAAATAAAAGAAAAGACATATATCTTATTCCAGTGATGTCCAAACCTCAAAACCATCAAGTGATAAGATCTTTTACACTATTCGGACCACAAACACGAGCTATGAGTCCCATGTTCTCATACTCTCCAACATTGTATGAGTGGTCTATCAGATCCCATGTCAACTGCCATTAATTTCATCTGACAGTCGGTATTCAAAATCAGAGCAGTAGACCCCTTGATTATGTACACATACCATAGATATATCATCTAATCGGTATATTGTTGCCTGTAATTTAGTAGTTAGTGATGTCTGCTACCACAGCTGGTTTAAACTGCATTACATTTACATAGAACTACACTAGTACTCCACAACTGTACCCCAAAACAGCTGATAGTTTGAAACATAAATTAACTTTGTGATGAGAAATGTATGAGTGTGTATAAAATAAATTCTACAACTCGTTCATTCCGAGGAGGCTAAAGATACACCGGTTGTTTCATTGTTTCAGACATTAGGAACTTGTTCAGTACGCTTTTAGTCTTTCTTCCATTCAGTTCATCAATGTCGTTATAAAATATATGGTTACAAAGGGATGACAAACTACTCATAAACTGTTATGAGATGTAATAGGAAAGAAGATAGAACGAGTGTTAGTCGGAGGGGGGGAGTAACCGAAAAAGGTAGAATCGGAAGGTTGGAGTGTTAATGAAATGGAGGTTGGGAGGGAGAGAACAAAAAGTGTGGAAGGGGGAAGAGAGAGGTGTTAAAAACTAAAGTTCACGGTCACATCTAAGTCATTTTAAGTCATATCTCATCGGTCATAAGAATGAGTGATGAGACTCCTTGGCACTACGGAGACTGTTCTTCAATGTGCATTATGTTTTGTTTAATATAAATTATTGAACTATTATTCTATAATTTTCGTAAAACACACTGTCAGCCTGCTATAATTATTTTAACGTTATCTATCGATATACTTTGTAAGGTGTACTTGAATGTTCAGAACCACTTTTACAAACAGTAATTTGTTTGTGTATTTTGGCTTGCTTAATATAATTCTGTAGCTTTCCATAAAATTATCAACATTTTCATACAATATTTTAGAATTCACCCTACTTTAGATTGTAAGAATATTTTCATGTACATATGCAAATTGTTCACATTACAGTACATTACAATAATAAATCTTTACTTTAAGACGAATTATAAGATTATAAGATGAAATTATCCTAACTTGCAGTTGTAACTGAGAGGTTTACACATTCCAAATGTGGCTTAAATATTGCATATACTTGTCTCATGTCTTATTCCTAGACTTAACTAAGCACCATATCATCCATTCCAGATCCACCCAACTATCCTCTAGGTTACCCATTCACCCACTCTTCATATACTAGGTCTTATGAAAGACTCACCCACTCTACAGACACAAACTAAAATACTTACCCACTCACCCTAAACAAACTAGGCTTGATGTAAAAATGCACCCCAAAACTTAGGCCACTTAAAAGTACCCGTCAGAATCCTGCTTTCCGGGATGTTTCATCACTCTAATTAATTGGAATCAAAACGAAAACGTCTAATAATGTTATCTTAAATGAATAAAAATGATTAAATAAAACTAGCATTTAAGAAGCTTCCTGAATGATTCAAGAATACAAGATTTCAAATAAAAATGCAAACAAGCTTTGATCATCTGAAGGACACAGTTGAGAGTAATAATTTTAGTAATAAACTGTAAATGAATGATTAGAGTTGGCAATCTCCGGAGTAGTATCTGATGGAAGATCAGTGGACAATTAGCGAAGCAGGAACCGAGGGGGCACCACGGTCAGCTGGGTGTAATGATGGGATTGTGTGTGCGAGCAGTGTGACGGCTTCACGGCCAGCCTTGTCTGCCAACAACTGACACTCAATAATAACCATCTAGTGTGCCGGCACGTGTGTTGAACAAACTGGATGATAGATAAACAAGGATAATGGTACAGATCAGGTTCATCTGGCAAGACTTAAGTCCTGTGCAAAGTCCATCCCTATCCCATGGCTTGAAAATCTTTCAATGTTATCAGCATATTCTTCTCCACCTCTTATGGTTGTCCTCATGTCCTCAATGTAGCTTCCTTGAAGGATAATATGATTCTTTTTTAAAGCCCAGGCCGATAATTCTCCATTGATTATTTATCTATGTGGGGAACTTATCCAGACAGAGCAAGAGGGGAGTGGGAACAGTATAGTACAATGTGAACATTTTCATAAATACTTCCGGTCCAAGTCGGGAATCAACTTGCATTGTAACTCAAGTTCAGTTAAGCTCAAATTAGATAAGCTTTAGACCACTCCACCATCGGTTCTTGATCTTAAAGTTCATTTATTGAAGCTGAGGGCTGGTTACCTGGCGGTTTCTTCAACTCGTTGGGGAACATATAGGTATTATTTATATTTTCTCTTAAGAAAAGTTTAAGGTCTTTTCGAAAACCAGAGATCTAGCCGTCACCAGGCTTGTTTTACAATCCTTCACCACAGGATTATTTCCCTCTCTGAAGGTCTTAATCTGCCCTCCAAAACCCGTCTTGATATCCTCGAAGTACAGGATGTCAAATATGTTGCCGAGTTTTCAATCTATGGTTAGCTGTTTTCTGATAATAATAATAAAATGTTCGAAAGAAACTTAGTTCATAATGTAAATCTAGCTCAGAGGACTTTCGGCACTTACAAGATTGTCAATTTAACATACTCAATGTCAACTTGATTTAACTACATTTACATCATCATCTCATATTATCAGCTCTATCCTAAGATTGGTCGGTAGCTCTCCACGCAGCTCTGTCTGATTCCTTTGGTTTCATCTCCATCCGGAGTATCTCACAACTTTATGACGATAGTGACTGTTATGACTTTCAGCGCTGTCTTCCTCTTCCTTGTTCTCATTCTCTTTTCATTCAATTATTTACCCTAGGAATTCATTGATTCCATATAAATTACCTATCTACTAATGCTTCTTTTCTTCCAGTATTCTCGAAATGTGTCGTTTTTCCAACTAGTTTCGACATTATTTTCATTACTGATTCGCCTTGTCCATGTTATCTTCTTCGTCTTATTTACTTCCTACTCTTGTAAAGTGATAAAAAAAACTTGTATTACTATTGATTTTATAGGATAAACATTCAAGGCTACGCTAATAACTTAAGAGATACGATCACTTGACTAATTACCAGTTTAACTGTCTGTAATCGTAAATTTTAAGGCAAATAAAATTAAAGATAACCTCAGAATGAAATAAATAGACAGAAGAAGTTGTGTTTTTTTACTTCTCTGTATAATCATTTGTATTCTACTCATTCAAACAGTTAACTGAACAACCTTGTCGTGAATCAGGTGATAGTTGCTTAGAAGCTTACCTAGAACCAAAGAAAAAGGACCAAGGATTCGGCACATCAGATATTCCCAGGATGAATTAAGTCTTGTACCAAATAAGCTATAAACCCATATGCTGTAAAATATTTTCTTTTCCATGATAAGTTTACATTTGTAGAATGTATTCATTTGATTGAGAGTTATTTATGAACTTTTAAAAGATTTAATATGAATTAGATAACATTTCCTAGACTTAACAAAGCACTATATCATCCATTCCAGATCCACCCAGCCATCCTCTAGGTTACCCATTCACCCACTCTTCATATATTAGGTCTTATGAAAGACCCACTCACTCTAAAGACACAAACTAAAAGACCCACCCACTCACCCTAAACACACTAGGCTTGATGTAAAAATGCACCACCTATAGATAAAAGTTTACCAACCCTCCAATAGATATATTTATATTTTCTGTGAAAGTTTTTAACTTATATTAGAAAAATATTTTCTCCCATTTTAGTTGGTAAAAATTTATTTTTCGAAGTACCAATTTCAATGTTTTCATTTTTCTTAATTACAACAATAAAAATTATATTAACCACAATATATTACATAAAACATTTGTCAAAACACAGCTTGAAATAAAATTGTGTTTTTTTTTTTTTTTTTTTTTTTTTTTTTTTTCATGAGTGGAAGGGAAAATCAATACTACTGGAAGTGTGTTGGTGAGTGGGTGATGGACAACCACACGTGCATAGATGCTTAGGCGGGACATAACCACTTTACGTGTACGGATAGATGGGTAGATCATCATCATTGTATGATTATGAGCAGGTGGTTGGGTCAATCAATGTACGTGTTCGGCTGGGTGGGAGGGTCCATAATTATTGTACGTGTTTGGGTGGGTGGGTTGGTCATTAACACTGTACATGTATGATCCTTCCATCTTAAAATTATTACTTGCAATACGTAAATATTTAGTATGTGTATGTATGTTACTTGTATGAGTAGGTTGTTGGGTCAATACACTGTTCATATAGCATGACAACACAAGTACGATTTTCTATACAGCAACATTAAACTCAAAGGTGATTTTTTACATAAGTAACCAGCTTTCTGTGCATATGAATGGGATGTATAAAGAAATAAATCAATGCATTGCTTAAAATAATTTAATACCTAATTTATAAAAAGTTACCTAAGCTAAACTGATCACAGATCTATTAATTAAATTTAATACACAATTTACTATTATTACAATGAGTACTTTGGGAAGTGTGTTTATTGTGTTACTAAATTACTTAAGTCTAGACATAAAATGTTAAAATATAGGAGCATTTGTTTAATAAAGATAATTATATAGTAAAATATATTAATTTGAAATCATTACCTTTTATCAAGAGTATTAAAATATTATAAAATAATACTTAACGTGGATTTTTACTAAAAATAAACAGTAAAAATAATAAATTAAAAATGTATAATTTCAGCTGATTTATAAACTTATTAATAAAAAATTTTAGTATAAGTTTGGGTGATTTTTTTTAAATTCCTACAATGGTAACCACGTAAAAAGAAATTGATACACACAGTTTTCCAAATGAAATATATTTACTTAACCTCAAATCATTGTTCGGAAAATTTCAATCATTGTTGTGAATGGTTTATTTGTTCCAATTCTAAATTATTTCTGGTTAAATATCGTACTGCAATACTTCATAAGTAGCCAACACATTTTTATTCCAGAAAAATAGATTTCTTTGTTCTTTTTTATTTTATCTTTTATAAGTAACTTGTATTTTGTTAGGTTTACGAGGAAAAACTCAAACTTTTTTTTTAGTAGGTTAAACGACAGAGAGCTGGATTTTGCGTTAGTAAAAAAAAAGGAAACAAATAAATACTGTAGAAGCAGTTGTATATTACGAGGTACGAGTGGAAGAGTCCTGCTTGAAGTTATCCAAGAGGCACTGACTCAAAAGAACTAGAGACTTTATTAGGTTACTTGTGCACTAGACGGGTTTATTTGACGGAAAATAACCAGCTGATTGGCGGAAAGTTTTACAGGCGAGTCACGCAACATCTTCTGAAATACGATCGTGAGCGTGGATTAGCTGTGATTTTCCTTGTTTTCTCTTTAAAAATTACTGATATATGAATAAATTTATGAATATGAAGAAAAATTTTAAAACGTAATATTGAGAGTTTAATGTAAACTAAATTTTAAGAAAAGCTTTCTTTAGCTTACAATCGTCCCACGAATCTTTAACTTTTATGTATTCATATTCTTCACAGTTCTTCAAAAATTATCTGTAAAAATCTTAAATCAATTATAACTATATAGATATTATTAGGAATCTTCTTTGTTTGGTTAATATTTGTGTTTATCGTGCAGTAACGATATAACTTTTGTTAAAATCCAAAATTATATTGATTTCCTTAACTTAATAAAACTGCCATAATTTATTTTAATCAAAGTCTTAACATTAAAATTTCATATATAATAAAATGTCACCTAAATAAGAAATAGAACAAAACTGAAAAGGATTTTTAAAATAAAACTGCAAAGTTAATTCCAACTATGCTATTTCCATTTATATCTAATAAACTCCATGAACCGGAACCGAAAACCTCTCGACCCATAGTAAAATGTTTTATATTATGTATGAAACCGACAAATAATTAAAATTGTCTATTCACACTATTGAAAAAAAATATGGGCTCTTTATTTATTCGGTATCCACACTTCTTGTGTATTATTTCCTAATTCTACTCAAATTAACACAATATTTTGATTTTGTTACAGAAACTAATTTAATTAAAAATACAGAGCTCTGAAACAGAAAATAAATTACTAAATCTCTACCACAAGCTATCTAATACACCAATTCAACTAATAACATAAACAATTTGACATATTAGGCAGTGGACATTTAGCTCCAAAGGGATATTTGGGCATGAAGAATATATAAATTAATGTAATCTAAAAATCTAATATCTATCTATTTTCATTGGTTTTATTAGAAAATTAGTGAGTTTCGATTTTAAATAAGTAAAATTGATTTTTTTTAACACATATTAAGAGGCAAATTTTTGAAAAGCTGGATTTAGAAAGTAACGAACTAAACTTAGTCGTTATATTTTTATTTTCATCGCACGAAACATTATATTTATAATATTCTTTGATAGTTTGTTTTAGATTTATTTTATGGGTCTAAAATTAAAAAAATATATAAAAGAGTGCTATTCATTTGTTTGTAAGCATTTATGATTTAATAGCTAGCAATTTTATAAACAAGTAAATTTACTTTAATCTACTGTTCAAAAGTGTATAAGTGTATTTGTTTTATTAATCACAACACTCATTATTCATACTGCTACTTTACAATTCTCATTTATTGTAAAGGTAACAATGTTATATAACTTTGTGACTCATCAAACCTGAATTATGATTTAATACGGCAAGGAACAAAGCAAACAAAAGTCTGGTATTATGCCTGTAATATTTGGTCCGAGACCTTGAGAATGGGTAATTATTTCAATGTAAGACCACGTATGAAGGAAGAACAGCAAATGAAACACACCTGACGACGTGAATACAACTGCGTCACGCAACAATGAAAACTGAGCCGAGACGGGCCATTGTTGAGAACTGCCTACCGTAACCACTGTAGACGTAGATTGCATTCTGAACATACCTCGAAATGTCGATTTATGTTTTGATCTTGAATAATAAAACTGGTAATTTGTTTTTTGTTTTTTTGTGTTTTTTTTTTTTTTTAATGTTGCAGGTGCAGTATTTACAATTTTGAACTTGAATAAACAATTAATTTTCTTATAATTTTAAAATTCATTATAGTTTCTCCACTACTTGTTCCATTATGATATTTATTCTTGCAAATGTTTATAGTATTATTTTATTTTTCATTTATATTATTAATTTTTATCACTAGTCTAAGTACCAATATATATAATTGGTTTTTAAATTTTATTTTATGAGTACTTAATTTTTATTCTTGATAGGAATTTAGTATGAATTTAGTATTCTATGTTTGCGTACCGGATTTTAGATACTATTCAACACTCGCTAAAGAAGTTAATTAACAGCCGACCGTGTGACTTGTTAAGAGGTACGTCACATGCAATATGATTGGATGATGGTCGGCCATTTTTATATATTCCCCAATATAAAACGAATCAAGCAAATATAAATCAAAAATATAAATCAAGCACAATATAAAATTAATATGCACAATAAAATTATATTGTGCATATTAATTTTATTAAAGTTATGCTTTATTTATTATTTTGTAATATTTCCATGGGGAATTTTGATTGTTAAGGTTTGTTATGTTTAAATATACATAGTCGCAAGTTGTTTTTATTAAAAACTATTTGAAATAAAAAAAATCTGATTGAAGCAAAATTTTAAAGCAAAGACCAATCAACATCAACTAATCAAGCATTTATTCAATTATTTGTCAGAATTCAAACATTTTAAATCAGCTAATGGTCAACCGTTTTAAAGAATTAAAGTAGAGCTATGTTTTTACTTCCTTTGAAAAAAATAACAAATTTATTTTATTTTCTTCATAAGATCCATTGATGCACGACTGAACCCAAGCTGGCTCTAATGACAACAGCACCTGTACGCCACCCTTGAACAAATCTCATAAGATGATTTTAATTGTATGAGTAATCAACGTAAAATAATCGACATTCAACTTTTATGTCGCCAATTATGCAGTACTAAAAACCAATATTGTAAGTAAGTCATTATTATTTTAGATAGTATTATTCTATTATTACTGTCGTCCATCATGCCTTGGACGTGGAGGGGATACTGGAGGACGTGGCGGTCTGGAGGTCCGCGGTGGTGCCATTGGTCCGACGGTGGTAGGGTTCCGGGTACTCTATATCAGCACCCACCCCACTGTGGCCGTTGTAGGCTGGACGTCGCCTGGTATCCTGGTCTGAGCTGGATGGGTAGCTGCCCCTATCATCCCCGTAGTAGCCACCCCGCCTACTGCCACCGCTCCCACTGGGCCCCTCCCCGTGTCCATGGTCGTGCCTGTTTGGAGGACAGTCACTGTAACAGGACATACACTGTATTGAATGTTTATTGTAATAAAACATCGTTAAAGTTATTTATGAACTGGGTAAATATAGAATGCTTGTGTTTAGTTTTATCGTACTTTAGTTATATATCATTAAATTTCATGTAATCACGAAACGGTCCAATTATGATTTTTTAATTGGAGCCTGCATAGAAAAGTTGAGATAAATAAAATTGTTTGAATAAAATAAAGAAAATTTTTTTATTTATTACAACACAACTATAAAGCAAATGTTAGTAGTAATATGAGAATCTATACATAGATTGATACAAAATCATATTTTAGCTTTGATACTTGCTAAACTAATATATCTTAAACTTGGCAGTTTTAAAATAGGGGATGCAGGTCTTTGTTGTACTTAAATACCATCTATTTACATTTGATACTGTAACAATTAGTTACCAAATAGATAATTGGGAAAGTACTAAATAGATCAATAGAAAGTATTTTAAAGACATTTTACATGCTTCCAATAAGAAAACCAACGAGGTACAGTGTTATGTTACTACTTAATAATTTTAGGTAGAAAACAATAAATATTTGCTTTTTTAATATTCTACTTTTAAATAATCGAGTGAAAAAAACTAACTGCAAGAATACTTTTATTTTCGACCATATCATTCTCTCAGAGAGAAATGCCCTTATGGAGAGATGTATTTATTAAAATAGAATAAAAATAAAATGTTAGTAAAAAACCATTGAATAAATTAGTAACGAGTCTGGAAAATACGTCTGAAACGGTTTGTAAGATATGTCTATTATATAATAATACATAGAGTTATTCTTCCCGATTATGAAGTTATTCTTCCAGGTCAAAACAAATTCCTCATTATAACTCGAGAGAGTTATGACATGCACTGTGAATTTTCAGTTCCAATTTAGACCAGTCTCGTCTCCAGACCCAGCCGTTTCCAATTAGACATTCATGTCACCGGTATTGTAATATTCTGTGAAAAAAATATCTCAGCAACAGGATTTCCTGGCACTCAGAGAGTGTCGCAGTTTGTTAAAAACACAACGAGCAACGAGTTTGTGTTCCTTCCACAACAAGAACGTCATATCATATGTATATCCGTGGTAATTTACATGTCTCCATGTATAAAGTTTTTTTATTATTATTATTAAACAGCAGAGTTATTTTTAAGTAATTGACTCATTAATTACCTGGCTTCCTAATATCTATAATATAAATTATATATTGTTAAATTTAGAGTATGTATAATATGATTTTTACATAATATCAGATGATTTACATGAAAAAAAAACCATTTGGATTTTCATTTATTTCCGATAATGATGTTTTCCAACACAATCATGTTCTGTTTTCAGTCGAAAAGCAGCAACAATTTTTTTCTAAGGAAATCTAGAATATCATTCAAATCTTTGCAGTTTTTTTTAATTTTATTTAATAAGGTGATTTGGTATAGAGTGTTTATGTTCTTTAGAGGGAGTAATGTTGTTCTATATCTGATAAAATAGAGTTTAATTGTTTTGATTGTCTGTTGCTCCTTGTTTAGCTTGTTTTGTCAGATAATTCAATTACTTTAATATTACAACCTGAATAAATAAAATAGAAAACAACATTCTATCCTAACCATTAATGTTTCCTGCAATCAATCAATTCTATAGATTCTAACTTTATATCATTACACATCAATTTAATTGCTGATTTATAGTCACAAAATAAATCAATGATTTTACCTTGTATATATTCATGAACTAATTTATTTGGAGCAAATTTAATCACAGCCATTACACCATTAAAAGCGGGTTTTAATGAATCAAGTGCTTGATAGTTTGAAAATAGTTCAGTAAAAAAATTCAGCACCTACCGAAGATTGGTGAGTTAGTTTTGATTTGTCTGTCTAAATGGGAGCCCATAAAGGTTTATCATAATTTATCTATGAATCGTCACCACCATTGGAAGGTACTCTTCAGTTGTCCAGAGCATGGACAGTTTCTCTTCTCTTTGTCCTATCCACAATAATTTTAGACCCATATATAAATTTTAATGACCATATCGACAATCTATATTTTCGTGCTAACAAATCACTTCCTTTCATCTCCAGGGATTTGCACAGTCCTTTGGCACTGAAGACCTTTTTTTCTCCCTTGTTCGCCAACTTGAGGCGTTGTGTGGTCTTCCGTACTTGATTGGACAAAAAAGAGGCTTGAATCCATTCAACGAAAGTTTCTTCGTCTGGTTGGTGTTCGGCAAGGCTTGACTTATAAAGAAGTTCCCACAGTTCAACTCCAATCTGAACTCAACCTCCACGATTTACATACGAGGCGCGGTCAGTAACGTTGTGTTCCTTTACAAACTGCTCAATGGTCACATCAACGCCCCTAATTTACTTGGTGAAGTAGATATCCGCATACCTTTACGAACTCGTTCAAATGAACTCTTCTGCAGGCGCCACTGTTCTAGAGACTACGAGCTTAATAGCCCAATGGCAAGAATGATGCGACTGGGGAATTCTGTGTGTTAAGTGGTGTACTTCTTTCATGTTAGATGACGCTCCTTAGTTCACCTGTGGAGGGACCAGGGATATGCTGCTTTCCTGCCTAACACTCAAGTACTATTGTAAAGTATTAAAAACTATCTAATTCACATTGTTATTTTCCAGCTTGGAAATAGTAACATAATTTTAGAATTATTATAATTGAATGTAATTTTGTTATCACACACCAATTAGTATTGGTTATGTCGTTGGAATGTAAAATAAAATCAATTCAAATTAATTCAATTAATCTCATTTATTGGTCGGAATTATAGTTGGCTGAAGCAGTTTGGTACCGTAATCTAAAGATTGTCAGTTAGATCCCGTTCACAGCAATAACAAACTTTGAAAGGAATCGGCTGATAACCACTCATCCTTAGTCGGCCTTAGTTTGTAACAATGATTATATTCACTAATTTATACTCATCACACTTTATTTATACCACAATTATCGGTGTCTTCAGAGTAAATCTATATTTATAACATAAAGTGTTTAGAGTTGAAAAGCATCCAGCTAAAGCGTTCCTCTTAAGGGAAAATTCTCACTTGAGTTAACACAAGGCTGGACATTTCCTATTCTCTCCTCCTTGACCACTAGTATGTCACAGGATATTTGACACAGCCTACAAATTGTTGTTTGCCCAGATCATCCTCTTCAGAGAGCGTCCTCCCTTGAGATGTTACTAAGACTTACAATTTGCTATTCAGTTTGTCTTCTTCCCGGCTAAGATGGAGGTTTAACTACACAATTTTTTACTCAATTAATTTACCATGAAAATAACCCGTAAATGAAAAAAATATGCTGTAAAATACTTACAATGTGAATCTATACATTACTTGTGTATTTATATGTATGATAAGCAAAATATCGTACAATAATTGGAAACAAGTTCGTTCTAACTGAAAATTCAAAAAAGTATTACAGTAGCATTTAAAGAGTAAATCATAATGAAAAATAAAATAATTTTTCATTTTGCTGCCTTAAAATATTTTATTCCTACAATATACACATCAACTTATTTAACTCACATTCAGGCACAATGTGATAAATAACCTATCAACATTTGTTTATAACTTTGCATTGTGCCTGAAGATGGATTAGAATAAATTGAAATACTTAGCACAGACAAAATATTTAAAAAGTCTAATATATAAGTATAATATTTTTATACTATTTTAAAATATAACATATTTAACTTTTTCTATATTTGGATGTTATAAAATAAAATTGCAAAATTCTTTTTATAACAACTTTAGATGAAAGGAATATTGAAGATCTTTTTTTTTAAAGGTAAATATGGTTTATAAGTTGAAAAGGCATATATCTCAATTTTATTTAAATACATCTTTTTAAGGAAATATTTAAAGAACATCTCTAATACGTAGTTTTGTATCTATATAAATTATAATTGAGTAATGCACAAGTTACATTATAATAAAAAATATACAATCAAACAAGGAGCCTATTTAAAAAACAAGTAGATCTCTGAGGGGTTTCCGATGTATCTAATTTGTTTGGTGCTCAAAACGTATTGAAGGTTAGTTTCGCCCCAATGTTGTAAATCAAGCTTCTGTGTCCTTTACCCGTGGTAACGAATTCAACAGATCGTTTGTCGAACCTGGCTGGCACTCGTTTGACGACAAAGCCCTCAGTCTAGCTATTCAATTAATTCCACCCAGGGAATCCAATATTCCCTCGTCAATCCCACTGTAAACCTGTTAGCTCATGTAATCAAATCTTTCAATTGAACTTTATAATGGCAATGACAAAGTTAAGAGGTAAAATATCGACCTAATGAACTTACAATAAATAACGATTTAATTACTTTTGAATTGATGTTAGAATTTGTTATGTTTGGTAAATGTATCTTGAAAAATAATTACATTAAAGTGTATATTAAATTAACATTAAGAACTGTATCAAATGTTTTATGCATTAGCATAAAACTTTCTAGTGTTGAAAAGCGTTTTCTTGAACGCCACATGAACTAATATTGTAAATATGCGTATGTCACTATGAATGTGTCTAATATGTAACAGCACATGAATTCTTATAAAAAACACATAAATAAATCATCAGAATTAGGCATAACGAATTAATAGGAAGGAATGAAAATGCCTTAAAGAATAGGGCCAAATGTTTTCTGTATTAGTGTTTTATTTATTTGATGAAAATTGGATAGGTGTACTTACTCAATAATATAAAGTAATATTATCATAATATTTTTGTATCGTGAATATATATCTTTTTAACTTATATAAATACGTATACTGTATAAAATACAAAGTACTGTACTCACGCTTTGTGTCCTGAACCCCAAGGTGGATGAGATGGTTCGTTATAGGTCCAGCTAGGGCCAGGAGGAGCTGTAGGCACGGCGTAGTTCCACTTTGAATGCTCTGTCTTGTCATGAGCCCCGTGATGTCCGGAGTCATGAGGGCCTTGATTCCAAGAGCCTTGATTCCACGATCCTCCATGGCCTGAAGGAGATGGCCCTTGTCCCCAAGAACCTTGATTCCAGGAGGAACTGGGTCCCTGACTCCATCCAGGTCCTGTAGGCTGATTAGACCACGACCCTGGCTGTTTATTCCATCCTTGACTAGATGCTCCCTGGTTCCATCCATTCGAGGGGCTTGGTCCTTGATTCCATCCTCCACCATACCCTTGGCTCCAACCACCACTTGAAGAACTACCCCAACCTTGTCCTTTTGAACCGGAATTCCACCCAGGCCCTGTTGGTCCTTGAGACCACCCTGGATCTGGTCTATTTTGGCCCGATCCTGAATGGGAACCTCCGTGAGGATATGTTTGTCCCCATCCTTGGGAAGGGCTCTGATTCCAACCTGTGTTTGAACCTCCTTGATTCCAAGAGCTTCCAGATCCTTGAGACCAACCAGAACCAGGCGATGGACTTTGATTCCATCCTCCTCCTAAAGGACGATTTGACCAACTAGATCCTCCTCCTTGGTTCCAAACATTTCCAGATCCACTTCCTTGATTCCAAGAAGGAGCTGTCCCACTTCCCTTGTTCCAAGATCCTCCATATGTGCCACCTTGATTCCAAGAGTTACTTGATCCACTTCCTTGATTCCATGTACCTCCTGAACCACTTCCCTGGTTCCAAGAGTTACCCGATCCACCTTGATTCGACCAACCTCCTGAGCCCTGGTTCCAGCTACCTCCTTGATTCCAGCTTGGATTACCCGGTCGCATTAGGTCCCATTGAGCAGATATAGGGTCTCGAGGCATACTATAGCCCCACTGTGATGGTGGGGCTTTGCTGTTCCAAGACTGTGGATCTTGTGGTCTATTGTAACTCCAGCCTGATGCGTATCCTTGTCCTCCCCAACTAGATGGGGGACCGTATCCACCACCACTGCTCCAGCCTGGCCCAGTGCTTCCCCAGCCACCAGCACCTTTATTGTGGTTATGGTGTTCTTGTCCTGGTGGTCCCCCAATCCAGTTCATCACACCACCTGTAACTTTCGTACTATCGTCCCACTTACCTCCTCCTGATGGAGGTATTCTAGTGCCCCACCCCCCACTGTTACCATATCCACTGTTCCATCCTTGATGAGTCTGAGACCACCCTGAAACACCTTGTCCTTGAGGTTGTTCAGCTCCCCACCCCGGATCCACTGGTCTTATACTTCCTGACCATGACCCTCCTCGCCAGCCTGGATCGCCTTTGGGGGTCCAAGTCCCCTTGTTCATACGGTATGCCCATTCTGGACTGAGGTTATCGTAGCCGTTTCCCCGGTATTCAGGATTCTGTGCTGCAGACGAGCCACACCGTGTGCAGCCTGGAGAGTCCCAGGAAAAGGATGCTACCCCTGTCCCGCCACGTGAGTCCCAGGTCCCCGGTCCTCCGTAGTTGTTGCCGTAGCGACTCGTGTAATACTGGTCACTGCGGGCTTGTCGGTACAGGGACGACCCTCCTTGTTGGACTACCACTGCAAGCAGAGCTGGCACCAGCCACATCTGAAACTAGCCGCATATAATATTAATCTTACATATATAATAATAATATTACGTTGATCAAGGTGCTTTTATTATATAAATAATTGATGTTACAATTTATTTTTTAAATATATGTGAACCTTCAGTTGAATAAAAAGTTTGTGATTTCATTCTCATTACACGTAACTTAAAGTGTTTTACATAGATACAGAAACTACGTTCAGTAAAAGACTACAGTACTAATAGGCATTTAAAATGTCGCAGAAGTTTCAGTGGAATTGAGGCTGCAATTTCTAAACTACCAGTTTTCACTAACCAATGAACGATATGTTTAATTTATAACGTTTTATAAGTTATAATTGACATGCATCTTTCCCTTTTTGCAGAATTGGTTTTATATTTTTGGGTATTACTCTTGTCAGTGAAGAAATCGATCACTGTACAAGAATTTCTGATCAAACCAAGATTATATACCAGATCCTGGATTTGAGATACAGCTTGAGTTTACCATGAGTTATCCTAAAATATCAATTTCTCACAATTCAACATGGGGAACTTAAAAAATCGCTTTGTCAGTTGTCATATGTACCTACAATTAACTTTATTTTTTATGTTTTTAACATTTTATTTTGTATATGCTTTTAACCTAACTATGAAGTATTGTTGATTAAACACAATTATAAAACAAAAGTATTTTAAAGTATGTTATTTTATATCCATTGCTAAGACAAATGTAGTAGGAAAGGTAAATAAATGTAATTGTTGTTTAACAAAATAAATAGATAGTAAATATAATTTTGTTGGTCTAACGGTATCTTTGTCGATACAGATTTTAAATTTAGAAACTTAATTGAAGATTATAGTCAATCGTATATTATTTAAGTGGAGTATAGTCAGTATTTATATAGATTTACATAAAGATAATAAAAGATGTTAATTAATTATAGAGTAAGCTCATTTTGGTAATAATATTGAATCAAGTCTAACCAAGATAGCTCCTTAGATAACCGCAATAACACACCGGTTATTTTCTGTTATTGGACAACGGGATCCGTGTGTAACTGAATCATATGAGGTTCTAATTAATTTCCCCTGCTACACGTGATGTGATCACGGAGAGCGGTTAATACGTGACCAACTGTAATAGGTCGTTAACTGGTTACTCCTGCTAAAGTTGTGTAATCATGGACAAATGTTACTACGTCACCAACGCATATATGCCTGTAATTGACTTCCCTGCTACACGCAATGTGGTCACGGACAGTCCTACTACGTGACTAACTCTAATTGGACGTTTGCATTCCTCTGTTAAACATAGCGTGATCAGGAGCAACTATTACTACGTGACAAACTCCTATAGACCGTTATTGACTTCCTGCTACACGTGAAGTGGTTACGGACAGTGGTTAATACGTGACTAACTGTAGTAGATCGTTAACTGGCTTCCCCTGCTAAACTTGACGTAATCACTGACAAATGTTACTACGGGATCAACTCCTATACATCAGTAATTGACTCCCCTGTTAAACTTGATGTGATCAGGGACAAATGTTACTATTTGACCAACTCGTATAGGTTGACGATTCCCAGCTACATGAGATATGATCACGGACAGTGAGTACTACGTGAATAACTCTAATAGGTCTTTAATTGGAGTCCACTGCTATACGTGATGTGATCACGGACAAATGTTACTACATAACCAACTCGTATAGGTTGGTAATTGACTTCCCTGCTTACACGTGATGTGATCACGGAAAATCTTTACTACGTGACCAACACCTATTTGTCGGTAATTGACTTCCCTGCTACACGTGATGTGCTCACGAACAGAGGTTACTGCTTGAATAAATTCTATAGATTGGTAATTGACTCCCCTGACATGCGTGATGTGATTACGGACAAATGTTACTACGTGACCAACTCCTACAGGTCAGTAATTGACTTCATGTGGTAAAACTGTTGTTTCAAACAATGTAAAATGTTGAATTTAAACAAACAATGTTTAAATTTGGGCCTAACAGGCGAATGGTTATTATTCGCTCTGCTGCTCTGCTTACGTCATAGCTCTGCCCTCATCAGTCAAACAGCACTATCCAATCTGCCTGCACCGGCCTTTCACAAATATAGCCTTTGTTACGTAACAATTGGTAAACTAGCACGAATATCGTTATTAAACCTTATATTTTGTTCTTTTTACCAAGGAATTAAATGAAATGGCCTTTCATACATTGACATTATAAATATGTAATGATACCTGAAAATGATGATATGACTAATTGGAACTCATGCAACGTTCTTTTTTAGTACCATACACTGAACTCTTGTGGATTTTTGTACTGTTATCTATGGTGACGTACAAATTAATTTCAACTCAGAAATAGGTAATTTATAATTAATTATTTGTATATACGTGAGACTGAGGTAATCTAGCGAAAGCTTTCCGTTATAAACCATTATATTTCTAAAAAGTCAGAATCCGTCTATATCCACAATTTTGCATGATGTAGTAACAATTTGCACGTCTTTATAAATCACTCTGCTCATATCAATAACTGAGATAAATACCACCTTAGTCATAGTTACCAAAATACACCCTCCCCTGAAGACACGAGAGGTTAAATATGGATATTTTTTATCTGTGGATATAATTTCCAATTATAAGAGTCATTTCACAGGTTAGTTCACTAAATAACTGCCAACTGACTTTGTTTTATAGAAATGAAATGAAACAAAACATAATTGATGTGTTACATCCAATTGAGCATTTTTTATGTTCAACGAGTTTTTTAAATCTAAAAGTATCAAATGTCTTTGTGTTCAATATGGAGCACTCATAATGCAATTTAATTTATAACAACAATAAAACAAGCATCTGGGCTCAAAGATCTGTCTTTTGAACATAAGGTGCCAACGTCTCACACATTGCCATAAACGTCTTCAGAATGAGTCAAATATGCCCTGGAGAGGTATATTCCAACATTGATGAGAAATTGGCACCTTAAGTCCAATTGACACCTTTTTGAGTCCAACACTTAGTTTTAATATGTAAAATTAAGTTTAACTAAAATGTCAGGACATGCTACTTTATTAAAATTTTTCTATACGTTGGTTTATTGAATTACGAGTGCTAGGAGATATTCTTTCTTATAATTTATCTTTCCATACTATTCAAACATATCAATAAATAAATATAAAACTAGTTGTCCAAACAAAATAAATAAATACATTTGAAACTGACAAATAACTGGCTACCAAACTTGTATTTAAACCCCCGATTTTCCAAAATGTCAATTATAAATAAACATTACTAATAAATGTACTTTAATTTTTAGGTTTTAATAGATTCATGCTTTATTATAATAAATAAGAAAACAAGACTCAATAATATAGAAGTGTATATAAACTTTTTACACTTTCTTTTTGATACTTTAATAAAAACAAATTAGATTCCTCAACATCATTCATCGTTCATTTCCGTTATTTTTAACCTAAAATAAAGATGAAGTTGTTTTAGAACGGAAATGACAATCACGGTAAACGCCAGAGGCAAGCTAACACGGGCTGTTAACGTCAAAAAGCTCTTATCTCCTAATCTCCGAGGAACGGAATATTCATGCTGTAGTTAGAGGGCAGATAATTTTCCTTTTGAAATTATAATTTTTAATGAAGTTGAAATATTTGTGGCTTGGGTAATTAATTAGAGATTTTAAAAAACTCTATTTTTATGAAAATATGATATTTTGATTTAGCTTCATTTTACTTAGTTTTTATGGTATTTTTTGTTTGAAATTCCTTAAAATACTATGATTACTTTGATTACAAGTAAATACCACATAACTAATCAAGTACGTAATATATATTTGAAATGTACATACATTATCGTTATCGATTTCGGTTAACTAATCTTACAATTCTCGGACCAGATGGATGCACAAACGAATGGTTTGTGGAACGTTTATGTTAGGAACAGTAATCCCAACCGTACTTGTATATGTGGGTTTCATTCCTCTGTGAGTCAATCTTGTTTGAGGATGGTAGGCGTGATTTACATAAATCTATCACTATGATTTACAAACATACATTTTGTACTTATAGTGTACAGTTATGTTGTGGGTTTCATTCCTCTGTGAGTCAATCTTGTTTGAGAATGGTAGGCGTGGTTTACATAAATCTATCACTATGATATACAAACATACATTTTGTACTTATAGTGTATAGTTATGTTGTGGGTTTCATTCCTCTGTGAATCAATCTTGTTTGAGAATGGTAGGCGTGGTTTACCTAAATATATTACTATGATATACAAACATACATTTTGTACTTATAGTGTATAGTTATGTTGTGTGTTTCATTCCTCTGCGAGTCAATCTTGTTTGAGGTTGGTAAGCGTGGTTTACCTAAATCTATCACTATGATATACAAACATACATTTTTTACTTATAGTGTATGGTTATGTTGTTTGTTTCATTCCTCTGTGAATCAATCTTGTTTGAGGTTGGTAAGTGTGGTTTAGCTAAATCTATCACTATGATATACAAACATACATTTTTGACTTATAGTATATAGTTTTGTTTGGGTTTCGTGACGTTCATGTGGAATGTTTTTATGTCCAACGCGTAGTATTTTACTCAAGAAATTATTGATTTTAGAAAACACATTTTATGGCCCCATTCCCCAGCATATTACACTATGACTACTATTTTTAATGCAGAATCTTATTGCTTAAAATTGCCAACTCTCGATATTTGTTGTGGGGTGTAATCTATTGCGTAATTTTCAAAACACATTCACTGCGGGAATCCCACAAGCACTTAGTTAATGTTAAATAGCAGCTTTAACTTTATAGCATAAATGTAATACATCGTATGGCTTTCAAAGCCAGCCTCCAAACTAAAAGGAAGAGGAATTAAAATTTGATTAGAATTAGACGAATACGTAATATTTAAATCAAATAAAAATCTAAGCTTCAAAATACTTGTATAAACTAAATGTGGTCCACACACTTTGATCAGCTGGAGTTATTGCTTGGATACAACCATATCCCGAGTAAGGTTGTATCTAAGCATGTTTGTTGGTATGTGAATGTTTGTTTATACATGAATTATACAAAACACAAACAATATTATTAAATTAATTTAACATTGTTAAATTAAAATTAATATTAACAAGCATTAAAAGTCTATAATTACCATTGCACCCATTAATAATTGGTTGTATACAAGTTTTCAACATACACTTTTATCTTATTTATTAACCCACCAGCCCGCCCATACACGTACAGTGGTATTAACTGTACGCTACTGGATCTATTGTGACGTTTTTATGTATTATTATTATGACTAATCTTTGTTTAAAATTGAAACACCACACACACACTCACTTACTTAACTGACTCATCATGAAAGATCTAAATCCAATCACCCGATTGAGGCTAAATTTGATGGATAACTAATTTTGTATCATACAATAGGCAAACCGATTGAGGATTGTTCCAAATTCCATTCCTAAAGGGTAGAAAGACTCCTGAAAAGTACCCATTCTCCCATAAGAATAACTGGCAATAATTAACATCATATAAAAAAACAAAAAGTTCTAAATAGCTGTTCTCTTAATTTTAATTGTGCAAACATAGTGCTTTTGACCTACTACAAGTAAATGTACAGTACGTGTTTTTAAAACTTTTGAGACATTTCCACAATAAAATTAATTAAACTCATTAGGTCATTAAACTCATTGTTAGGGTTAGTTCATCCATTGAACTAACCCTAACAAATACAAACTGTACAGTCAAGTTTACGTGAGAACTTTCTAAACCAATTCTGGTCAAAACTAGTCTCAGATACGGCTACGGCTTGTTACCACTTTCTGTGCACTAGAATACATAGTTAGGGAATCGTACAAAGAAAACTCAAAATATATGAAGGTAGTTGACCTAAAGACAACACAAAATAAAACTTCTGATGACCTTGCTATTCCAGCCAACAATATTACAACAACGACCAAAACATAAAAACCAAAATACAGTAAGAATTTTTGAACATTTTAAATGTTAAGAAAAAATCAAATCATACATGCTAAATGAGAAGCTTTCATAGCAAGGTAGAATTAAACATTTTAGTAAAACACAACATGTGACAAAAAAAGATACCTCCCAAATCCACAAAACTGAAACGTTAAAAACAATAGCATAGCCGGAAATAGTAAATTAAAGGTATACTTTATTCAAAACGAGAAAGTTTCTAACAGTATACAAGTTACTCAATATTGAAAGAAAAATATGCGGACATCTGTAAACACAAATATATCACAAAGAAAGATGAAATAGCATCTAAAGAAAAGGTCAATAAGGAAATACAACCAGTGAACAATGAAAAATAAATGAAAATTATTTTTAGAACAGTAAATGAGGACAACCGACAATAGGATAAGCAGAAGTATGATAAAGAAGTCATCATTAAGAGCAATATCAGGTGGATCACAGAAATCAATATGAGAGTGCTACAGTTTTACATTTGAGGATTTTAAAGGAAAGTCGGTCAAACTGAAGATCCTTCAAGATAAGGAAGCCGCTTTTTTTTAATAAGCAGAGTATGGAAAAAGTGATTTTTTTTATGTAGAAAGAGAATAGCAATCCGAGTGGATGAAGTACTAGGCAAAAAATAAAATAAAAACCTAACCCGTACAATGAATAAATTAGTCCAATGTTGTCCATAAAGTAATAATTATATAATGTATAGTCTTGAAACACAGACCAAGGTCATAGGCCAGGGGAACACGAGCGTAGCGAATATTGTGTAGACTGTAGAGCGTGCAGAAGTGTTCCAAGGTAAAAGTGTGGAATATAATGTTTTTTTACAAACTGGTAAAATATAACACATCACAAGTTTAGTACACGGAAAAATAGAAAGTACTTTGATAGTAGATTTAGATAAACCTAAGCCATATTATTAACAGATTAAAGAGAAACATGGATGTTTGTCTCGAGTACAGTTTCCATTATTCAACATTTTGTAAGGTTTAAACAGAGTAACTGTATAAAACTTATAAAATATTTAGTGCACATTGTAACTTTTAGATTTAAATGTTGTTTTAACATTACTTATTCTGTTAGTGTTACAGCTTTACATTCTTACTCGTACATTTGTTTAGTGTACATTCATATTTTAATATATTTATCAATACCTTAGCACTTTAATACTTTACCATTGGGGTTATTTCAGGTAATTCGCAAACACGTAGCTAGTTAAAGAAAGAGGGGAGTAAATTGGGTCAGCAGGAGTGGTGAGTCAGAACTAATGTGGGGTGACAGAGCCGTTAACTCAAAATGGACTGTCCCCGCTACCCTTCGGAGAATAGTTTTCTAAATAACAGCTTACTTGCTGAAGACTTTATGCTACATGTATGTAGCATGGGAGGGCAAAATAAGACTTATTTGTTTACCGTAAAATAGAAGCAATAAACATATATATTACATAATAATGATGTTTATTTCAGTAACAAAAAAATCATATCTTTAGATAGTACAAGCATTTTTATTTATTTAATTTCTAATTTTAAAATATTTTGACCAATCTATTTTTATAAAGTACTGTTTTGAAAAAGAACTAATTTTTGGATGAATTATTGTGTCAAGTGCAAACAAGTTCATAAACTGTTTTATTATTTGAAGAGTGAACAACAATTATTTCTTTGTTTGCATAGAACTAAGAAACTTGTAATAATAACAGCTTTTATACAAACATCAATGAGACATTTACTATACAAACACTTATATTATACAAATGTACTGTAAGATTGTTAAACTTTTGTCAACAATGTTTGCCATAAACAATTATTTAATTATTTAAATTACGAATCAAGAGTTAAATAATATTGTCAAGCAAACTGTATGTGCATTGACGATATTATTGTACATAATCTAAACACGTTCCATTATCAATATTACAAACTAAATAGTTAGAAGTGAAGATCATGTAAGTCCTGCAGATACATACTTTACGTCAGCCATTTAGTTAAAACATATTTAACATTTGTTATATTTACTTGCAGTTTCGGCTGGGTAAGTAACTTATTAAACAGTTGCACCCTTTTATAAATATATGTTTCATTTCGGTTTGGAATTTGTCATGATCATAATCACTATCACTAAATAAAGAATTGTTTAGACATATTTTGATTTATTATCTAGGATCATTTTCAATCCATGATCATAAATTATATGTTTATTAATTTTTCTTAGGCCAACATTCCATAGTATTATTACGAAATGTGGCATTGTGTGCGTGACTCCTTGAATTAAACATATTAAATTTTTCTTTTACAAAAACCAATGACTGCAAAATAAAACTCGAGAGAAGTATAAAACTCTATATAAATGAGCTTATGAACTGGGGAGCTGATGCCCACAATATCATGTATGAATATCTTTACAAGCTACATCTACAGATATTTACCGAGTTAAAGCTATAAATCTATAATATTTACACATTCACATGATATCCAGTCTATGTTATGTTATCGTATTACCAAAGGTGTTATTGAAGGTATTTCAATTCTTTTTATAAGGTTAAGTGGTAATAAATTATATTTCATAACTATTCATATAAAAATAAATAAGACATAAGAGAAAAAAATTGGATGACCAGAATCTGATCACAGCCATCTAAATACATTTTTATTGGGTCAATAAAACAATAATGTTTATAAGATTAAGCATGACAAAGTAGAAGAGCTTACTCAACGCTTACTAAGGCAACTTTGGTAAATATCTCTAAAAAATATTAAAATATATATTGCCAAAGTTGTCAAACACCAAAAGGATAAGATGAATACGTTTTGTACACATAGCTACGTGACTGGAATAGAAAGATTAGTTCTATATTAAACTGAATATAATACTAACTGAATTCTATAACAATGTCAATTCGTTATACGCCATGGTGGACATCACTGCCCTTTGTAATTAAATGTTGTCATTACATTCTGGTAATTCAAAGATTTTGAATGTAACCTATTCTCATATTCAAGCCTAGATCAGCGTGTTAGCTTTCTTCATGATTATTACATTTGGACATGAGTTCAATGTAAACGTGCATTAATTATATCGCCATAAAATATGAGTTATTTTTTATTTTAATTAAAGAAGAGGTCGTATTTTTTATTCCAATTGTTTCCTTTGAGGACCTCCCCACTCCTATTATATGACGGTTATGGGTCATTTATCTATTTATATTAAATCAGCAAGTCAGCGTGAGATCAATAAAACCTTGACCTGCTCCTGCATATCAGTGTTTTATATAACCAACATGACAACCTATGTTTGGTTATATCCTTATAACCAAACATAGGTTTTCAAGGTTGTGATGAGTGTAGATGAACGAGAGTAGTCTCTATTACTAACTAATCTAATCTAATCTAAAGTTAAAGGAGGTCTTATTTAACCAGGTGAAGTTAGGGATAAGGAAACCTCTCTAACACTTAACCTGGAGAACAAAGGCTTGTAGATGACTTCCAAACCATCACCAGTGTCCTGGTGAGAGGGCTGCGTGCATGGGACGGGATCTCCAAGCGGTCACCCATCCAAGGGCCAACCACGCTCGATGTTGCTTTACGCCGATATCTTGCGATTGTGGACTGCTGTGATTGTAAAAGAATTACGGTGTTTCCATACGTTTCAAAATACATAGTACATGCTTAAATGGAAGAGATGGCTTCATAGTCCTAACTTTACCTATACAAAACACAAATGTCATTACATGATATTCTTGTTAAGTGTCTTTTTAAATATTTCATAATTTGTAAAGTATGTTTTTTTTTAATTTTATTACTTTAATTCAATACTTCTTTACCAAAACAAAAATGGGCAAATTAAACGCTCACAGAGTTACGTAGAAGCAGAGTCAATGATTAAAAGCTTGACGTAAATTACCCGGAGGAATGCCTAATGGGTGAGGGCTGGTGTTAAACTGACTAATGGAGTGGAGGGCGAGGGAAATGTTCAACAACCTCTGGCTTTTCTTAAAATAAATTCCCTTTAAAAACACGAATTTAACCCTCAACATTAAATAAGCGAATACGTTTAGTCAACATTTCTATAAGCTAGGTTGGTTAGTACCTGTTGTCCACTATATTCTCAAAATGTTCATAAAATATATCGCACGGTTTGTAAATGAGTTATGCACCAAAAAGCCCAAATTAGTCACTTTCGGCAGCCATAAAAGATTTTTTCCGTCAACACATTTATTACTTACTGGGAGACTAACAATTTTATTAAAAAATTTCAAAAATAATGTTTGACCAACACCCTTAAATGGTTCAGTGTGCAAGAAAAGAACATGTAAAAGTATCAGATATACCACATACTGACAATTCGAATAGGATTACAATAAGCAAAAGATTGTTCATATACGTAAGTTTGTTGAAGATTTCCAATATTTCATGTGTCTTTAACTCACAATTATGAAAAAAAATGTACACAGTACAAAAACAAAATAGTAGTTTATACATTAACAAAACACTTTCTATTATAATTTTAATTTATATTGTTGATTCATAACATGTTATTTTGTTCTTTGTGTTGTATGTTTTTATAGTTTTTTTTACATCTAATGATTTCCTGATAAGTCATTGTATTACAAAAATATGTCACTTTTTCGGGGTTTTCTACATTGATATGGTTTAGTTAAGTTGGTTTGGTTTGGTTTAGTTAGTTATTTAACAAAATAGTTTCATAAATATGATAAGATATTATGTAGTCCTGAAGACGACATAAGGTTAATACGTGTCGAAGAGTTGAGTTAGTTTCTTTTAAATCTCCAACACATTTACCACTGTGAAGAACCCAACCTAACCTAAACTAACCCAACCTAACCTAACCTAACCTAACCCAACGCTAACAAATGTCAAACAACAGAAATATTTGTGATTGGAAAAATGGATCAACCTCATCTAGTGAAAGAAAGAGAGCTCATTAGGAAATATTTTAAGGTGTGGTCACAAAGAAAAACCAAATCTTAAAAATGGAGTATAGTAATAATAAACACATATTTGCTTTCAAATTCTCAGTTAATAGAACATTTTAAATTCAAATAATGTATAAAGTATCGCATCGCAAACAAAACACATGGTAACAAGTGGGTGTTCTCCTCAGGTTTTTAACGGATCCTTCTTCTTTACAAAAGGCTTTTTGAAACACGTCATGAATGTAAGGGAGACAATTTCAACAAATCTCAAGTGCCTAAAGAGCTGTAATACTATGAAGCTCTCAGAGTATTTTTCACTTTAGCTCGTATATCTGAAAACAGATTTTATGACGTTCTTCTTCTTTAACAAGAGGGGTTCGTTATAGAGTACTAAATTATTTTGTCTGGAAAATATTTGCTACGTTCAGGCAACTTGTTTTACAGTTATTATTAACTTTAATATGAGATAAGCCATTCTTTCAATGTTGATTTACTGTTGTCACATCTATAAAATAACAAGTTGTAAACTATTCAACAATATTTTATCGTATATTTTACAGTATTTTTTAGCTTTTATAGATCCATTAATTAATATACTCATCAACCCTTAACATCACAGTGATTTGGTACCACACTTAAATGACATAAAAATTACATACAATACAGATAAATCCAACAATCTTAATTGTAACTCACAGCTTTTTTATTTATATTTTTTAACTACACTCACCTATTCACATGGACAAGAAAGCAAAGCATGTGCTTGGACTTTTTTAAACGAGTGAAGTAGCAACTGTTTGGTCAGTTTCAGATTCGAACCTTCAGAATTTCAATCCAAAGTATGAGGTCTTAGCCACTGAGCCACAACGCTGGGCTTAATATGAAACTATTCTTGTTTGACACTTCACTCACGTGACCCAGTCTTGTATAACACCAGTCTGGGTTTGACATCCACATACGTGACACAACACTCTAGTGACACATTACCCTTGCACGAAACTGTAATATGTCTTCTAATTTTATATTTTATCATCAAATATTTTTGGATTGTTAATTGTTATAGATGTTTTATTGACATTTAGTGAAAGCAGTAAACTTAATAAAAGCGTTCGGTCAGTATTGTAAAATCTTAAACTTCAATTTATTACTGGTGGCAGCAGTGGAATTCGGACTTACGCCACCTTGAATCCACCTTTACATGATATCACTTGGATGAGGAACCACCTTTACATGAAACCACCCTTATAAGACACCACCCTTACATAGCAGAATCCGTGCATGGCAGTGCTCTTCGAATACTCCACTCTTTTATGAAACACCTCTGGTGAGGCATCACCTTTACATGAAACTACCCTTGTAAGACACCACCCTTACATAGCAGAATCCATGCATTGCAATGCTCTTCAAATACTCCACTCTTTTATGAAACCCCTCTGGTGAGGCATCACCTTTACATGAAACTACCCTTGTAAGACACCACCCTTACATAGCAGAATCCGTGCATGGCAGTGCTCTTCAAAGACTCCACTCTTTTATGAAACCCCTCTGGTGAGGCATCACTTTTACATTAAACTATCCTTGCATGAATCCATTTGGGATTGTCTTCTAAAACACCACTCGTGTATGAAACTACTCTAATGAGGAACCGCTCATGTAAAACATCTCCCTTACATGATAAAATCCATTCATGAAGTTGGTCTTCTACAACACTATTCTTGTATGCCTTATATGAGAGAATATTGTTTGATCCATATAATTATGTAAAACATATAGTTTATATTCCTTAAAATGGCTTATAGGTTCGTAAGCTGTTGTATTTTTCTTCTCAAAGGCCTTAGGACTAAAGGTCAGGAGCTGTCCTCCACAAACTTCATGGATTGAATCCAATTATTTGAACGTATCTGATTCCAGTTACTGTATTGTGGTTTATCCTCCAGTGGGCTAGGCGTCATGGAGAAAATGCAGTAAATGGCGTTGTTTATGGAACGATTGGTGTCGGATCAAACTGTGGGTACCGCTGATTGAGACATCAGTGTCGGTCCCTTTGCTGCCTTGGGTCAGTGTGAACTCAAGGACTTAAGTCTCACTGGTTAAACATATTTTCCCATTTCTAAATGCATATATTTTATTTTGTTTCTGGTATTGCCTATCAGTATATTAACGTCAGTTTCATTTGTCAACGGTAAACCCGTTGCTGTACAGCAGTTGCTGGAGTGGTGGCAGGCTTCGGACTGCGGAGAGCAAGTTGGAAGGTTCGAATCCTCACTGAACCAACGGTTGGTACTTCACTCGTTGAATAAAGTTCACGCACATGCTTGCTCACGTGAACTGGTGAGTGAAGTTTTAAAATATAAAAATGTAATAAAAATTTAAATGCAAAGATAGAGATAACTGAAAAGAGGTATACAACAAGTGATGTATGATAATTCAACTAATGCTACATGCAATAAAAAATTACCTAGAAATTATAACACAAATAATAATGGTGACAAGATAATAAATTGATTTCAGACTAGTTGTTAGTATGTAGACAGTATTCAACAAAAGATATCGTACAACATAAGTTCAATAATTAATACAGATAACCAACTTTCAATATTGTTCTTGTTAAATATACTAACAATTCTCTTAATAAAATTTGCCTGCCATTAAACATTAATAATACTTTAACTATTTTAAATACGTTTTATAAACGCAAAGCCAGAAATATTAATACTAAAAAAATAAGAAGGTACGTGTAAAAGAAGAAGAGAGAAGGAAACAACAAATAGTTGTTGACCAGTTCATAGAGTGCTAGGCGTGTGGCTCGAGCATATGCATCAATGGACGACAGTTGTACATTCATGTTATAAAATAAACATCTCGGACACGGTATCTAGGAAATACTTCCTCGTGATTGGTTGATTTAGCTACGAGTATTTAATAGAATAATCAAACCAGCCGATTTCGCCCATGTGACGTTACAGTCTACTGTAGGGCCTACACCCTCGTCGTGATACCTATCGTATTTTCTAATTACCATATTCTCGGATAGAACAAAATCAGCTGTTTTTTGTTTTCTTTACAAATTTTGTTTCCATTATTTATTTAATTAAATACTGGCCTTACTCGTGAGTAAGGGGGAGAACGAGTACAGTACAAGGTGAATATTATTGATTAAAACAAATAGTCAAGGCCAGAATTAGATTGACTCAACGAATATAACCGGCACTTGTTTACCATAACAAGTGTTGATTATACAAGTAGCATTAGTTGAACACTAGTTTCATTCTTCCGCGAATCCCTCCAGTCTTAGGATGTTAAACGGAGTATAACGAAATCGATCACTATATTAATTGTACATTTTGTACTTAATGTGTAATAAATTTATGTTGAGTGACAGCCCTTCCTTTGTATTTCTTTCAACTTGTAAAATGCTAATCAAGAAACTTTTCGACTTGAATGAAACAAAAACGATAAATTCAGAGTTGCTAAGTAATTCAACAAAAACGACATAAAACAACAGATGTAAAAGTGTAGATTATTTATTTCAATTTAAATCAAATATAACTGTTTCCTGTTCATTGCCGGAATAATAAGTAATATATGTGTTCATTCGGGCTATAAATTACATGTGTGTTAAATTTAATCTTAATCTATTGAGCCATTTCTCCATGATAGATTAGGAAACTTTCAAACATCATACTTCCACATTTATATTACTGTTAGAATAATCACGTTTTCTTCTTTTCAAATCATGTAAAAGAACAATTATTTAAAGACGTTTACATTTTAAAAGGAGATCTCCTTTTTTGCCGTACTCCATACAGACCCCATAGACTATTGACTGTGAGGGGAATAAGTCGGAAAGAGTAGCGGGGAGAACGAGTACAGCACAAGGTAAATATTATTGATAAAAACAAACAGTCAAGGCCAGAATTACAACCAGTGCTATCTCTAGCTCAGGTGTAAAGTCTTATAACGCCTTAAACCACTCGGCTGCTCGTTTTTCCATGACGTATGTATGATGTTAATTACAGCTTAGATTCACAAGTATATGCATTTAGTGATGTGGCTTCTATATATTTATAAGTTTCATTTAAAATAAACGTGATTTTTTTATGAAAGATAGCAACAAAAAAATTAGTTAGCAATAAAATTTTCCTTATTTGTGGACACTAAATATAAATATGTTTAAAACAACCGTTATTTACGTATTCATATTCAGTTTCCATCGCAGTTACACCAACAGAGTGTGTGATTTAGACATAGTTGCGGTATAATATTCTATTTTTAGGAGCAATTATTGGTGTTGCTATTTCCTTCAATTCTGTGCTTGATGTTGCTATTTCCCAAAAACATTGTTCATATGAATGATTTACATTCTAAATGAGATAATGCAAGTGTAGTGCAGTGGGTCCAGTGGATCAGTGCTAAACTATCTTAGCATCACGACTGAATGGCGTGCTGCGGAACACGAGTGACAAGTGTAGTGCAGTGGGTCCAGTGGATCAGTGCTAAACTATCTTAGCATCACGACTGAATGGCGTGCTGCGGAACACGAGTGTCAAGTGTAGTGCAGTGGGTCCAGTGGATCAGTGCTAAACTATCTTAGCATCACGACTGAGTGGCGTGCTGCGGAACACGAGTGACGAGTGTAGTGCAGTGGGTCCAGTGGATCAGTGCTAAACTATCTTAGCATCACGACTGAGTGGCGTGCTGCGGAACACGAGTGACGAGTGTAGTGCAGTGGGTCCAGTGGATCAGTGCTAAACTATCTTAGCATCACGACTGAATGGCGTGCTGCGGAACACGAGTGACAAGTGTAGTGCAGTGGGTCCAGTAGATCAGTGCTAAACTATCTTAGCATCACGACTGAATGGCGTGCTGCGGAACACGAGTGACAAGTGTAGTGCAGTGGGTCCAATGGATCAGTCTTGGTCCCAACACCACAAACCAAGGACTGACTTCCCTGCTTTAGCAACACTGCAGGGAAAGTACAGTTGAACGATAATCAAATTTCTATCAATGAATAGTAGTTTTCCCTAATTTTATGAATCGCCAACTTTACCTTAATTCAAGTACAAATAAGTTGTAAATACTGTCGAGTGTAATTATAGAGAACAGTTTATCATTGTACTATTATCATCGGAAAGACGCATTCAAATTACGAGTATATGAACTCAGCGTTTTCTATTTCACAGGATATTTCAAATATGGTAAATAAAAGCAAAATGTATTTACTTTTTTTAAATTAAATATGTATTATATTATATTTATATATTATACTTATTATGAATGTAATATGTATTAACGTATTTGTTAAATAACCAATATAGTTACTACATAATTCACCGAGAATACAAAAGGGATAATCGACATTCATTTCGAGTGTGACCTCAGGAACAATAAACCTCCCTGATTCACAATGGTAATCTCCTTTGTTCCCCGAGATAATGACATCGTTCTCTTAATAACTTTCATCCTTTTAATGGAGACACTTTGTAAGTAGGTTGGCATTTATGACAAATAAAATATCATTTCAGTTTTTACATCATTACCTACATAAAATATTACTGCACTTTTTTTACATTCTAACCTAATGTAAGTGGACTTTTAATCAGTTAATAGAACATTTTTAGCTACATATTTACTATAGTTTTTATAGCGTATAGTCCATACGTCATCTCCCATTATTATCTAATTATATGATTATAAAGATGGTTTAGAATGTAATAGGTCTTCCTGGCTCGGAAAAACTGATATGTAATAAAAGTTGAGGAGCGTTTTTAGTTGATTTATTAGATACTTTGATTTTTGTTTGATTATAGCCTTTATTCGACGTACTCTGGAGATGCTTCATATTAAGCAGAACTTAGGGCTACTTTGCATGAGTATGCAATACTCAGCGTTGGAGTAAACTATGATCTAGACCTTGCTCCCCAAGTTTTTCTTGCACTAATATACTGCTCAATTTTTGCCTAAGTTTCAACCTCAGCTGCTGTTTTATGTACGCGGTTTCTATTCTTCAGGAACGTGGTATTTTTCGAAAGCAGATAAAAGTTTTTTTTTTTTTTTTTTTTTATTATATATTGCACGGACAAAGTCATAAAGCAAAATCTTTAATTCATACTCTGAATAACAAAATTCTTAACAGCTTAACTATTGTAATCTTTGTTTTAGAAATGTGCAAATTGAAACATCTTTCATTTCCAAGTTTGTTTTATTCCTAGATAAAATCAAAATCTAAACGAGATATTGGTCAAGAGATAAAATGTTTTAGTTACTATTTTAATTAAACGGTAGGAAAATTGTACTCGTAAAACATCCATATCCAAATACAGTTCCAATAAATCCAATAACTATATCCACTATTCGTCATGAAATAAAATGTTCTAATCAAACAAACCAACCTCTGGAGTATGAAATACGAGTATTTTCCTTCTCAATATGAGAAAAAAGGGAATGTACAAATTCATTACAGAGTGAAAAAGTTGTTTACTTTTATACTTAAAACTTAGCACCGGAATAAACTCTATAAAAATGACTAATATTAAAATTTACCTTGCAAATTATTGTTTTTTGGAACAATCCGAATTTTTAAAAAATTGAATGTATTCCATCCAATAGTCAAGAAGCTTAAAAAAAATAAACTATCCTGAATAGTTCCGGGTACTTATTATTTTACGTGTTCCGATATGTTGTGAAGCTACCGATGACTGATAACGTGTTCCGGTATGTTGTAAAGCTACCGATGACTGATAACAACTCACCCTCTTAGTGTGCGACTCCCTGGACCATTCCAACAACAAGTTGCACCCGGACTGAAGTGTTTGACGACGATCCAGCTTACACAAGAGGAAGTCCTGTCTGTCCGTGCTCAGGGACCTGAACCTTACATAACCTTGTCCGCTTACAGAAGTCACTTTGTGCGTCGGAACTCTAGCAGCTGATCCATGGAAACGGAACGTGGGATGACAGATTTCTTGTCTAAGTGGGCCTGACATGTCCAGTAATCTACCTTAGTCCCTATCTGACTAAAAGCAGTATCAACTTTATCGTCATGGGTAATTTAACTATACCCAGTTCTGTATATTATGTACGTGTACTGAAACAATATATATAACCGTTTTAACATCAAAACCGTAGATTCGTAGATTTCTTGATTAGTACGATAATCTTTATCAGTAGTACGAGAGCAAAGTATCCTTGTTAAATAATTTCAGAGACTTCTATAAGCTTTAATTATATAGTGATATTTTTTGCTACCTAGAATGGAACTAAATACAGGAATCTGGTGTAAATATTTTGTATCCTTAATGACCAACAGCCCTTGCTTCACTACGCAGTGGTTCTCTACGCTTGCTTACCCGTCCATCCGTGGTTCTCTCTAAACCACTAAATAAATATGAAAGCTCAACCTGTTGCGTTCTCCTAGATAACAAAGTTTTTGATAATTAGTGCAATAATGTCAGAATTAATAAAAATTACCTTAAGCATATATATATATATATATATATATATATATATATATATATATATATAAACTAAATTAGCCAAAATGTTAGTGGCATGTTCACGTTTTTAGTTTTAGTTCTTTAAAATAGATGATTACATTAATTCCAATTTTAAGTTCATGAAAAAAATAAAATTTATAGGGGCTGTTTCTGCCCTTTAGGTATAGAATTTCTAGAAACCCTTTCTAAGTGGGTCTCTATCATACAAAAGCTTAGGATTCAGTAGTATCCTGCATTATGCTTGTGTTTGTAACTTCCCTATAAATTTTATCAAAATCTGTTCGATAGTTACTAAGATTTGTGATAAGTGAGTTTTTGGATTATATGTATTGAGATATAGTTGAAAGCATAACTGTTATTGTTCCTCTAACTTTATGTAATGCTAGCTCTGAGATATATTTTGAATATATATATTGGCTGGAAGATTAAAGACATGTATGAGGTGTTTCTATTAAAGTTGTTGTTTATTTAGCACCATTTAAAGACAGATTGTTTTCGATAAGACCAATCTCATCCTTGAGAGAAAGTGGTTTGAATTTTAAGTCTTACAGATTCATTTTAAGTTGGGGTTTGCAGACAATATTTGTTGGAGTCGAAAGAGGCATGTTGTTAGCTAAGTTTTACAATCTTAAAGTGTCGTAGAGGACAGACGAACAAATAACTATACTGAGATTGCTCATGGTATATGAAACATTTGGGTGGCTTACTAGTAAAGGCAATCTATTTGCAGTTTCGTACGCTTGTCATTACCATAATGCATGGGGAGTGAGCCCCGTTCGCACACTAGCTTTGGGCCTCTGTGGACTGGGAAGTGGCTTGGCTATTACACTCAGTCCACAAACACCTGACCCGTTGCAAAGCGGGCAGTCCAAAAGCTACAGAAAACAAGTTGATACTGCCTATAATGGATACGAGCTATCTGTACGTACCTAGTTTATAGTACCAATGTGTTCTTAACTATGTATTACTAGTCTGAACAATGTGGCAAAATAAGAAAATTAACGTTAAAAGTAAAATAGATTATGGAGAGCCTTTTTAATTGATTGTATTGGTGAACTACTCTAATAGGCAAAATGCTTTAAAATAAGGCTTTACAGATAGCAAAAAAAGCACCTAGTAATAAAATAACAGACATTTTCTTAAATAAATGATTACGAAAGATGGATATATCCTACAGTGGCTGGTGACATCAAAAACGTTGCGTTGTCATGGTAACGTTACTATCGGTGCTTTTATATCGATAAATAAATACCGGTAGCATACTATGGTAGTTGAATTGTATTCTTGGTTATATATCATATCCGGATACAAAAACCCAACCAAACCCGAGGTCCCAAATTATTTACAAACAATCTCCGTTCGGCTTCCATGAATATATACTTTTAGTGAGGTAAAATTAGGTTTAATTGATATTTTAATTTAATACATCACTTGAATGTATGTAATAGTGGTAGACTGGACGAACTTTTTCTTATTATAAACGGATATAATGATGATAACAATTATTCTAAGAGTGATACAAATGATGATAAGCTTAATTGAATGGGCAATATGTGTAACATACAAACGTGTACCTATAAATCTCAAATTTATAGAACACAAGTTAACAAGTACTGTTAGTTTACAGAAAAGTTATTCTGATTTAAATTTTCTTAGTCAATAATTTTTTATTTTGTACAGTAAAAGAACAAAAATGCATTTTAAATTTAAAGTACATCATCATTATTGATAAAAAAATAATATTTCAAATCAAAATAATATTAGTTCTATGGTGTCATATACAAATACTAAACTTAGTCCCTAAAAAGTTAAAAAATGAAACAGGAAACAATATGGCAAGCTGAATAAGGCAACAATTTTTGTAATTGTGAGAAAAAATTTGAAATATAGTGTAAGTGATTATAGTTTACTGTTTTTGATTATTTAGGTTGTGAAAACAACATTTCGCCTTTGACTACCGTAATAACTGTAATTAGCTTATTCAACAACTAATGGTATACAGTAATTTAATTACAATGGTCATTTATCTGCCTCATTACCATCGATAACAAATAACTGTTCTGCTTCAGCAACTAAATAGATAATGGACTAAATAAATTATATATCTACATATTTTTGCCATTTTAAACATAGTTGTTGTAAATATATATTTCGAGTTTAGTTTTAAACCAGCTAAGTTATTACTTATCTAGAAATAATATCAAAATACTAATGTAATTACTTGATCAATATGTATGTAACGAAACTAATGTAATTTTAAGTTTTACGAAATTTTCGGATAACTTTATTACTTCTTACTACATTTTCTAAATATTCCTATTTATTATTACAATTATTAAATTGAAATTTAGTTCATCAATTTGTAAATTTATTAAAGTGGCACATTCATCAGACAAAAGAATTATACTGTATTAGAGAAGTTTTTCGTTATTGACAAAACTGTAATCTGCCATTATCAGAATATTGAGATTGAAATAGATTTTTCATCCATTAATAGTTTTTTTCAATATCTACAGTATTTAACCGAGATACGAAAATCCAATGTGGGTTTTTAAAAATTATATTTTTGGTAATTTTTATATATCAGTATTTGCAAGATTGACTAAATTATTATTGTTGTAGCATTGCCAGGACATCAAGAAATGTGTTCTTCATCTACTTATATTTTTTAAATATAAGGAATGTTGTACTATGACTTTCAAATCAGTACGGTTTGAAAAATGATATAGTCAAATGAGTGACTCTAAATAGAATGGACCTGTTCCTTTCCATAATGCCTATTGTTTAGGACAATCACTACTCCGAGTCGGTCAAGGTTCCGACTCAAAACCACCAACTGACATCTCAATGTTGCAGAAGGAAGCTGGTGGAAGTAATAGATTCCCGCGGTGCAAACAAACGGCTATCCATCAACCTGTCTCCTGGGGAAAGGGTGGGGCGGGCTTCTTCTTAGAAGTTTTGGTGGTTTTATAATGCTGGTTGCAGTCTATTATTTTAGGTTTTAAGGATTAATATATTAATTAGTTAACTCATTTCATAAATAAATAACTAGGACAACATTTTTAAATTAACTCTTAAAATGTCTAATAAGATCTTTCATAACAAAAATAAGAATTTTATTTGGAAATTTTTGAATTTTTAAAATTTAAGAAACTTACAGGTGAGTAACCATTCATGTTGTAAAACTGTACATGCCTAATTGGAACATTTAAGTTAGGAACATTGCATGTCGTAAAACTTTATATGGCTAATTTGAACTTACAAGTGAGGAACCTTGCATGTTGTAAAACTGTACATGCCTAATTGGAACTTTTAAGTTAGGAACATTGCATGTCGTAAAACTTTATATGGCTAATTTGAACTTACAAGTGAGGAACCTTGCATGTTGTAAAACTGTACATGCCTAATTGGAACTTTAAGTTAGGAACCTTGCATGTTGTAAAACTTTACAAGCCTAATTGGAACTTTTAAGTTAGGAATATTGCTTGTTGTAAAACTTTATATGGCTAATTGGAACTTACAAATGAGGAACCTTGCATGTTGTAAAACTGTACATGCCTAATTGGAATATTTAAGTTAGGAACATTGCATTTCGTAAAACTTTATATGGCTAATTGGAACTTACAAGTGAGGAACCTTGCATGTTGTAAAACTTTACAAGCCTAATTGGAACTTTGAGTTAGGAATATTGCTTGTTGTAAAACTTTACATGCCTAATTGGAACTTTTAAGTTAGGAACATTGCATTTCGTAAAACTTTATATGGCTAATTGGAACTTACAAGTGAGGAACCTTGCATGTTGTAAAACTGTACATGCCTAATTGGAACTTTTAAGTTAGGAACATTGCATTTCATAAAACTTTATATGGCTAATTGGAACTTACAAGTGAGGAACCTTGCATGTTGTAAAACTTTATATGGCTAATTGGAACTTACAAATGAGGAACCTTGCATGTTGTAAAACTTTATATGGCTAATTGGATCTTACAAATGAGGAACCTTGCATGTTGTAAAACTTTATATGGCTAATTGGAACTTACAAATGAGGAACCTTGCATGTTGTAAAACTTTATATGGCTAATTGAAACTTACAAATGAGGAACCTTGCATGTTGTAAAACTTTATATGGCTAATTGGAACTTACAAATGAGGAACCTTGCATGTTGTAAAACTTTATATGGCTAATTGGAACTTACAAATGAGGAACCTTGCATGTTGTAAAACTTTATATGGCTAATTGGAACTTACAAATGAGGAACCTTGCATGTTGTAAAACTTTATATGGCTAATTGGAACTTACAAATGAGGAACCTTGCATGTTGTAAAACTTTATATGGCTAATTGAAACTTACAAGTGAGGAACCTTGCATGTTGTAAAACTTTATATGGCTAATTGGAACTTACAAATGAGGAATCTTGCATGTTGTAAAACTTTACAAGCCTAATTGGAACTTTTAAGTTAGGAATATTGCTTGTTGTAAAACTTTATATGGCTAATTGGAACTTACAAATGAGGAACCTTGCATGTTGTAAAACTGTACATGCCTAATTGGAACTTTTAAGTTAGGAACATTGCATTTCGTAAAAATTTATATGGCTAATTGGAACTTACAAGTGAGGAACCTTGCATGTTGTAAAACTTTACAAGCCTAATTGGAACTTTTAAGTTAGGAATATTGCTTGTTGTAAAACTTTATATGGCTAATTGGAACTTACAAATGAGGAACCTTGCATGTTGTAAACTTTACATGCCTAATTGGAACTTTTAAGTTAGGAACATTGCATTTCGTAAAACTTTATATGGCTAATTGGAACTTACAAGTGAGGAACCTTGCATGTTGTAAAACTTTACAAGCCTAATTGGAACTTTTAAGTTAGGAATATTGCTTGTTGTAAAACTTTATATGGCTAATTGGAACTTACAAGTGAGGAACCTTGCATGTTGTAAAACTTTACATGCCTAATTGGAACTTTTAAGTTAGGAACATTGCATTTCGTAAAACTTTATATGGCTAATTGGAACTTACAAGTGAGGAACCTTGCATGTTGTAAAACTTTACAAGCCTAATTGGAACTTTTAAGTTAGGAATATTGCTTGTTGTAAAACTTTATATGGCTAATTGGAACTTACAAATGAGGAACCTTGCATGTTGTAAACTTTACATGCCTAATTGGAACTTTTAAGTTAGGAACATTGCATTTCGTAAAACTTTATATGGCTAATTGGAACTTACAAGTGAGGAACCTTGCATGTTGTAAAACTTTACATGCCTAATTGGAACTTTTAAGTTAGGAACATCGCATTTCGTAAAACTTTATATGGCTAATTGGAACTTACAAGTGAGGAACCTTGCATGTTGTAAAACTTTACAAACCTAATTGGAACTTTTAAGTTAGGAATATTGCTTGTTGTTAAACTTTATATGGCTAATTGGAACTTTTAAGTTAAGAACATTTCATGTCGTTAAATTTTACATGCCTAATTGGAACTTATAAGTTAGGAATCATCCATTTTATGAGACCTTACGAATAAAGAACCATACACACCTTACATATGTGATTAACCATACATCTTATAGAAAATTATATATTTTAAAACCTCAGAATTTTTTATAAATATATAATTATATAAATTATTTGCTGACCAAAACATGTTAGACGAATTCATTTTTGAGTCTCTTAAAAAACATGAATTCTGCTCATTTATTAACACTAACAGACCTCATGATATCAAAGATTCAATATTGAATCAATAGGTGTAACAAAGCTGAAAATTATTCAGGTATAATTGAAGAATATTTAAAAATATTAAAAATTTCTTCAACAATAAACTAAATAAAGAAAAGTCTTTAAGAGGCATCAAAATCTCTACAAATGCAAATACCTGTCGGTGACCTCAATATTCTTTTTTTCGCGAGAACAATTAACTCATCGATTTAAATAACCAGCGTGGCTCTGAAGATTTGCATAGTAGTTTAGATGCAAATTACAACCAAGTCGGGATTAAAAAGTTCATTTAATTTGGTCTTACTGAGGGGCTGTAGTTTTAATCTATTTCGACACGTTTTTTATAAAATTTCGAATCACAATGGTTTAAAAAACGCTAGTAATTGACTTATAATTGTTAGCTGATAAACTGAATTATTTATATACATAACTTTCTAAACTTTGTATTTTTGAATAGTTATTAGCACTTTCGTATAATTATTTAAGCTTGTGCTCATAGTTTTAGTCATTTGTGCCCTGTCTACATTCTTTACATGTTCTACATGTACATTCTATTAATTAGAGTGTTTAGCTTGCAATCATTGAACAATCGAAATACACGTGATTTTAGGCATAATTAATTCCTCACTCCGTCTATTTGTCTATTTCTCTTACACAACAGTGAGGAGTGCGTAGGTGAATCCTAGACTAAGTGATTATAATTTGTGTAATGATTTATAGAATGTTACTATATTTCTCAATAGTTTAATAACTTGAATATATATTCAATTAAAATGTTCAATCTGTGAATAGATAACTGAATGATATTTTAATATTTATGCCAATACTAATTTATAATTTACTATTGTATTTTTCTTTGGAGAGAACAAATATTTGAAATTCACACTAAAGTTGGGGATTTTTTCAATGTATTTATTTCCTCTGGTGGACGGATAAAAAATAATACAAAACTAGTAATTAATTACCATATTTACATTAATAATGTCAAATGTAGTTCTTTCGTGTTCAACCGTTTAGAGACATTTTAAATGAGACTTTAAATGTAAGGAAACCTCTTGTGAGAGTCAGAAAAACGCTAGAAACGGAGATAAAATATGGACATGGCATTTTCACATAGTTTAATGTTAGTTTTAAAAAAATATCAATTAGTTTTTTAATTAGCATAATAAGTGTTGGTACAATTACAGTACAATTAAACGTCATTCAACACAAATGTATTACAATACAAGCACAAATATATTACAATACAAGTATAAAATGCACGAATATGGTGATCGATTTCGGTGAACCTAGCTCACCTTCCTCAGACCAGAGGGATTCACAAAAGATTGAATAATATCAACGTACATGACTTCGTTAGTATTCCATGTTCCACTCATTAATTCATGCTTCATTTATGAATCTCTAGTCTGATGATGGTAAATATGTTTAACCAATGTCAACCACTAGGCGTACAACCTAAGAACTCTTTTGTACTAAAGTTGTATTGAACATGTGCTATGTGACGTTTAAATTTTTGCATTATTTATTGATTAGTCGTTTATGAAAATTTCGTAAAACTTTGAAATTACATTTATTACGTTAAATACATAGTAATCAAGTACAGTAATTACATTAGTATACTGATATTATTTCTAGATAAGTAATAACTTAGCTGGTTTAAAACTAAACTCAAAATAAACGTTTACAACAACTATGTTTAATATGGCAAAAATATGTAGATATATAATTTATAAAGTCCAGTATCTATTTGGTTGCTGAAGCAGAACAGTTATTTGTTATCGATGGTAAATACACACTAAAACCATAATTATGTGTAGGCCTAATGAGGCAGGCAAGCGACCATTGTAATTACTTATTGTAGACTATTATTTGTTAAACAAGCTAATTACAGTTATTACGGTAGTCAAAGACGAAATGTTGTTTTCACAACCTAAATAATCAAAAACAATAAACTATAATCACTTACATTATATTTCACATTTTTTCTCACAATTTCAAAAATTGTTGCCTTATTCAGCTTGCCATGATATTGTTTTCCGTTCTCGATAGTTAAATGATGTAATCACACTCAAAGTTTTGATCAAATCTACTGAGGTATATGGGAGGACTAGTCAAACTACTGAGGGAGGACTAGTCAAAACTACTGAGGTATATGGGAGGACTAGTCAAAACTACTGAGGTATATGGGAGGACTAGTCAAAACTACTGAGGTATATGGGAGGATTAGTCAAAACTACTGAGGTATATGGGAGGACTAGTCAAAACTACTGAGGGAGGACTAGTCAAAACTACTGAGGTATATGGGAGGACTAGTCAAAACTACTGAGGTATATGGGAGGACTAGTCAAAACTACTGAGGTATATGGGAGGACTAGTCAAAACTACTGAGGTATATGGGAGGACTAGTCAAAACTACTGAGGTATATGGGAGGACTAGTCAAAACTACTGAGGTATATGGGAGGACTAGTCAAAACTACTGAGGTATATGGGAGGACTAGTAAAATCTACTGAGGTATATGGGAGGACTAGTCAAATCTACTGAGGTATATGGGAGGACTAGTCAAAACAATTTCGGGCACGTTAATTTGGTGGTGATGATAATATATTATATCAATTAAAATATCAAGTTATCTCATTAATTCTATTTTAGTGCTTTGGTTTAGTATAAGTACTTGTCAAATAATCACCTAATTATGATAATTTTTCCACGTCTTACTTTTATACAATATTTTGCAATCTAGATTTCACATCTACACTCTAGTGTAGAGTAGTAACAGATCTCCCGCCAGTCATGTAAACTCAAATCCATAGTGTTTTCAAAAAATTGAAGAACTCGTTTTATTTGTCTGTCTTACATACGGGAATAAACACATATGTCTATAGGAAGAACAGACCTCATGGTGAATTGTCAGCCTGTTCCTTTAGGTAATGGTATCGGGGGGATGCTCTGCTTTTGAGTAATAGCAGTGCAAGAGAGACGGAGATAGTATGCAGACGATGTGACAAAGACGGCGCTCTCTATCACATACACTGATTTGAAGGAAAAGACGCTCCGTACGATCTACCGGCCTTGATTATACATCTACAATCCCATCTAGAAGGAATATTTGTGCCTATAATTTTGTTAGTTAGTGAGGCCCGCAACCACAGACGATTTGAATTGCATTACATTTACATGGAACTATACTAATGTTCCACAATTAACCACAAAAACAGCTGATATTTAGAGACTTACAATTTAGCATTGGATGGGAAATCTATGTGTATAAAAGCAATGCTACCGGCCACTTATTGCACTGGATTTTTCAAGCTCTGCGCTAGGCTGGATTAACATGAGGTCTGCACTTCAACAGAGATTGTACTCTTTGCTTGCGATCAGCATTAGTTCAGAATACACAATGTGGTAAACACGTTTATTCTTTAAGGAACAAGACGGCTAGCTTCTGGGGGCATATTCTCATCTATCTTATCTGTAAGGACACCTAATAACCACCTCTTCTTGGCAAGATATAGAATAAAGAAAATAACATTCATGAAATTCGTAAGAACTCGTGTCTATCTTTAGGAGTGGAATAAACGAGTTTTCATCCATTGTCATAACTCTAACTAGATGAATAAATTAATATTTTGTCACGTAGTCAAGGCAGTTTTAATATACACATACATTTTCATATAGTCTGACTGGGGGTAAGGGCAGGTAGCAATAAAATAAATTGCAGTCACAATAAATATTTTTTACAACTTGCTAATATTACGCTGTCTGTCCTGTAGATTGTGAAACGCTTAGAACATATGTTTTATAATAATACACTATTGAAAAATGTACTACTGTACACAAGAATGAGCGACAGCTAAAAACAAGATATACAAATACTCATGATTCCATTATATTCTGTAGATGTCCTTGTGTATAAGATAGGACGGCCGTCAGTACGTTCTCATGTAGAACGATGGGAGATTTTTAATGGTTACTAAACATGTTTGGAGAAAAACGTGTTTGTCTAACAATAAACCGTTAATAACACGCAATCTTTTCAAAGAGTACTAGTATCTTTTTAAAATTAATTGTATAGTTAATTTTCTGAGAAATCTATATATTAGACTATTTATTATATGAGGATTCTAACAGGAATTACGAATACAGCAATTTCACTTTAACAGATTTCACGATCATATTCATTCACAGACTTTGCCTCACACTTCCATTTTCGTTACGCGTAAATATGCTAACATTTGTGTATTTCTTTGACAGCGCGTTGTGTATTACCCAAATTTATTTGAAAGCACGCTCAATAACGTCAAAACGAACGCAATTTTTCGCCACTTATTTTTACTTATTTGGTTATTTATAGGGCCAAAATCAAATATATGTACTGTATAAATTTGTTTCCTCAATTATAAAGTAAAATAATACATTTTCAGTGTCGAAGTAATTAGTTTTTTTTAACAGTCAATTTAATACAAAGCATACCTTACGCTTCACTACTAAGAATAATAAAATAAATGCAAAATTCAGTAAATTAAACTCTTATAAGAAGCAAACTTTTAAAAGTGTTCGATAAAATACATAATAATCGACAATGTAAAACATATAAACAATGAAAACGTCAAACCAATAAATATTTTATAAATATGTCATTAAAATAATATTCTATAAAAAACACTGTAAATAAAGATTAAAAATCAGAACAACATTTTATTAGCGAACTAAATAAATAACTACTGAAAAAACTATCAAAACAAAATACATATGTTATTAAACCTATATTTCAATTCAACTGTTTTTTGGTTAGAACCATACTAAAAGACGTTCCCTTTTATCCTGGTTTTAATAAAAGTATCCGAGCAGCTTAACTTGACAAGTTAACGCAAATTAACAAAATATACTTCAAGATTTATTAAATTTATCCCACCATAATACAGATGATTTTTAAAATCCATACATAAATAAAAAGCATATAAATATTTACTACTACGAGCGTAGTAGTCAAGACCAACCTGGGTAGTTAGGCAAGGCATATCCAAGAGCGTCAGGCGCGCACCATGGGCACTGTGCGGGAGGCCGCGCGCTGTTGTGCCTGTTTTATAAGGTCCGTGACCTTGCCAGAGGTCTGCAGAAGACCATCAGCATGGTCCCGCTCGGATACTTGCGTGCGCGTGTGAACTCAGCGAGAGTGTCGACCTCAGACTTCCTCTCTTCCTCGAATAATGACCACTTTGTACATCAGACATTGTACATGTGATTCACTGAGGAAGTGGTCAAAAAACTCCGTGCAGTAAAGTGCAACTTGTCTCGTAGTGTATTGGGTGTTTCCTCCCAGAGGAAGTACGGTATGTGAAATTCGTAGAGACAGTGTCCTAAGTATAGGAGAAATGAAGGGGGTACAACCCCCCCCCCAGAAGCACACAATTTTTTTTTAATATCCATCTAACAACAAAATACTGTATTATTTAAATGCACAATTTAAATGAAATATATCAGTTTTAATTCACAGACATTATTTTGAGTGTAATCAATAATAAATCAACATTGAACAAGTCCCTTTAAACAATAACAAACTAACTTTAGTATTTCATCGAAAATAATTACGCATGTGCGAGACAATAGCCCTATTCCTATGGCCTGCAGTTGTTGTTCATAACTCTTACAAAATGTGCGAGACAATAGCCCTAGTCCTATATCCTGCAGCTGTTGTTCATAACTCTTACAAAATGTGCGAGACAATAGCCCTATTCCTATGGCCAGCAGTTGTTGTTCATAACTCTTACAAAATGTGCGAGACAATAGCTCTATTCCTATGACCTGCAGTTGTTGTTCATAACTCTTACAAAATGTGTGAGACAATAGCCCTAGTCCTATGGCCTACAGCTGTTGTTCATAACTGTTACAGAATGTGCGAGACAATAGCACTAGTTCTATGGCCTGCAATTGTTGTTCATATCTGTTACAGAATGTTGTTCATAACTGTTACAGAATGTGCGAGACAATAGCCCTAGTCCTATGGCCTGCAGTTGTTGTTCATTACTCTATATGTACTTTAAAATCATTTATTCGAGCAATATTTCAATCCTCGTTTCATAATGTTACATATTTGGGAAGCATAACTGATAGGATAGATCCATAAATACAAATTAAATCCAATAAAAAATTGTAAATAGGCAATAGGCTACTATAACATTTTATTCAAACTACGTACTACATGGTGGGAAATGTTTTACTTAATTGTCCCTAACTTACGAAATACGGAATTCCCCGTATATCCCACCCCCACCCCCAGTAAATTACTTCTCCCCCCCCGGCAAGGCCTAGTTACGCCTCTGCTTGTAGATGCACTTTTTAATGTCACTATTTTCGTCTAGATTTTATATATGCAGTTTCAGAAGTGAATAATTAGACATTAAGTGGTACAATACAAACCCAACTCTTCAGGTGGTGATAGTTATAGTCACTTTCAATACATAATTCAAAGAAGGAAATGTTGGCACATCAAACAAAATAAATAATACTAAAGACATATGATGAATTAAAAATTCATCACTAGCGGCGCAGTGCTGTAACCTATCTACTTGGGGACAAAGTGTTGTGGAGGTTGTAGGTCATGGGTTCTACACTCGGACCTCTTAATACTAACGCGGCGCCCGCTCAGTGGTTGACATGATATGGACATCGCTAAGGAAGTCTGAGGTTTCCATGTTGGGTGGTAGTCAAGATCTGGAGGACTCAGTATCTGGCTTATCAGGTAGCTGAAAACCAGATCAATCCTACGTGGCCGAATTCTACTTAAAACTGTACGTCTCTTAGTGAGCCTGCTTTTTGGAATGTTAATAAATGGGTATTTCTAAAAACATTCGACCGGAGTAGGTGACAATGACTTCACTCGTTCATCAAGGTGGGTGGTTTTCCAACCAGTATTTGAGTAAATTAAATACTAAAAGATCGGTTATTCTACTTTTGTCACCAGATGCGTGTTTATTATTTATTTGAAAACCTAATATACTAACACTTCTCGTGGCCAAGAATTTAGATACAAATTTAATGTAGCAGAAGTGATGTTTTATATCAACAAATCATTATTTGACTTTTTTTAAAACATTACTCGTACTCACCCAGGGTGATGAGTTTTTTTTCTGCAAATATGAAATCCATCCAAACTACATTCGTAACTATTGATTATTTTATTTAACAATTCCTTCAACTTTTTATTTTAACCTAATTTTATTTATTACCACCTGAAGATGAAGTGTTAATGTTAATTCCGAAGCTTGTGAAAAACAACAAGTTGGACCACATTGTTCTGAACTACTATTGAACTACAGGATATGAATACTGATTCTTAAGAAGCATATACTGTAGTATAGTAAATATTTGTCATACAAACTCTGTAATTAAATCAAATTCTTACAATTAATTTAAAAATCTGCAAGAATGAAACAAAAGCTTACAGAAGATTCAGTCTTGTGTTGGATTTTCTAGCTTTAACACTTTATTAACGTTTCCTCGCCGGAGCATTAAGAATGTTCAACTTTTGTTCTCATTAAAAAAAATACCTTTTACCTTTCTGACATACTTATCAAATCCTGTCTACCTTATCCTGTTTTACATGTTTCCTGTTTTACAATATATTGATAATATTTTAATTATGTACTGTAAATAGTTACTTTTAAAACATGCATGGATAATTTATTTATTAAACATTAGGAGGACTGCCAATATATTGACATGAAAATATAAATTCTAATATTTTTATATTTTAAGTATATTTAAATTTTATATTAATTATATTATTTATATATTTTAAGCTTATTTTTTGTTTAATAATGTTTAAATAAATTGTTTTATATGTTTATGTTGTAATATGAGAGTTATATAGTTTGTTATTAGTTATTCATATGCTTGTGCACCAGTTATTTTTCAAATGAAAATGATAATTTCTTATTCCTTATTTATATGTTGTTTCTATTATGTTATTATTTACTTTATTTCACCTCATTTGATCATGTACCTTTCGCATGAACCGTTTATAAATAATTCTTTTACTGTCTATAACACGTTCAATAATATTAAGAGATTTTATAAGATTGCCACTACAAGAACATTTCCTAGTAATTTTATTTTCTCTTTATGTGATTTCTTCCATCCTATACATTTTTAAGGCAGCGCCAACTAAATCTTGACTTCCGTTTTAAGTGTAGTTAGGATTGAATTACAGTGATCTTGTGACCAAAATTCACTATACCATCACCACACCATAATACTTGTAGACACAGATACTTACTATTTATCGATGTTTGTGGATGTACACTTAAATAATGACAGTACTAAATAAGTTAATGTGAAACTGAACAATTCATTTTAATACGAAATAATAATGTACAAGAACGATATATTATTCTTACTTTTTCATAATTTCTATATTGTTCAACTTCAATAGAAGAAAGATAGATGTTAATCTATACAATTTATTAATATTGTTACTGAATAAGAACATATTAATTTATAATAATCTTTTTTTAGAGAATTAAAGGTATATTGCACAATGATTTTAACGTTGACTGATTTCTCAGACTAATTAATTAAGCCTAGTTTATGCACAATTAAAATTTTGTTGTTTAAAAAATAATCAATATTTGCTGAGTTCCAGAAGTTTTGATGTATGGTAGCTGTTGTAAAGTAGCGATAAAGTTATAAATATTTACCTTTACGATCACTGGAACCTTTGTTAAACTGTATAGCCAGTTACAGTTGAACGTTATTTATACATCACAGACAACACAATTACTGAGTTGGGAAAGAACTGTTAACAAACTTTGATTTTTTTCAATTCACTTCTGTATCCCTCCTAAAGCTATTTATACTTTTATACTTAAATGAGAAAGTTTCCATGTTTCAAATTGCCTGGAAGCAAAAAGGAAATAAACTTACCTAACTGCATTATCTTCTTTACAGTAATTCAACGAATATTTTTTCGCTTGTTTACATTATAGAATTTTTACACAACAATAAACTCAAAAAACCATTTTATAGTGTACATTACATGAAAAACATGTGTAAATAACGCTTGCTTACTTAAATAAGCACAGGTAAATGTATAAATGAGCTTATTTTTTATAGATTATTTTTGCATGTACTATTTGATTAGTAGTATATTTCAGATGTAGTAAGAAAATAAATGCTATAAAATAAATATTAAAACCATTTTTAACCAACATTTTATCGTGTAATCCACTTTTCCTCTAAAAATAAAAACACTTTAATCATTTCACAATAAATCTAAAATAATAAAAAGAAAATATCTTATCATAAATATATTAGTTTTGGATTCTTGTTGTGTTCTTGTTAATTTTGTTTTGTTATAGTTGTTTTATTTTTAATAGTCTATATTTGTTAAACATTTAAAAATATTTACTTCTGTTTTGTTGCTAAGATATTTATTTGACATATATAAATAATCCATATCTCTATAAATATGTATGTAATGTACTGGATGTAGATTTAACTATACCATCCCTCCATCTAATAATTACAAAATCACCCCATCATTAAATATTCATATTTTGACTTTCTTATAAAATATGTCATTTTAATTAAATATTTACAGAATATTCATATTATAATAAATAAAATTGTACCAGTGCTATTAAGATATTCCCTCAGTTAGTTCTAAGTTACAGGGACAACTATTTACACTGTAATGATGATTTAGTAACTTTGATTGAATTGAATAAATAAATAAAATAAATTTAGGTAATATTTCAAGAAAATTAGTACCTAGGACCTAACTACAATATTCTCACTGGTCACACTTCACACTGAATACATCTGAAGTTTGATTAATTCAAACAATATACACAGCTTCACCGCTTTAATTTGTATGTATTGTTTAGGTGTAAAAAAGTGCTGCATGATAAATATCGAGAATTTTGTTTGTAAATATGACCACTACAACTCTGCTAGCACGTACACATCAAGGATAATATATGTTTGTAAATATGGCCACTACAACTCTGCTAGCACGTACACATCAAGGATAATATATGTTTGTAAATATGACCACTACAACTCTGCTAGCACGTACATATCAAGGATAATATATGTTTGTAAATATGGCCACTACAACTCTGCTAGCACGTACACATCAAGGATAATATATGTTTATAAATATGGCCACTACAACTCTGCTAGCACGTACACATCAAGGATAATATATGTTTGTAAATATGGACACTACAACTCTGCTAGCACGTACACATCAAGGATAATATATGTTTATAAATATGGACACTACAACTCTGCTAGCACGTACACATCAAGGATAATATATGTTTATAAATATGGCCACTACAACTCTGCTATCACGTACATATCAAGGATAATATATGTTTGTAAATATGGACACTACAACTCTGCTATCACGTACATATCAGGGATAATATATGTTTGTAAATATGGACACTACAACTCTGCTAGCACGTACATATCAAGGATAATATATGTTTGTAAATATGGACACTACAACTCTGCTAGCACGTACACATCAAGGATAATATATGTTTGTAAATATGGACACTACAACTCTGCTAGCACGTACACATCAAGGATAATATATGTTTATAAATATGGCCACTACAACTCTGCTATCACGTACATATCAGGGATAATATATGTTTGTAAATATGGACACTACAACTCTGCTAGCACGTACATATCAAGGATAATATATGTTTGTAAATATGGACACTACAACTCTGCTAGCACGTACACATCAAGGATAATATATGTTTGTAAATATGGACACTACAACTCTGCTAGCACGTACACATCAAGGATAATATATGTTTATAAATATGACCACTACAACTCTGCTAGCACGTACACATCAAGGATAATATATGTTTATAAATATGGCCACTACAACTCTGCTAGCACGTACACATCAAGGATAATATATGTTTGTAAATATGGCCACTACAACGCTGCTAGCACGTACACATCAAGGATAATATATGTTTATAAATATGGACACTACAACTCTGCTAGCACGTACATATCAAGGATAATATATGTTTGTAAATATGGACACTACAACTCTGCTAGCACGTACACATCAAGGATAATATATGTTTGTAAATATGGACACTACAACTCTGCTAGCACGTACACATCAAGGATAATATATGTTTATAAATATGGCCACTACAACTCTGCTAGCACGTACACATCAAGGATAATATATGTTTGTAAATATGGACACTACAACTCTGCTAGCACGTACATATCAAGGATAATATATGTTTGTAAATATGGCCACTACAACTCTGCTAGCACGTACACATCAAGGATAATATATGTTTGTAAATATGGCCACTACAACTCTGCTAGCACGTACACATCAAGGATAATATATGTTTGTAAATATGGCCACTACAAATCTGCTAGCACAAACACATCAAGGATAATATATGTTTGTAAATATGGCCACTACAACTCTGCCGAATATATAGAGAAAGCCTAACTGCTTCAAAACATATTCAACTAGAGCATATTAAATTTAGTTTATCAAAATCAAAATTTTACGTCAGATATAAAGAGAAAAGGATTAAGTAAACATGCTCATAAAAGGGGCTTTGATATCGAAGTATCCGCTTGGGCAAAGGCTATTTTAGGCATCAATCTTAAAGATATCCTTACAATTATTCTTGTAGTTCTATTAATTTTAATTTTGTAATCAATTTATTAACCCTAAATTAATATTTATATGAACTTTTATACATGATAGTCATATCAACCTCTGATCTGGTAAATCAAAAGTATTTCTTATATGACTCAATTCATATGAGAGTTGAGTTGCACTTTCGTATACAGAAAACAAAACTGTTAAAATTACTGGAATGGTTTCCAGTAGTAAATAATACTTTCAAAAATCAGGTTTAATTATTACACAAATTAATCTCATACATTAAATATTAAATATATATCTTTGCACACCAAGTATACAAAATCGATTAGTAATGTCGATGCATATTCGATGCACCAAAAGACCCATATTATTTACTTAGTTCGTTTGATAGTCGGAAGAGCTTCCGATCGTTGGATGGGGAAAATCGGATATATCCGAATGTAAGAATAAATAAATACCACAAAAACGTTTTACTGATTCTGGTTCCGGATGGTATAAGGCGGAAACATACACAAATTACTATTCAGTTGTTTAGAGGCATTGCCCTCTGAGGCGTATGCATTGGGTTCCCACCTTCCTTATAAAAGTAGTGGGTGAGTGTATTTAACTTTCATTCGGATTTCAACATTCACTGGTGGCTAGTGTTAACATTGTAAGACTCTCAAATGTATATTGTTTAGTACTAAATCAATTAATTCAGTTTTCAAGAAAATGAGACTTCTGAATATATTTTAGACATATTATTTACTAAATCAAGCCACGTCACGGTGAATTTTTTGTTGCTTCAACATTTTTTTTTATTTTTTTGGGTTTTCCAATGACAATAAATCGATTGGCATGGATCTCAACCCTGGGAAACCCTGATTCTGCCCTAGAGGCTCCTAGACGTCCCGTGTTATCGACTTCTAACCGAAAAAACAATATGAAACCATTATCGACTTCTAACAGAAATTGAGGTATCAAAGTACATGTATTTATCTCCCAAATCACAGTGAACCATTACATTTTGGTAGAGACAACATTTGAAGGCTCTGCCCCCCCCCCCCCCCCCAAATAAAATATAAGCCCAAAAAGCCAACATTAGGTAATGTTAAACTAAGACACCCAATTGAGGTATCACATTAAAGGTATTCGTCACCTAATTATTAATATGCCATCAGATTTTAGAAAAGACTGTGTTTGTGGCCTTCATTGCCCCAAAAACCAAAATTCATGGTCATACAGCTTAAGGCCGTAGACCGATCTTCCTCACAAGGCAACATGCCGAGATCCACAAATGGGACTGTAGCGCAGTGAGGCCAAAGACGGAAGCTTCCCCCGCGAAGCCGTAGGCCGAGTTCCACAAAGAGGACTCTAGCAGAGCGTCTTGACGAGGCCGTAGGCCGACCTATTCCACGAGTCCTCAGGCCAAATTCCACAAAAGGCTAAAGGTAAATACGGAAGACCTCCGAAATGAAATTTATCAATAACCTGCAAGGTAGAGCAACAACAAACGATTCTCTGGGAGATATGGATGATACTTCTTCAGTTTGCAAAATTCAACTGACCCGTTATCCCGGTACTGTATGTATTCACACTTAAGACGTTAAAATTACAGTTTAATCGTATTACTATTTATCACTATCGTATTACTAAAATCGTTTTATTTTACAAATATGTTGCACTAAGATAATTACTTATAACATGTAACACTCTTTTTCAGTAAAAGTATAAAATTACCATTAATGAACAACATTAGTGGTAACTAAACATTCTAACTGAATACAATTTTTAATTTACTAATTTGAAACGTCATGTGTTATTTTCAGAGCAACTCTGTATATTCTACAATCCAGTTAATGTCAACTCGTCTTGTAACATCTAGACTACAATTATTAATTTATAACGAATTCAACGCAAGTAACTTATTAGCTATTACCTATTTCAAGAACTTGAACAGCTTAACAAGTGTCTAGGATACGCTTAACACAAATTAATACTTACCCATATTTTTCCTTTTTACGACTAATTTCTGTTGCCTTATAGATTATAATATGTATGATAATGAAATAATATATACCTACTATTATTTGTGCTTTATTTGTCTTCGAACCGATTCCCATTCCAAGAACTGAAAATTAGCAATAATTTGTCAAACTAATGATAATAATGACTTTAAATAATAATGACTACTTGATAGTCGAAACTATAGTAAACCTTGTTACTATAACAGGAATTGAAGACGATAAGGTATGTAACCTATTAATTTAAATAATGACTTCAGAGTTACGCATAAATGGTTTAAATTACAAGGGAATTTCAGGTTTTAAACCTAGTTATTTAAAAGTTGTACTTCAGTGTATTCTTTATATCCATTGCAGTCCAATATATTGTAATTACAAACTTTTTTCTTCCCAATGCATATTACTTATTTAATACAACTACAGAAAATATTTTTAAAAAACATGTTTTGTATACTAAAACATGTACTAAAAACATAAGTTATAGTCTTCTGAGCTCAATTTTCTCTTACACCTTCGTGATGCTTCCTTGAATTGATATTGACGATGCCTGTGCGTGACGTAGTGACCTCTTGCGGCGTAACTGATCGGGCTGGACCTTCAGCAATGACGCAACATCCATCACCACTGGGCTTGACGATATTCCGGAGTGACACCTTTTGGACACGGTACATTCCTTATATCGCCCACCGAAAGAATATGAATGAAAAATATACATATAACACATACATTTATTGCTGGTAAAGTGGTGTAATGCCTTAATCCAACTAGTTTGGGAAGTAAGTATAGTTGGGATTGTAAATGACAGACTCTGTTCACAGCTCTTAAAACCAATATGCCATCCTCTGAACTGTTGTTAGATACTAGAGAAGTCTAAGTCAGTGTTAGGTGTTGTCTAGGGAAGAGAATTAAGCATCAGGTTAATTTTCTGATAATCATACCGATTCTACGTGGTTCGTATTCCACGGTAGCCAGTAGTTCTCTGATTTGTTGGGCTATAAAACAATGACTCTATCTAAGAAATACTTGACCTCAGTGAGTACCAATGACCTCATCTGTGAAGTAAATTCACCACACATTCTCTCCTCATATTCACCCATATCGTGCCGATTGGTTCATCATCAATAAATAAAAATAAATACAACATTTTACAAGAAGAAAACTGAGGAATGAACACGAATGTGTAACTATTAGTTTAATTTTAATTAGCCTTGATTAAAATGTGATCCTGTTATTGCAGGTAAACATGGTCATGGGTAAGCTAGGCTTATTTATTGTATCCGTTGCATGGTGAATTGTTGTTATGTATTGTACCAACTACATAGGTCATCGGAAGAAGGGTCAAGAGGAAGAAAGGATTAAATATACCTAACTTTGTTACATTAATAAAAGGCCATTTTCATTTCATTTCAACTAGCCTTAGGTATTGTGGGCCTTATGTGTTATAGCTCCTACATTAATGTAATGACATTACGTGCTGTACTTACTACATTGGTGATATTGTTTCACAAATCACTCCTGTGACATATTAGAACAATAAGTAAATTTTCCCCTGTTTCGCTTTCCAGTTTAAGCAATAAAAATTCTGAGAAATGATACCACAAAGCAGTTATGGTGACTTTAATGGCCACTTTTATTCTAATTCTTTAAAGAAATTAAATTGGTTTCTAAAAAATATCATCATAGAAAAAATAATCAACTAAATGGATGTCTAATGTAAAATTTACCAATCTACATAACTTCTACTTATAACTTGAGAGTGGCAACTCCGTTTTTAATTGAATAAAGCCGAGTGGCCACTCACAAAATGGAGTGGCCACTCGTGAAAAAGCGAGGCTGCTCCCTAGCAGATTCACCGTTGCTGAGTGTGTACTCAAGTAAGTTTATTATGGCTGAATTTATGCCAATATTTGCACGTACAATTTACAATGTTCGGAGAGAGTTGAGATATAATGAATATGTGCATCAAATTGAATAGTTATATGAATTTTGTAAATAAAGATTTTCGTAACAATAAAGAGACAAGCTCAGCACCTGCAAACTAACCGATACTCTATCCGTCATACATTGTTGGTTGGAGACAGGCGCCGGGGAGGGGGATGAGGAAGGCCGCGGCCTTGATTGGAATGCGGAAATCTGTTCACTAGGTTATCTTATCGATGGTTATCAGTCGTTTAAATGGTTTAAAGGGATTTAAATGACCTACAGCTTAAAAGGAAAGAACTGATATATTTTGAATGGTGTTTCTTTTTGATTTTATTACTCCGTATACATTTATTCCGTATAAATTTACTTTTTTGAATCGATAACTTGGACTCAACAACATCTGTCCATCTAAAAATTACCATTGATAGGTAATAAAGAGAATTACTCCACAATTTGACTCCATAAACGTGATTTGGAGTTTAATGAAACTTTCTGCTATTGATCATAAGGGAGAGCCAGTAGCCAGGACGTCCAAAGCGTCAGGACTTCGTACTTGTGTTAAAGATACACTGTCCGATAAGTTATCCGCCCATATCGATAATATATGGAGAATTGGTAAAGTAACGTAATGAGGAGGTCGGTCTCTCCTTTAAAAAAATGAAATTCATCTCATGTGTAAATGAGGAATTATATTTGAAACATGATTTCTAACACACATCCTGAATGATCCAGATAGAGTTTTTTAACTATTGTTCAAACTTGATTAGATACACAAGTTAACAAGTTTAAAAGATAATTTAGAATGACATTGCATTAAATTTTACTATAAAATACTATTATATAAATAATTTTATAATGAAATAATATTGACGTTTTTAATGTAAACTAAAACATCCTTTTACTATACAAAAATCATTCTTCAGACGGGGTAGGTTTTTCCAATAACATTTAAAAACATTTTTAATAGCTAATCTTATGTTTAACAAATCATAAGGTGTTAAATTTGGTGGCATTTCAAATTGTTTAGTTCCCATAGTTATTCTGTAATATTCGTTGAAATTAGATTTGCATCTGAACATTTACACAGTAATTCTCCTTATTCTCATTTTAACGATACTTGACGATTTTTTAAAGACTAGAAGTCCTAAAACAATTGAAAACAAACAAACAGATTACTCAATACTTACTTTTTCCTTTGTTTTAGAAGAGTAAATCCGGAGACTCAGACCGTGCAGGGATGAAGGAGCCACACACTATCTGAGGGGCAGTTAATCTTGGCAGTGCCCCAGATAAACTGCGCCGTTCCATCCTGCCGCGCTTTATCACCACAGCCCATTTATTGTTACTTTTAACTAATGCACTTTATACGATTTTGCTTTAAGGTCTATGTGTAGTTTATTGCTTTACAAGACATCTATTATCGTTCCTCAGTTTTTATTATAAAATAAATGTTATAAGTCCCAATGTTCGACATTATTAGTTGAATTAATTTAACATTGTATGTAACTATTCGTCAAAACATTAAATCGTCAATGGCTTTATTATCAAGCAGGAATTAATCTTAGGCTACAACATTTCAGATAAGTTTTTCTCAAAAAGGTGTTTTTGACTGTTCAAAATTTAATACGATTTATAAGGTTATTGTAATACTTCATATAAAATGACTGTACGCAGACCGTAACAGTTTTTAAAATACAAGTAGGTTGAAAAGGGTAAGTTAAGGCATTGATTTTACTGCATTCCCTTCATTGTAAAATCAATTGATGGATAAGGAAATATTTAGAGTATAAAAGTTTTAGATTATAGTTAAAGTAGAGTTAAAAAGTTGGAATTTCATGAGGTTCATTCTCTTTACAGGTGCTCCTTACTAAACAAATTTCACAATGGCTCCTGGTTTTTACCCAAATCACAAAACAAATCGATGTGCTGCAGTCTCAAAAGTGAAATTCAGGATCAAGGATGTTAAACAGCCTTAGGGTAACTTACTTAAGGAATCCTTTCTCCCTTTAACTCTTTAAGGAACACGGACTCATTGTTGAAAGAAGAAAAAATCAATATATAAGTTATTTGTCTCCTTAATTTTTCAACCTGAAGAACATGGATAACAGGATAATGGCTGTTTAAGCATTTCAAGTGTAAATTTGGCAATGTTTGTGAGCGATGTAAATAGAGGCTAAATAGGGCGTGATACTTCTAATAAACCTTTAACTTATGAGTTAAACTTATGTATGCTTCATTTTCCTCTTCACGATAGTTTCATAGTCTATCCGAATGGGTTCCTTTAATTTAAACAGGTTTCGGGGTATGTGAACTTATCAGTTGACTCTAACAGAACTAAACTTAATAAACCATTCGGCAAATAAAATCTAAAATAACCCTTTGTGAAGTAAAGTCTTAAAGTATTACTTTAAGTTAGCGAATTCTTTTCCACTTTACAATAGTATTCCTTAATTTGATATAGTTCTAACTGGTCGAATGGAGGCATCTCAACGGGGTGAACAGCTAAGTGTTGAGCAGTGCATATACAATATCTTGTACACACATATGTGTGCATGATATTATTCCGATAACTTGTATTTAAAGAGGATTCATAAAAATCCACTCATCTTTCCTATACTTTTTTTTGCTCAACCTGATTAAGCCAGGATTTGACCCTCCCCACTAAATGTAAAAAATAATTTTAAGGGTTTAGTACACAAAATATTTTTAACCAATTGCATAGAAGGATAGCAATGGTGTTCGAAATGCGTGATACATTTCACTTGTGAAAAGGAATCATAATTCTAAAGTCTTAATTTATTAAAGTTTATACTAACACTTGGAGTGCTAATTTAAAAAAAAATCTAAATCAAGTCTATTTGCACATCTACTTCTTGAGATTAATCACAACGCGAAATTTCAGTCACATAAGCATTATCGTTCTTATGAAGTAAAAGAATAACAAAAAGTAAATAGAATTATCTTTTGATTTTATGGGACAAAAAGAAAATTTAATACACAATTCCCCTCCCTGATAAACCCATCAAAATTCTCATAGCTCGATATATTGCCTAACTAGACAAAATAAAGAAACTATAATTAGGACGTACAGTAAGCTACCCACGTGTTATATTTAGCACATTTAGGGCTTCCAGCAGCAGAGGGGATCGTTCCACCGCTGAGCTACCTTACTTCGCAGGTATGACTAACTTCCGTATTTACACAATAAATAGATGGTATTTATTTTCAACGTTATTACTTATTACGTTATCTTATTATTGATTGTTATTTTAATACTAACATTACTTCGACATAGCTATGTTTATTAACTTCAATGACAAAGAAAGATACATACAGCGATCCCAATCCTTACATTTTCCCAAGTCTTAAGTCTATATTAACTGGCCTTATCATATTTCCTTCCAATTGTTTTGTCCCAAAGACAGTTGGAATTGACATGTTACATGCCACACGTGAAATAGATCGCAAAAGGATGTAATATGTGAGATTTAGTAAAAATCAACACGAAATTATTTGTTCAGGTGTATAGTATAAATCCTAGTGGCCTTGACCTGAGGGTTCCAACGTCAATGGAATATATCGGCGTAAAGCAACATTGAGCATAGCTTCTTGGATGGGTGACCGTGTGAGCGATTCCGTCCTTGCACGCAGCCCGCCTGCCCGGTCACTGGTGGTGGTTTATGAAGTCGCTGGTCCCCAGGTTAAGTGTCAGAGAGGGCTTCTTAGCGTTACATTATTTAGTTCCAGGTGCTAATTCACCTGGAAAATAATACATCTTTTAACTTTTTGATAAAATGTATCTCTCAGTAAGAAAATATCGTTCAAAAGGACTATGTAATATTCTAAACAATCATTTAAAATAAAATTTATTTTAGTTTTATGAAGATATATTCTTACATTACCTCAGTAATTTACAGTATAGTAGTTAATATTGTAGCTACTAAGACTAATTAATACTGTATTTTACATGATTATTTTTAGAATTTATATTTTTCCTTAATCAGTGTAATTTGTGCTGGTTAACAATAAATAATTCTTGACTCTTGGTTCGGTTATTAAAGAAAGATTCTTAGTTTTCAACAGGCTACATTTGCTCATCTAACGCATTCACAATTTCCGTTAGTACCTTTCTAATGTAATCTATTAAACAAACAAATAATGTTTTTTAAAAAAAAACCATTGATATTTTTCTGGCGTTTTACTACCGTCAAATTGACAGACGCTACTTGTCGGTTTCAAAATACAATGTACTTGAGTTTGATTTCTAGTACATACGTAATATTTATTCAATTTCTACAAATTATATACAAATTTGTATTGTATACAATTGTGCGTCTCACCATTATGAACTAAGAATTTTTATTTTTATTATTTGTATGTTTTGTTATGTTTCAAAGGCAAATAAGTGTAATTAATTGTTATACTTGTTCAACACAACATTTGTTCCCCGTAAATAGTAAATACTACCGTACGTGAGTGGGTTGATGAGTGGGTAAATACCACCATATGTGTATAGGTGAGTGAGTGGGTGGGTCTATCCACCTTACGTCTATGGGTGGGTAAATACCATCGTACGTGTATGGGTGGGTGGATAAATACCATCATACGTGTACGGGTGAGTGAGTGGGTCTACCCACCTTACGTCTATGGGTGGATAAATACCACCGTATGTGTATGTTATGGCGGGACTTGTTCGAATATTGAAATAAATGTCGACTGTTTTCTTAATAAGACAGGTCTTTATTGTATGATTCCTAGGATTTTTACTTTGACAAAAGGTGTTCTTTTAATCATTGTAAAACTTCGCAATGTTAAAATTGGCGAATCACACAACTTAAAATAATGTTATGGATCAAATGTTTACGAATTTGAATGGAGCCGAAAGTGGGAAGTTGGAAATTTCCCATTCATAATAGTGATGAGGACCCATGCAGTTAACGTGTGTAAATACTATTTGCATGTAAACAGTTTATCAAATGCAATCTCACACGTGTCCCCTCCCCTCCCCACTCTTCACGGCTACGCCTCGTCAGCTGGTAATGGATTAGGTAGCGCTTTTACTGCCCAAAGCCTTATATTCCAGGTCAGCCTCTCTGGCTAATACCGTTTTCTAAAAGGTTACTCAAATACCACTCTCTTCATTATGTGATTAGTTCTTCTCGTGTTTCGATAAAAATGTATTCATTCTGGGACATTTTATTTATTTATTTTTTTTTTTTTATCATTTGTAAATCAGTTAATTTTTAAAATATTTTGTTTCTTTTAAATCAGTTATTATTTGAAAATAAATTATTTTTTGTAAAAGGTTACTCTTTTATAAATATTGTGTATATAAAATTTAACATACATATGTTTGTAGATTTTAGTATACAATCAGGTTATTTTTTTTCTGTTACTAAACCAAGATAGATAATATATTTTATACTAGTTGCTTAGCGTGATTTGCTAACAATTAACGTTAAAGTACACTGCACTTGAGTTGTTACCTAAAATTACTATAATAACCCATTTTATTATTTCACTTATTTCAAAAGTTGTTATTTCATTTGTTTTTACTAACAGATGACTAATTGAGCAAATTACCCAGTTAGATTACCATGAAAACTTGAAATGCCTAATGGTTCAGACGCCAACAACTGAATACGAACGAAACCATGCTCAAAGCCTCCTCAGGAAAAAATACAAACTTACCAACGGTTCACGGCAATCGGGTGGATGGTTTATTAATGTATAAAGGACCAGTAGAAAGACATCATTTTGTATTTAAATCGAAAATGTTACATAGTTTATAATTTATCAAACGAAAATTCATCTACCTTTATCATATTATTTACATTTCGTCCAAATTTTATTTTTAATTAGAATCAAAAATCAAATCACTAACTGTATATTGACTTATAAATGTGTCACATATCTGTCTTTAACCTTGATTAAGAATTTATTTCCTTGAATAGCTGGGCAATGCACTCCCTTAAAATTTCTTGAATTTGATTGTGGTGTACCACAAGAGTACATTATTGAACTATCTTTTTCTGGGATAATTTTTTTCCGAAGTTGAAGATATACTTGAAAAAATTAATGAGGTGGTGTAATTATGCTTCTTTTTTGAAGATGGGGGTCTTCTTATACCTGCATCTTCTTACTAAAATAAAGATCAAAAATGAAAATAATATTCCGTTTTTTTTCAGTCCGTATATCAGTTTTTTCACAGTCAACACGAAACTCACCTGACGAAATAATCTCAATTTATTTATTTCCAATCAAGAGGCAGTGCACGATATATGTGTACTATTTCCCCATCTGACTTTTTTTTACATTCTTACATATGATGTGCCGACACAATCTTGTGCATATTTTAAGGCGAATACGAATGATGATATGAGTGTGAAGTCTAGTTACTAACTGAGTTCAACTTTTTCTCAGAAATTTATTAATAACCCAACAGCCAGGGTAACTAAGGGACCTACATCTTTACGTGGAATCCGAACCACGTAGAGTTTGTCTGATTTTCAGCTTATTGACACGCCTGATACTCAGTTCCTACATAACATCTGTACAATGATTACCACCTAACATTGATACTTCAGACTTATCTAGTAGTTTTAATCACATGATTTGGGTTTGGAAATTATTCTGTCCTATTGATGACGTTTTACTTTCTTATTTTTATACTAACCTATTTCTTTGCCACACTGGTGTAATTTGCAGTAAATAATTTGTGATTTCATATTTTTTCCGACAATAATACAGTTGGCAGTCCGTTATTGGTGATTTATTTCTCTGCAACAATTGATCTTTTTCATCTTTTCATTTTGTTTCATTGTTAAGAATTTCTGGCAAATCTATGACATTTTAGTACAATTTTTTTCAGCATGATGACGTTTTCAGTACGATGGAATAATTTATGATTAAAGTGTTATATGTCTGTTTTCAACTGTTGTAGGATTTTCAAATTTGATTTTATCTTATTCATGTTCATCATCTAATGATTCATAGGTTCATTTAATTAAGTTAACTTAAATATCTAAAATGGTAAATTCTGTATTTTTCAGACTATAAATTGTTATTTCATTAAGTATTCCATAAAACGTTATTGAAAACAGTTATTCCTATATTATTCGTTAGCTACCAGATGACAAAGTCCTTCAAATTTGATGTTAGATTAAAATAAACTAACTTAGAAAAGGTTAAAAACCAAATGGTTCATCAGGAAAATTGTATATATTTTTAATTTTAGTGTTTGTATGCTTATTTACTTAAAAGTCATTTGATAGGCGAAGATTTTTTCAATTAGATCATGTGTTGTTTCTTGCTTAAAGCTGATTAAATTTTATAAACGTTTTACAGAATATTATGTTAAACTTAAAGTGCAGTTCTTGGCGATTTTTAATAAAAAATCTCATAATATCAACTTATTGACCACTAAATTGGACCTTTATCAAGCATACATTGTTGAATATAACTCATTATAATAAAAAAATTAAATAGTAAAAGTACAATTGCACAGCAAGTTTGAGCCAGCTGACGGTAAAAGTACAATTGGACAGCAAGTTTGAGCCAGCTGACGGTAAAAGTACAATTGGACAGCAAGTTTGAGCCAGCTGACGGTAAAAGTACAATTGGACAGCAAGTTTGAGCCAGCTGACGGTAAAAGTACAATTGGACAGCAAGTTTGAGCCAGCTGACGGTAAAAGTACAATTGGACAGCAAGTTTGAGCCAGCTGACGGTAAAAGTACAATTGGACAGCAAGTTTGAGCCAGCTGACGGTAAAAGTACAATTGGACAGCAAGTTTGAGCCAGCTGACGGTAAAAGTACAATTGCACAGCAAGTTTGAGCCAGCTGACGGTAAAAGTACAATTGGACAGCAAGTTTGAGCCAGCTGACGGTAAAAGTACAATTGGACAGCAAGTTTGAGCCAGCTGACGGTAAAAGTACAATTGCACAGCAAGTTTGAGCCAGCTGACGGTAAAAGTACAATTGGACAGCAAGTTTGAGCCAGCTGACGGTAAAAGTACAATTGCACAGCAAGTTTGAGCCAGCTGACGGTAAAAGTACAATTGGACAGCAAGTTTGAGCCAGCTGACGGTAAAAGTACAATTGGACAGCAAGTTTGAGCCAGCTGACGGTAAAAGTACAATTGGACAGCAAGTTTGAGCCAGCTGACGGTAAAAGTACAATTGCACAGCAAGTTTGAGCCAGCTGACGGTAAAAGTACAATTGCACAGCAAGTTTGAGCCAGCTGACGGTAAAAGTACAATTGCACAGCAAGTTTGAGCCAGCTGACGGTAAAAGTGTATGTCAATTACAGGACTACCTACTTCCCAGTATGTCCATGACTTGAATTGACTTACTATAAAATACCATTGTATACAATTTTGTTAGTGATTTAAAATAAAACGTTTATCTATAGAATAACCTTAGATATTTGTTAAATGTCTATTGAGAAGTAGTACTAACACTACACTTCGTACTAACTATTGTTATAAGTGTATATGAAATGTACAGTCATTTAGTTCCCTTTAGCATTAAGAGTCTGCAGAGGCTGTCGGTGGCTGTTAGCCATGTTGATTTTAATCTCATTAGAATAATGTTATTTTCGAACCAGACATACGATCACGCGTGTCCTTTTAAATAGTTATTTGTAAATGGATGTTTTCCAAAAAAATTGCACTTAATCAAGGATGAAAGTGTGTGTTGGAATCGTTTTGTGAAATTCTAATTAGTTTTAAAAGTATAACAAATATTTAGTTTTAAGTTTTTATTCTCAGCAATATTTTTAAAACTAGGCGTGTGTATTCAAAATATCAAAAGCAAACCCAATGCGTAATATGATAAGGTTTAAAAATACACCACATACAACTTTTGGTCAATAAATAACGAAGAATGTGAATTCGCAAATAACATTGTTCTTATGGGATTAGAACCAACATGGCCGACAGCCTCCGCAGATTCTTAAATTACGAAGTATTTCAGCATAATCTGCCTAATCCAATCCAAATACATTAATAGTAAAGTTCACATTTTTATTCTATTATTAAATAAATATTTCAATTATGAGTTCAAATATTCAGTTAATGAGAAGTTTGTTAAATTATCCGAGTTAATTAGCTCAAGCTTTATTTTATTAACAAAAGCCATCGCTAAGAGACACAGTTGCCAATTCTGTTTAACAATTTCTCAACAGTCTGCGCCAGTGTACCAATTAAGGCCTAACTAAGCTGTACAGTGCACATCCTTACACTCGCGTCCCAAATTGTTCTTAACTAGTTTAATCTACCTGTGTTTCTCATGAGACATTTGTCATTTTAATTAGTTTTATAACTATCACACATCTATAAAAAGTGTATAGTATATGAATGCTATTGAATACAACGGATTCACATATGTATTCCAAAGGTACCGATACATTTATTTAGTTTTTTATTGTGACTGATTGATCTATAAAGCAAAATATTTCCGCAGAAATTGAGGCTCACTGTATATGCATTAAGCTATTTGTATAGCTTCTGTTTGTAGGTAGAGGGGGGAAACTTTGAGGTGTAATGTGTAAGTGGGATGGCTGTCATCGTCGTGGAGGTGTCGTAACACTTCGTCCCGGTAACATTTCGTCCCGGTAACATCTCGTCCCGATTCCACGGGCGTGGGGCTAGGTGTGAACTCTCTACCTGTCTACTAGTAACATCTCGTCCCGGCACATATGCTATTGTATGTTTGACAGGTCTTCAAAAACTGTTTGTAGGACCCTCATACGTTTTATACCCTCGTACTTGTTCTTGTCTTCCGCCCTCCTCTCAATCGGCAAACACTATCAACTCCTCAATTAAGTTGGCAGTCTATATAATAAAAAAGATTGAAAATAAAAGCTGTTGGTAATTAATAATACTTAAATATCTGCAGACCCTGAGCTATACTGACTTTAGTGTAAAAAGAACAATCCTTATTTCATAATGTCACCAAGCCTTAAACTTTTTGTTTTTAATGTATGGTTTTATCTCGTTAAAAAAATACATTGGCACATTTTTATCTAAAAAATTTTACAACACAGTTTATTAGATAATGTTAGGTTAGGTTACCTTCGTTTACCTTAGTTGCGTTCCTCAACCCTTGTCAAACTTTCGTCGGGACGAGATGTTACTTTATTAGTTGGCTTAATAATTTGTAAAACTGAGCGGGACGAAATGTTCATTTTTTCTAGGAAATTGGCAGCGGGACGAAATGTTACCGGGACGAAATGTTACTGAACCGCCGTGGACACCACTAGAAGTGAGGGGTTTCCGTGTTGGGTGGAAGCCAGGTCCGGATGTTGTGTAGGAAGAGAACTGTGTCATGTTTTTCGGATGAAAATACCAATACATTGTTTGGATTTCACATATATGCCAGGATATTGGGATATTAATAAATATATTGGGCTATATAATAAATATATAATTCGATTTCAGTTAGTAAACACAGATCAACCACTTATTTTACACATATAGTCATTTTTATTCTACTTAAAACTTTTACAAAGTTGTCATGTCGTACATTGTTGGCGTCTCATGTAAGAGGATAACAAAGGACATCCCAGAACATTCAACAGCACTTTTGAAAAGTAGTTTTTTTATTCTTCCTTTAATTTCTTTAACAATCTACCAGTAGTATTAAAGTAGATCCTGAGTTATCTCAGTTTAAAAAGACATTCAAGTTATTTCTTATTGAAAAAGAATATTACAGCTGAGATGAATATTTTCGTGATATAATGTATGTAGATCTGTTCATAATGGCTTACCGTAATTTCATCAGTCAATAATTTTGTCAAACTATATCAATTTGTTTTAAATTACAATACAATGCTGTTATGCAATGATAATGTCAACAGCAATACGAATTTTATTTTTTTATCGGAATGGATGAAAAAAACCCGTTTACTAATATTAGAAGAGACTTGATAGACATTGGTAATAATACGGCACTTGAAAGACATTCCGCTGTACTTTAATGTATATATCCAAGTATTCCTTGATTTAAAAATAAAGTTCATAAAATGTACGGACTAGGCGACAGTAATTACGAGAGTGTTAAAGTACACTCAATATCTAGTGCATGTAGAACTTGTAAATAAGTAACAATATGAACGTTAGTTAAATAAGTACAGATTGATATAATAGCAGCGAGTAACAATTTCAAAATCGCTTAGAAATATAAAATTAAACTAAATATTTTGCCAAATTTGTGAAATACTATTTCTTAAAGTTGGATCATCTTGGCTCTTTTTCTGGATGTAAATAAATTCCAGAACTACAATTTTATTTGCATATTTTATTTTTAGCACGTTGATATGTACTTATGATATTACGATCGTATAATTACAGTAATACAATAATGATAATAATGAATATCACGAGTTGAAGTCACGCAACTTATCATTTACGATAATATAATCGGAGCTCGAAAGAATGAGCCGTCTACAAAATACGCAATTAATCTCTACCTAGTTTCCTCCATTATAACTATCACATCTTGGTGTTGTCAAACATAAATCTAGATAATATAATAACTCTACAGGTAGATTAGTGGTTTAATAGTGAAGTTGTGGCTAGTATTCCAGTATTTTTATTGATGGCAGGTTTTGTTCCGTTATTTCTGGTAATAGACTACCCGTATTAACAACCCAGTCACATGGCTGCTCTAATCCACTTCAGTGACTCAGACAGTAGTGGGGGTTGTAAACTGAACAGTCTCGTAATTCTTGTCTCCTAGCCCTTAAAACCCTCGGTTATCTCGGGTAATAACAATCCCTTTTCTCCCATTTCTTCTCGCAGGTTTAATATGATTTTTCCTTCTAATTTACTTGCAGATAAACACACCTTGCTAAGAGATTTATCTCAATATATAAAATCCAAAAAATGTTGTATTCACTCATCACGAAATCTCTGGAACCAATGAACAGATATTGATTAAATTTGGAGGAAAGTTAGGTTTTATATAATAGAGACCCAATAAGAGAGTATTTCTCAAAGTTCCTTTTCTAAGCGGTAGAAACAGTCCCTTAATAACATTGGCATTAGTTTAATATAATAATTTATTTTGAACAGATGATACAAAAAGCATAAAGATGACAAAGAAACTTGACTAATTTTGTTTCCATAGTATCGATCAAGACATCCCCAAATACTAACAGGGAAGAAATTCCCGCCCATCCCCCCCTCCCAGTGGATCAGCCCTGGGTCCCCCGCTTGAAAAGCGGACTTTGAGAAGAAAGGCAAACAAACAACTAACCTCATTAACACAAGACAAGGAAATTATTTTTAAGACAAAATAAAAACTAACAACGATTAAGGAATAAAAAGCACTGATATTCCGAAAGGAAGGTGCAGTGTGTGTGGTACGAGAAAAAAAAAAGTATAGTTTGTAAGGCATTTCTACTAACTCTGACATGGTTACACTAATTTGCATCTCCCTAAAGTAGACTTACAGGGTTTTCTAGACTATAAAACTTAGTTATTGAGGAGAAAGGCAGTAGGCTGAGCTTTTATATTGATAAATTGGTTTAGAGAGAATCGCGTGAGAATTTGTAAGCAAGCGTAGAGAGTCACCCCGTAGGGCTCGTAAATGTTAAAGTTATATTCTCATAAAAAGTCCTTTTTATGGATACCTAATTCTCATTAAATGAATTAAGGTTAAAATATAATTTCCAAAGTGAAACTAAATCAATATTACATTGAATAATTTCGAAATTGAAAACAATAACTGGTGTCGTAAGTTATGTGAAAAAATATAGGAGAGCTAAATGTCCATATCTTTCCGTGGTACTCACCACTACTGATAGTGGAATCCATTGACTCATTTCTTGGCTAATAATGATCTCCCCCTTGTAGGCTTGGAGTATTAGTGTCTATATTATATACATCTTGTACACTTAACGTGTGTTCTAAAAAGACACCACTCCCATATGTAAAAAAATGTAAAGCAGCCATCATCACTTGACAATTGTTGTCAGACTCCTATAACCTTACGAAACTGGTGCCAAGTCTCACAGGGTACATCCTACTAGTTGCGCCTCAACATAACTTACTAATGAGGGTCACGAAAAGGGTCATAAAACAACATCCTAGTTGAGCCTCGACTATATCAGGTAGAATATCAGCAGATCAGCGGTCACCTCCTGTCACATTCTCTAAATGACAGAGGCTGGGAAATACAGCTAAGAAACTCAATATGGGCTAACTCCTAGATTTTACAAATTGTTTATTTGAAATCCATCCAGCTCTTAACTTCCACCCAACATACATGCCAAAGACAGTTGGACTGGGTGTCGGGTGAGGTGACATTTTTCTAATAAACCCGATTTGGTTGTGGTCAGTTGTAATGAAAAGTGTTTCGTAGAAAAGTTATTCATTATTAAATTGTACATTTAAGTTTAGTTTTTATTTAGAAGTTGTCAAGTGTAATATTTTTTTTTTTTTTTATTTTTTAGTATTATTTTTATTTAGTCTTAGTAGTGTTCAATCGGGCCAATTTGTAACACCATTAAAAGAACGAAAAAAACAGGTTTTTATCGATAAAAAGTTTTACCAGCTAAAAAATAAATATAAATATAGACTACCGTTTTGAAGAGAATTTGGTACAGGTGTCATACCAAACATATCAGAATTACAATTTATTATACATTTTTATCATTCAATACAGCGTTTTACTTAAATGTGTTATAATTATTTATGCATAACTTTTAGTGTATATCTAAATATATTTGTGTGCGTGGAATTATTGTATATTGATATCATGTATCTTGTAATTGTTTTGATTTTATGCGTTCAGTAGGTTCCATTAAAAATATTAAATATGTTATTCAAAGTATCTGTTTACATTAATGTCTTTTTATGTATATAAACAATCATTTCCATATTTCTATGTGTTTTATACTTCTAAGTATAGCAAATTGAATCTCAAAGCCAATTTAGTCACTGCCATTCTTTGTTAAAATACATACTCACTGTAAATGCTAGTTTTACCATTCCATACAAGCTCACATGACATAAACAATTCAAGATTTATAAGACGAATAGATAACAAAATACCAATCTTAAAAAAGTTGACTTAATTTAACTAATAGAAACTTCTTGAGTTGTAGCCATCGATATATCGATGTGGTAGCATTACGGTACAGAGCTTTCGTTTTCCTGAAATGCAAGTCACAAAGGCTTGCCGCTGAGGCGCAACTAGGATGTCCTCTTGGGGCCAGTTTTGGGTACGAGGCGCTACTAGGATGTTTTAGGGGTATCTCAGCTATACTTGAGGCGCAAATAGGATGTTCCCGTCTCACAGACCCGAGTGCTGTTGTAATGGTTGGTGTGGGTGAGTGAAGGGTTTCGCACAGAAAGCGTACAACTAGAATTTAGCGAAATAAGCGTACAGCCAGTCAGGTTTATTTTTGGCGAGGTGATAGAAGGACTGACCCGTGAGGTTGTGGAATGTGACAGGCGAAAAAAGCGCACATACCAATTAGGGTGGGGTATATTAAGTAGTGTCAAGATTGAAAGCACTTTTTATCTTTCATGTTTAGTCTTTGTTGAATATGAATATGTACATCAATATAAAGATCTGACTTAGGTCACAAATCAAGTATTGAAATGTAAATAAACAAAGGGGCTTTGTTTTTTTTTTTTTTTTTTTTTTTTTTTTTTTCAATTAGATAGATGAAGGGAATATTTAATATTTGTAATGTAAATATTCTAAGGGCATTTAATGTATATGTAACTGGAAATCCAAACAGGTTACGATATGTTTCTTAAGTCGGCGATATCCAGGTTTTGTGGAACAACCGTGTTCATATAAGGATGTGTGCTTCATTAGCCTTCATCAAACCACAATATGTCAGAGATCAACATTCAATCTTCAGCTCCAGCAAAATAAAACCTCACGAAGTTTTTCGAATACTTTGTTGAGCAATAGTTGGGGAACTCTGCAGTTTCAATAGAAATGTGGTCTTGCTATAGAAGAAGACATAGGACAACCAACGACATCGAGGGATGGCACAATATAATAAACAGTATTCTGCTCAACCCTAATCCAAGAGTAAAAGATGTTCTCCAATGTTTGAAGAATGAAGCAGAAGTTGCATAAAACATGTTTATGAGAATTAAACTAGGAATTGAATGTACATATAGACGAACGAATCGCAAGGATAACAAAACAATACAAAAACACGGGTTACTTAGTTTCCTGTTTGAAATCTATTATCAGGTTTATATGTCGTACCTTCAAAAACATGGATAGTAGTACAGCAACTTTGTTAACATATTGTACATTAATCGTACGTTTATATATTGTACAACTAATGTACTTTTTTACGATTATAGTACATTTTTGTGTTTTATGTTTAAAGAAGCCGCTTTGTATACAGACATTAAAAATTGTAAATAACAAGAAGTCTGACAAGGCTGAGAGGCCGCTTTGTACTTTCCAGGCTTGATTTGTGACCTAAGTCAAATCTGTCTAGTTATGTATCAACGGCTGTTACATATGCACATTCGACAAAGACTAATCATGAAGCAGAAGAATTGCAGTTTTAAAACTTGATATTTTTATTTAACCACATTCGTAGGCCATATAATTTAAATGTTATAGCTTATGTAAGTAATAGTTGTATAGTTAGTAAGTTTTTTGTAATGCTTAGAAATGTTTCTACTCTAAACTTAGGCCGAGTTCTTGGTGGTGTACGCTTTTTTCGCCTGTCACATTCCGCTGCCTCAGTGGTCAGCCATTGTCTCACCCTCTTCAAACAACAACGTGACAGTCTGTACACTTATTCTGCTAAATTCCAGTTGTACACCTTCTTCGTATATTCGAGAGATGTGGCCTAAGTCACGAGATTCATGGTAGCTGCATCTCTCCTCATGCTAGTGACTGACGCATAGTCGTCATTCCCGCATCCCTTGTGGTTTTTTATTTATTTGCGTTTCGGGTCTGTTAAACTTGGTGCTCATGCTTGCGTTAAATTTTTTTTCAAGTTTGTGTTTTTAAATTTATTTTATTTAGTTGAATGTGTATGCAATTTACAAGCTGAAAATGTGTTATTTTTGTGTATTATATCTATCGTTTCAAGTACGATGTCCAGTGAAATAGAAAAAGAGAGAATATGGATGACTCTGGACGATGCAGAGAATAATATTTCCGATTAGGAGCTTGATGTGTCCGATCAAGAGGTGAACGATTATATCTGTAGATTTGTAGAAAATTTTAAATAAGGCAAAATACTATTGTAAAACACTGTTTTAAGTTTATTTGTCTGGGGAATGCATCTTTTACACGCCCGAATTGCCCAATTTTAAAGGAAAATCAAATTCAGTTTTTGAGAGTAAAATTTCATTCCTTGTTTAGTGAAAGTAAATTTTTGAATTATTTAAAATAAAACGTGCCCTTTTCTCAATTATACTCCTTAACTCATTTTGTATTTTAAAATCATTGTTTGTATTTTGTAATTTTTTTAAACCTAACATTTTTTTGAAAAAAAGTTGAAATATTAGTTTTATTTTCTTACCTAAATATCTTTATTAGTAAGCAGAGTTATAGGGGAAAGATCAGTATTAATGTGTTTAGACATATGTTAAACACTTTTAATTTTTAATTTTGGGTCTGCGAGACTTGGGGCCAGTACTCATGTCACAAATCAGGGCGCCAGTGCCGCAGGGTTAATGATGGTTCTAAGAAATAATATCCACTTATCGGCGAAAATGTCTGTGCCCATTCAATAAAAAGTCTACCCAACTAACGCGAAAAATATAGACCCAATTCTTGTGAGGAAACAAACAGGACCTGGTCTTAATGGTTCAGACAGAGACAAATATTATCTTCAAGGAACGTGTCAGGCACGAAACGTCTCATTGTACCGAGTAGATTTACGTTGCATTTGGTACGCAAGGGTTGTCAACGTAGTAGTCAATTTACCCATGGTCCTGTCTGACTCTTCTCCACAAAATCCACATTCATTGTAATTGAACTGGTAATTAGCATCACCAACAATAAACAGTATTAAACAATGAAACTGTTTTAATTGAGAAATTGAGATCATACAGTCAAAATACGGGTGGTAACAAGGAAATCTGCAGATAGTGTCTATACTGCTAAAGGTGTCACTGAGTTACTTCTGCTGTACTCTTTTTTAAATAGTTTTAAAAATGTTATTTCATTCCCGAATATTTTAAGCAAGCATTGAGAACGGTGCGTTTAAATAGACAACTAGTTTCTTTAATTAGCATAATACGTGTTGGTACATATACAGTACAAGTTAACGTTACACAACACAAATATATAAGCACAAAATGCATAAGTATACTACAGTAAAAGTACAAAACGTACAAATATATTACAGTATAAGCACAAAATGTACAGAAATACCGCAGTACAAGTACAAAATGCACAGAAATACCGCAGTCAAGTACAAAATGTACAGAAATACTGCAGTACAAGTACAAAATGTACAAATAGACGACCGTTAATTAACCTCCATTCTTTATCTGTTATCAGGCACCAGTGACCTTGACCGCACAGTTCCGACATAATTGCAAAATAACGGCGTCAAGCATATCGATCCTGGATGTTCTTCGGATGAGTGACCGGTGTTGGATCACTTGATCCCGTTCCGCACGCAGCTCGCCTACCCGGTCACTGTTGGTGGTTCGATAGTCACCTTTAAATCGTTAGTTTCGAAGTTAAGTGCTATAGAGGGCTTCTTATCTCTAACTTTTCTTGGTAAAATAAGCCATATTATAAACTTTAATCGGTAAACGCAAATACAGTGTACTGTCGATGATCATCTATTCTGCTTGGAAGACACACTTCAGATTGCAAATAAACACTTAACTATTGAAGAGACACAGACAAAATGCTCTAATGTGTGTGTCAGAAAAACACTGCGGCGCATGCAGCTTGAAAACCCAAAATTGCAATTGTCGGCAATTATCAAGTGTTGTGTGAATGTTATCTAATGACTGCACGCTTCAACAACTCGGTATACATGGAATTCTCCAGTGAAGGACGCGTCACTCCAGGATATGAGTGCAGTCACCGTGTTTGTTTTAAACAGTCTACCGTCTCACCATACCAAGGTCGTGAAATAACACATCCCCATCTGTAATTGGACAAGGAACAATCCTGAGTAACAAAGAACACACTTTACGACTGCTATTTCCTTCCCTTTTATTGCGTTTATCTCACCTCTTTTACCAGAGCAGTGAATTCTATACCTGGAAACATGATGTTATAACAATACATCGGGTTACTCTGGGGTTCTTACTTCTATTTTAATGGGTGTTCGAATGTATTCAAATTAAATAAAGCCACTAACACATTGTGCACTTATTATGCATGAAATATGAAAAACTTTTGTAATGTATGTTGGTGAATAAGGAAATGTTAGCTGTTTTACTTATATGACATATATGGAAGTAAATGTTCTGAAAGTAAATGGAACAGAAGAAAATCGAACATTCAAAAACATTTCAAGTGTATTATAAACAATCGAAGAGTCAAATTACAAATAGTTATATTACTATCTTTACTTTTGTTACTTTTTTAAATATATGTAGTAAAAGAGGGCCGAAGCCATAGCGTAATGTAAATTCATTACGCTATTTCATCATGAGGGATACTGTAGACAGGCAGACACTACCTTACATTGACGCTAACTTTTAATCCAACCAACAATTCAATCAGTTCCAACAAAAATGTAATCCATACTTCAACAGAGACAGAAACAGTTTTGGTCTGAATGGTACAGTTTGCTTTACCACTTGTCCCGAGCGTAACCAGACAATTGTTTTCCAAATGTATTTGTTTCAAATTGGAATCCCACCTAGAACTCTTAAAACTTTTATGCTGGTTTTTAACCAAACAATGTCCTGTTAACGACAGTATATTTGATAAAACTGAAATCACGATTTTAATTTGTCGTTTATATTTAATTGCTGAAGATAAAAAATGTAATTTTATGGACATATTGGTCAGGAATGTTCTTGTATTTGTAGCTAAAATATCGATCATTACACATACGATATCTAGTTCTCGTAATTTTTAATTGATGTTTTAGCCTATACGTTTTAAAACCATCTCATTATTCATTATTCATCTTTAAGACGCCAATCGTAGGGATGTGAATGAATATAAGGGGCGAATGTAGTTAATGAGTATAGATGAACGAGTTTAGTTATTGTTACTAAGGTCGTGTTCCTTTTCAACATCTCTAATCTACTCAACATCCAGACCCTGACTACCACGCAACATGGACATCCATTCCCTCTCTAGTAGTGTCCAGATCGATGGCAACCAATGTTCGGACGCCGTGTTATTATTAAGAGAACCGAGTATAGAATGTATGTACCGATTATAGATTGTATGTACCGAGTATACTAGATTGTATGTACCGAGTATAGATTGTATGAACCGAGTATAGAATGTATGTACCGAGTATTGATGTATGTACCGAGTATAGATCGTATGTACCGAGTATAGATTGTATGTACCGGAAATAGATTGTATGTACCGAGTAGATTGTATGTCCCGAATATAGATTGTATGTACCGAGTATATATTGTATGTACCGGGTATAGATTGTATGTACCGGGTATAGATTGTATGTACCGGGTATAGATTGTATGTACTGAATATAGATTGTATGTATCGAGTATAGATTGTATGTACCGAGTATAGATTGTATGTACCGGGTATAAATTGTATGTACCGAGTATAGATTGCACGTACCGAATATAGATTGTATGTATCGAGTATAGATTGTATGTACCGAGTATAGATTGTATGTACCGGGTATAGATTGTATGTACCGAATATAGATTGTATGTACCGGGTATAGTTTGTACGTACCGAATATAGATTGTATGTATCGAGTATAGATTGTATGTACCGAATATAGATTGTATGTATCGAGTATAGATTGTATGTACCGAGTATAGATTGTATGTACCGAATATAGATTGTATGTACCGAGTATAGATTGTATGAACCGAGTATAGAATGTATGTACCGAGTATTGATGTATGTACCGAGTATAGATTGTATGTACCGAGTATAGATTGTATGTACCGGAAATAGATTGTATGTACCGAGTATAGATTGTATGTACCGAATATAGATTGTATGTACCGAGTATAGATTGTATGTACCGGGTATAGATTGTATGTACCGGGTATATATTGTATGTACCGGGTATAGATTGTATGTACCGAATATAGATTGTATGTATCGAGTATAGATTGTATGTACCGAGTATAGATTGTATGTACCGGGTATAAATTGTATGTACCGAGTATAGATTGCACGTACCGAATATAGATTGTATGTACCGAGTATAGTTTGTACGTACCGAATATAGATTGTATATACCGGGTATAGATTGTATGTACGAGTATAGAACACGTCGCCTACAAACTCCGCATCACTTTCTTCCCTATAAGCTGGGTACGGCACTGTGCCACTACACTAGTGCTGACTAAATATAATAATAGTAATACAATGCAAATTATTATTATTATTTTATATATAGCATTTGTATATATGTATACAAATACCCCTTGAATATAAATTTATTTAGGAATCAAGATCTACTAGTAGAGCCTACATGCTCAAAATATCAGTATTCTCACAGGCACAAAAACCTGTTTTCCAATTCAGATGCAGTGTTAGTTTGCTGAGTAACTGCGCCTTGTAGCGGTATGAATATGTATGTGTTAAATGTTTGTGACGCGAGTAACTGTTAACATCACATGGCTGTATGTGACGAATGTAAACATTCATGTAATGGGATCAATGGATCCACTCATCTTCTGATACTCTCTTCCGATCGAATGAATACGATTTAGTTGCCATGAATATTACCTCTGATATGGCAATATATCGTTTCCAGCTTGATTGTATAATCAAAAAGGCCGCTTCACATAATCCTGAAGTCCCATTTCATCCCACGATTGTCCCCTTTACTATGATTATTTCCCTGCAATTTACATTTTCAAATATCACTCTGTACACGTAATCACTGTAACAATATAATATTTCGAATGTTTAGAGTTAATTTCTAAGGTATTATTTTATTTTTAATAATTTAATATAATTTGTCGGTAGAGTAGTTAATTCAATCCCGAGTTCATAATAATTCTCAGTTTCATTCCAATAAGAGTCTAAACATATTTGGAAAGAGGTTATAGTGGAATAATCTATCTATACAACCTAGTGAAATAAAGCTGATATTCACTGGCTATTTATTTATTTACCAACGGAAGTGTTAGTTTTACAAATAACGTGTGATAATAAATGGTATAACTAGATAGTCATACTCATGAGTACTACAATTATTACTCTACAATGAGAAAATCATGAATATTTCTAAGTACACATCTACATAGCATTAATAAAACATCATACATAACAATAAAAATATGATTCTATTATAACTATATAAAAAAATATAAAGTGAATGGTTTGATGACAAATTCAACAATAACAACTTAGGCTTAATATTTTATTTTATTTATTTCATTAATTTGTATACAAAATCTAAGCATCATCAAGCTATGCAAAACTTGTTGGTGAGGTCCTATAGTAAAAAAAATTAAAATAAAAACTTAATAAAGAAAATACATGTTTTTTATTTTAATTTTTATAGTAATTATTAACATTGAGTGGTTTAGGGCAGGCAAAAAAAAACAACAAAAATCTTTAAATATAAATATTGCAACTTATTATTATTTTACTAACTAGCGTTACAAAGCAAAATTTAATAAAAATAACTGTGCAATGTGGCTACAACAGAAACACTTGGAGATAACGAGTTAAAGTTTGTAGATAATTTTATCCTGCTGGCCAAAATATTCCTGTTCTCTACTCTTGTAGCTATAAATACAAAGTGACATAACCTTAGCGTGTTTTCTTAATGTAATTTAATTGTTGGAAAAACATAGAACAATCATATTGCAAATAGCTAACAATAGAGATTAATAATCAAATATTAACCGATTAGTAAGATAGTAACAAACGCATGTAATTATATTTTTAACTCCTTTTTTAAGTTGAAATTAGGCAAACAACAACAAAAATATGGACGTTAACGTGAAGTGTTACTAATAAATATCAGAAATTCAATTTGTTGGTAGCTTATAAAACTTGTATGACTTTGTCCATCACGTTACATCCAAATATTGAAAGTTCAAGTTGATTCAACAATTCAGGAATGTATAGGGGCAACCGTAATAATTGTAAGACGTTTTATACAGATCAGAGTGTTGACTGCAATAAACCATTGCTCTCCCTTTACATAACAAGCCCGAAAGATCGAATGTAGCAAATAACCTCCTGAATTGTACCCACAGGTTAAATTTAATCAATTAATAAAAATGCACATATTCTTATATTCTTATAATGCTTTACCAAAAAAGAAAAATAACAAATGGATAACTAAAGGAATTTTGGTTTCGAGAGAAAAACTCAAATTTTATTCCAAAATTTACAAAACAAATACAAATCAAAATTTCAAATTGTTTTACCAGAATTACAAAAGAATTTACAGAAAGGTTATCCAAGCCACAAAATCGTATAATGTATCCAAAGCAATCATGTTATCTAAAAATGTTCCCAAAACGGTGTGGGACATCATAAACAATAAGCAAATAGAACGGAAACAAATTAAAGTTAAAGTTGGGGAAAGACTTGTGGACGATTCGACCGACGTGGCAAACGAGTTTAATAGATTCTTCGCGTCTGTTGCTTTTGAGCTCGGCGCCTGTCATTCACCTCCACAAGAAACCCCTATGCGTATACGGAGCCCAGTTACATCAATGGTACTGGCTCCGGTAGTTGAGAAGAGGTCGAGAAAATTATTCAGCAGCTCCCAGCCAAAAAATCAAACGATATATATTGAATGTCCGTGTGGCTCACTAAAAAGTTTGCGAAACCGATCATTACACCATTGACGCAATTTATAAATTCATCTTTCGAAAATGGAGTTTTTCCCTCACTCCTTAAAGTTGCAAAAGTATGTCCAATTTTAAAGAAAAACGATCCTTATTCCATAAATAATTACAGGCCTGTCTCAATTTTGCCAGTTTTAAGCAAAGTATTCGAAAAACTCTTTTTAATTAGAATGGTGCAGTTTCTAAACAGACACAACCTTCTCTCTGACAACCAATTTGGTTTCAGAAAAAACAAATCGACAGTAGACGCTGTTGTGAGTCTAGTCGAAAAGGTTGTTGAGGGATTAGAAGATCGAGATTACACACTTAGTGTATTTCTCGACTTGTCAAAAGCTTTCGATTGTGTTGACCACTCTAAGCTGCTTGACAAACTTGAATTTTATGGTGTAAGAGGAGTGCCGCTCAAGTGGCTTCACTCTTTTCTGAACAATCGATTCCAAGTTGTCCAAATTTCAGACAAATTATCTGAACCAATGGAGCTGAGATATGGAGTTCCTCAGGGCTCAATACTCAGCCCGATTCTTTTTCTCATCTATGTCAACGACATAGGGTCATCGCTAATGCATGGGCAACTCATTCAGTACGCAGATGACACGACCCTTTTATTCAGAAACAAATTAACACCGATCCTTGAACAACAAGCTTTTTTTGATTTAAACAATTGTGTCCAATATTTCAACAGTCTTAATCTTGAAGTAAACCCCTCAAAATGTAATGTTTTGTCATTTTCGTTGCGACCATATGATGACATGGAGAGACCACTCATTTGGCTGGCAGATAAACGGTTAGATGAGACTGTTAGTTCAAAATTCTTGGGAATACACCTGGATCGAGGGTTGACCTGGAATTCGCACATGGACCATATTTGCTCCAAATTGTCCTCAGGCATTTATGTTTTGAGGACGTTAGCAAAATTCTGCCCAATTCAAGTTCTAATGACGGCGTATTACGGTCTGATTTACCCCCATCTCACCTACGGTGTGGTGCTGTGGGGAGCTTCTGCAAACAATCAGTTTAGCAGAGCATTTAAATTGCAAAAACGAGCGGTTCGCATTGTTGCACAATTAAAGTTCAGAGAAACCTGCAAAGAAACATTCAAAAAATTGCAACTGTTGACATTGCCTAGCCTTTACATACTGGAGACAACCCTATTTAGCATATCCAAAAGCGTTATGACAAGTGGCCGGGACATACATACACACGACACAAGAGGCAGAAACAACTACCGAACTGGGAATCACAGGACGGTAGTCCACGAACGCTTGCCCTCACACGCAGGTTTTCGTTCTGTCAACAAGTTGCCGGATTCAATTAAGAATGCCCCAACGCTCTAGAAGTAAAATACTTGTCTCAAACGCTGTTTAGCGTCTCATGCATTTTACAAATTGGACGAGTTTATGGCATACAACTGGGAGACTTCATAATCATAAGACTGACAACCGGTGTCGGAAATGGGGATTTGGTATGAGTGAATATGAGTGCAACCGTAAATGATGTATGTTTTGACAGAGGCTTTTATGTGGGATGTATGTTTTAGATTTTTATATAGGGATGACGTTTGCTATACATTTTTGTAATGTCATTGCAAATAAATATTTGATTTGATTTGATTTGATATTTTGTAATAAGGGTTGGATTGTTAATATATGAGACAAAATATTTATTTTTAAATAAAAATACAATGATAATTACAAACTTATGAATGAGCAAGTTCATTTTGATTCTGATTCAGCAAATGAGTGAACAAAAACAAAAAACTGTGTTGTGTTATCATGAGTTTCCCGATCGTCACAAGTGTTGGTATAATAGAAGCTTGGTTCAACTACTCCAGTTTCACTCCTTTGTGAACCACTCCGGTCTGACGACGTAAAAATTGGCTTACCAAAATCGATCCCCATAAAATTATCTGTATATTTTGTTCCTTTATTTTGTGTTGTACATTTGTCAATAACGCTATACGTGTGTGGCTGGGCGGGTGGGTCAATAACACTGTACGTGTGTTTCAATAACACTCTACGTGTATGGGGGGTGGGTGGGTCAATAACACTGTACGTGTATGGCTGGACCACCCCTTGCATCTTTTCCTAGGTCTTTTGTACATTTGTATGTATTGTATGATCACTTCTATTGTATATATTTATTTTACAACATTTTTATACAAGCAGATCAATTTGTTCCCTTGAGGTCTACTGTTAAAAATTTTGATTTTTGGTTATTGACTACCAATTGTTTTCCGTTAATCATTCAAACTTGAGCTGATAATTATCGGTTTCGAGGCGTGTTTTTTAGTAAATACAGTGTTTGAATCCCGCTACTGTAGCGCTTCGGTCGGCGTTCAACGCATGCGCACTGGGTACTACTATATGTTGGCAAGCCACATCCGCCATTACGGATCAATTCGACTCTATTTAAGGTCACTTATGACTGTTCAAAATTCCTCCTCTGATTAAAAATTCCGCTGACTGTAAAGTACATGTTGTGATAAGTTTTCATAATGCTAAAGGCATGAAAGTAACTAACATTCATCGAGAGACATGTAAAGTTCAAAGAGAATACAGAATGAGTTATGGGACAGTATAAAAATAGGTGAGAGTTTTTAAGGTAGCAGTACAAATGTGCATGATTAGGAATGAAGGAAACCTTCACTCATTATTGATGACTTGGTGCAAAACGTAGATGAAAAAAGTCAGAAAAAACAGACGCTTTACAACTGCATCGTTATGTAGTGTGTCTTTAAGTGTCAAGAAGTATAATTTATGAAATTGTGACAGAAAGTTCGAAGTACCAAGAGTTTTGCTTACGCTAGGTTCCCAAAATGCTGACGGAAAATCACAAAAACAAATAATTGGCGAGAATCACAAAAACAAACTTTTACCCAGATTTCTCACCTTCCTAGATCTGTATAATCGTAATGGTTACGATTTTTAAAACCAAATTGTCACGGTGACAGATTCACGATTAATGTCAGCTGCTTTCACGCCCTTAGCGTTACAAAACTGATGATCACCACCTTATCTAAACTCATTACATTCATTCGCTACCGATATTCGCCCATATCTTGATGATAGGCACCTTATCTAAACTCATTACATTCATTCGCTACCGATATTCGCCCATATCTTGATGATAGGCACCTTATCTAAACTCATTACATTCATTCGCTACCGATATTCGCCCATATCTTGATGATAGGCACCTTATCTAAACTCATTACATTCATTCGTTACCGATATTCGCCCATATCTTGATGATAGGCACCTTATCTAAACTCATTACATTCATTCGCTACCGATATTCGCCCATATCTTGATGATAGGCACCTTATCTAAACTCATTACATTCATTTGCTACTGATTTTCGCCCATATCTTGATGATCGCTACCTTATCCATTACAATAATGAAATTAATTATAATTGTCTTTGTATTGAAGATATTAATTGAAATTTGATTAAACCTGTAGACAATGAGTCAGCTGATCCTCCTCTGGAGCGGTACTAACAAGCTCCCTTGGGGTGCGGGTAATGGCTTGTCCACTCCAGAACATCGCCCTCATCATATCTCCTCTCTGCTCGGCCCTCCTACTAAATTACCAACCATTGTTTTGGAGTAACAGTATTTACGAACAAGGTATTGAATCAATATTCATTTTCTTTATCATAACGCTTCAGCCAATTAAATTGTTTTCATTATTAATGCCATAAAAACAAAGATAAAAAATAGGATAGATCCAAATTTTCTGAATTAGTTTGCCAAAAACAAGAAAACTTGTCATTGATTTATTTGTATTCGAATAGTTTTGAAACTATATTCATAATATTTCATAACTATAATGGGAGCATGCTTAAGAATCATCATTTGCATATTTATACCCATGAGTATTTTTGGATTCAGGCTCCAAAAATAGAATTAATGTTATACCTCTTTTGAGTGCACTGAGTCAGCATTGAGCGTTTAGATATAAAAATAATGTTCCCCATTAATTTTATTTATTTATTTTTTTACTTAATAAGGAAAATCAAAAATATGTATTGTATCCCAAATCGGAATCTAAGCAAAAAAAATGTAACTAAATATGTCAGATAGTCCAAAATGTATTCTCCTTTCATTGCATGCCCAGATTAATTCTTATGCCCCTGGATAAAACAAAGTACTTCAAAATATATTAGGTTCACAAAATGATTTTTCCAAAAACTGGCAATGACTGACAGTTTAAAACCAGCACATGTTTATATTGCATATTTCAATGTTGTGAATTGGTCAATGAATTTTAAAAAGGTTGGGCTGGCTATGCATTTTTAGATTCTATGTGTGATTCTAAGCTAAAAATGAAGAATAAATTTTTTTAATTTCGACTTTGTTTAGCAGCTAGACACCATTTTGTTTTTTTCATAAAACAATTGATATCTTTGTTGTAATCTTTACGATTAATACAATACTCGGTAAATAGGTTCATGTCAAAAGGTAGTATTTAATAAAACAATTTTACTATTTTTAAATGACAGCCTTTTTTATTAACAAATATCTCAAAAAACACTCATTTTATAAAAATTTTGTAAGACATAAAACAGTTTTTAATCATCTTTACCTTTCCAATGATACCTCATTTGTAAACATTTGTTAAAGAAATAGCAATTTTATGAACTAACCTTAATTCACATGTAAACTAAATGGCTACTAATTTGACAGTATTTTAACTGCATTTGAATTAAAGTTCATAAAATTGTTATTTCTTAACCGATATTTACAAATGAGGTATCATTGGAAATTTAAAGTAGTTTCAAAAGTGTTTTACGTCTTACTAAATGTTTATAAAACGAGTGGTTTTATAGATATTTGTTAAAATAAAAACAAAATGACCGTAATTGTAAAAATAATAAAGATAATTTCAAAATATTTTTATCAAATACTACCTTCTAACATGAACCCATTTACCGAGTTTGTAACAACGGTAAAGGTAACAAGAAATATATAAATTGTTTATGAAAAAAACAAAATAGCGTCTAGCTGCTAAAGAAAGCAGAAATTGAAAAAATGTTATTCTTTGTTTTTAGCTTAGAATCAGACATTTATCTGAGTAGCCAGCCCAACCTTTTTGTAACACCCTGTATATATTTATTTCTAATGCGATGCCAGGCAAATACGAATGATTGCATGAGTGTGGATGACCTGTAGTTTTGTTACTAACTGAATTAAACTTAGTTCAGGAAAGACTAACCCACTATCCAGGGCAATTAAAGGACCTATAGCAATACGTGGAATCCGAACCACTTAGTACTTATCTGATTTTCAGATACTTGACATGCATGATACTAAGTTCTCTTCCTGCACAACACCCGGACCCTATCTACCACCAATGACTACAGATATAATCTGTAGTCATTGTTACCACTCAACACGGAAACCCCCCCGTTGAGTGGACGTCATATCGGTTCCGAGCCTAAAATCTTCACAACACTTTGTCCCCGTAGAATTGTTACAGCACTGCACCACCAGTGCTAACTAAATCAATTTATAAATATAAATAAGTAAACTCAAGAAAATATGATCTAAGAGTCATGAAGATGTGTGTGATCAGAGAATATCAACTGATCAGTTATTCACTTTTATATTTAGTCTATATATTGTGAAGAGGAGGAAAATCTGGTCTTGATGAGGGCTCCTTCTCAAGATAGCTAGATTCCACCATAGTAAGCTAGGCACCAGTTTGAGGATCATGTTTTATTGACTTCTAAGCACACAGAAAAAAAATAGAGGTTGCATCTAAAAATGTGCAAAATGCGGGTTGAGTTGGTGTGTCGAGTAGTTATTCTCTAGATCGAAATGCGTTGGCAATGCTAGTCCCTCCCTTATTACCTCCATATCCTCAAGCATAAATGTAGTAATTATTACTCCAGATATCTTAATATACAAAGAAGTTGAAATCTATTTATAACTGCCACTGTTGCATTCGCTGCGACCATCAGAAAAATACCATTTTTTCTTTCTTCTCTGTGGCACAAGCCTCCTCAACTAACTCCTGAGTGTGCAATGCCAGCACATAAGTGGGAAAGTGGAATCCCATCGTAACTGGCTCAATGACCTTGGAGATCCCATCTGGACTCTGACCTTCCCTCAGTTCCGGCCGCAACGCCTTTGTTCTCCAGTAAACGCGTTTTTGATTCCTTCCCCTCAATCTGCGGACAATGCAGCAATCTCTCCACCCAATCTCTATACAACACAGACTTCAGCTGAGGCCACAATGCCTTGTTACTTTTACTTAGAATTTTATAGTCTATCCAGAAATACGTTCTCTGAAAGTGTTCCTGTAATATTTAATAACTTGTAAACGTATCGTCCCTAGATAGTATGATTATAAAATTACTATGTCTTAGAGCAATCATTTTCAATTATGTTTCAATCTTAAATGTATTAATTAAACAAAAACGTTATTTACTTATAATTTTGCATAGTTCTTTGATAACATATAAGAATAGTCTCAAAAAATGTATTATTTTTCTTCATAGAAAATTTTAAATGGTGGATATTTGAAATGTTAATTAGAGAAGGTTATACTTAACATTTTGTATGTGGTTAGTAGTTATTCACGATAAAAATTTGCTAAGTAACGCCAAGTTCATAGAAATTAGGTGACTAAAAACAAAGTTACATTTATATAGTAACTAGCTGAACCCGCCCGCTTCGCCGGTCATAATATTGAGTTTATAAACTTGCGATCAAAATATAATTAAAAATTCCAACAAATTCAAGAATATTAAAAAATTACTTAAAGTAAATAAAAATAAATTCTTTGTTCTCTTTTGTATGAATATTTACTACTTTCCTCAATTATTTTTCATTTTAAAAGTTAACACAATTAGTTAAGCTACCACAATTTTATTCAATTTGTTTTTATTTAACAGCTAATAGCTTTTAATAAAATAAACCAATCAATTAATATAGCTCCATATGAATAGCATGGCAACTTTGGGGGCCAGTGGGGAATCCTAAAGTCGAAGATGAAAATCTTTTCTTAGTGAGCCTCTAGAGGCCAATATAAAAGCTATGTACAAATGTTCAAGTCAATTGAACGTATAGTTTTTGAGAAATAGTGATGAGTGGTAAATGGCTTTTATCTATCTATATAAGGCAAATACCACTGACTCACCCACTCATCACTGTAACTAAAAAAGTACTAAGCCTACGAGGCTGAAATTTTGTATAGTCAAAGGTTTTATGTTGTAGATGTGCAATAAGAAGGGATTTTGACAAATTCTTAGTAAATCGGAGATGGCAGCCTTATAGTTCCAAAAATTTTAAAAGTCAAAAATAGCGTTTCTTTAATTCGACTGTAGCGGCTAAATGAATGGTTCTACAGCAAAGCTAACATCATTTTGTAGGCTGTGAAACTTTGTTATCTAGGATAATAAACTGTTTTAAATCGGAAAATTAACAATTTAGTTTTAGAGCATGCACAACCAGATCATAGCATATGGCTAAACATGGCGAGAAACAAAATATTTCACTGATTCAGAGTCAAAAACCGTAATTTGCGCCCTCTAAAAGTAAACTTACAGATTTTTCTAGACTATGAAACTTTGTTATCTAGGAGAACTGTTTTCAATCAGAAAATTAACAATTTAGTTTTAAAGCATGCATAACCAGATCATAGCATAAGGCTAAACATGGCTAGAAACACAATATTTTATGATTCAGTCATATAGTACTTTGTGGCCTATAAAAGTAGACTTACAGATTTCCCTAGACTTTGAAACTGTCTTATCTAAGAGAAAAACTTATTTTAATCTGAAAATTTACAATTTAATTTGACCAAATGTATAGTCAGTTCACAGGGCATGGCTAAATATAGCGAAAAACCGATATTTCACTATTTCAGAGTTAACTACAGTAATTTGTACCTTCTAAAATTAGACTTACAGATTTGTCTAAACTTTGAAACTTTTTTATCTAAGAGAACAAACTGACTCCAATCGGAACATTTTTTATTTAATTTGAACACGTGTATAGCCAGTTCATCGGACCTGGTTAAACATTGCCAGGATCCCGACATTTTATTGAGTTATATTCAACTGTCGTACTTTACGGCCTCTAAAAGTAAACTTTCAGATTTTTCTTGATAATTAGAGTTTTTAAACTACAAGAAAAGTCTGATTGAAATAGGAAGATTACAATACACAAGGTGCTTCAGTAGCATATCAATTTAGATGTTGTGAATAAAATTATGTTACCACAAATATAATATATTTCAACAAGATTAAAATAAATAAAATGTTCAGATAATATAAAACAATTATATAGATTAATAGATGGAAAATAGTTAACAGAAAAAGGGTTGAAAAAAATTTTCAGTAAGGTGAGCGCTAGAAGAAAAGAAGGTCGAGGGGAGGAGTGTATTGTTTGGCCCTGGAGAGAGTTGAGGAACATAAGAAGCTGTATTTATGTTTAAGAACGTAAATAAACAAAATAAATATTTAATAATCAGTAACAATCCCTGCGTCTTGGTGAGTGTCTTACTTGAGGAGAATCCCGCGGTGAGTTTATTGACATTTCGTCTGTAATGACCACTGCGAACGGCGCCAATTCACAACACAGGAAATAGGTATGGACTTCCGCAAAAACAACTGATTATCTTGTCTTTGTTTCAGAGATCGTTGAACTGACCATAGTCTTCCAGCTGCATGTAGAATGCAAAGTAACTTCAATTGAAAATGGTTGCTTTAATATAGCTGTTAACATGTTTATGAAGTGGAAATATTCAAACTATATTTAATTACTGTCATTGCCTGACAGAATAAATTTGGCTTCTTCAAATATCTCTGTAGTCTACAAAATTCTTATACATAATGATAAATTGTTACGAGTATTTCTAAATGAAATATTTAACTTAATATAAAATTCTAATGGTGTCTGTGTGTGTGTTACTCAATCACGCAAAAAATACTGAACCCATTCATCTGAAATTCTGCGTAGACATTCGTAAGTTAACACATAGGCCTATTTTAATTTTGAAATTCCATCAGGAAACCACCCCAGGGAGTCTAAGAAGTGTCAATGCAATCCTTAAGGCAATTCCACTTTGATGATCAATTGTTTATAATAGTTTCATTAATCAGATGTTCGAATAAATAAACTACTTACATAGTTCTGAAGTAAATACCAGACCAAAACTAACCACAACCACGGTAATTAGAAAAGACGGCAGGTATCACAACGAGGCCGTGCAGTAGACTGTGACGCCACATGGGCGAAATCACCTGGTTTGATTATACGATAAAATACAGGTAACTAAATCTACCAATCGCATGGAAGCATTTGGCTAAATAGTAGGCAATTTATTAGCTGGAATTTATTAGCTGGAATTGTAAACTATTTGTGTTTTTTTGTGTTTGTTGTTGCCATTTCGCCCATGTGACGTCATAGGAGATTACCTACCGTCTTCTTTACTAGGGGCACCGTGACCACAACGCATTTTTACATTATACAGAAGCCAGTAGGTACATGGTTTGTGTTACTAAATGCAATAAGCACAATATAAATCGACGTAAACCCCGTACGAAGAACGGGCACTGTCTTTCATATGTTTAATATCAAAAAGAATTTAGGTTTTTACCAACGCACTTTGGGGTACGATAAATCAATTGTTCTTTTGTGCATGGCCGGTTTGGCTCTTTTCAATGTTTTCCAATATTCTTTCATTCTTTCTGGTGTGACATTTTTCTTTCTTCCGGCATTTTTCCAGTCTTGATTTTAGGTTTTTCTTGAAAACTTAAAAATGTTGGTATTTTAGCTGTTTCTAAGGTTATTTCGCTATCTAAAAATTTCAATAATGTAGCCTTTTTTCTATTATACAAGAAATCGAAGATTCGTTTTGTAAATCTTCGTCCTAAAGATAAGTTTAGTGCTTCGAATCTAATTTATCTTTTTCTAATAGAATCTGAGGTTTTTTAAAACTGAATTTGTCATTGTTTTGAAAATTGAAACCCAGTTTCACTCTCATTATTTTTCATTTTTTCTTTCCTAACCGTTCTACCAACACTTTACTGTAAAGGTTTTTAAAGCATATGTAATTATAGAAGTTGTGTTTTATAATGACTCCAAATTAAATTGTGATAATTGAAGTAAATGGCAGAATTTACTAAAATACGTTAAATTGTTTCATTATTTATTTTTATAATTTTCAATAATTGATATAAAATTAGTAAGTACAATTTTATGCGTAAAAAATCAGTGCAATAAAAAAAAATATTTTTAGTAGCTGTAAAAGCTACTTAAATCATCATATGACTCATTTCCTCGCTTCAAGCCGTATCCATCTCTGCTCCACGGGAACCACCAGGAGCGCATGCTTGTCAAGGGTGAGTCGTGAAGGGGTCTTCTCCGTTCGGAGGATCCGGTACTTGTGGACAACATGAGCGACAAACAGCTTCACTTGGGTCAGGGCAAATCTGAAACCTGTAGTTAGTCTATTTAGTTTTTAATCGTTAGCAAATTTTACTAATATAAAATCTAAATTAAACAAGTATTTAAATCAAATCCATTATAATTACTCAAATATTTAGATCAAAACTAGAGACATTCTGCATACCAGAGTTTAAATAAAATCTTTAAAATTACATTAAAACTAAGAACAAGTAACAATAACACAACAAAGGAAAAACATTAGGCTGTTAGGTTATATGTAATGAAGATCTTTGAATATTTTACCCAAGTTATCTCAGTTGCTGTAATAACTAAAGTCGATCTATTAAATGAAGTAATAAAATAAGTGCAACACTTATTTTATTTTGTGTCAGGTTCAATTACTGTATAAATAATTATAATATAATCAATACTTGAAATATATGTCTTTTTTCTCACTAGTAACTTGATGTGTACATACCACTGAGGACATGTAAATACTGGTACTTTTTTATTGTAAAGGCAGTATCACTTAATTAACTTTGACGCCTTTGTGGTTTATTATTTTTGGAAAATATATTTTATTTGTATTACTTAGGATGAGGAAGATTTTGGTAGAAATTAGAGCGATAAGATAAACAATATCTGTGTGTAGCATTAAAATAAATTATTTTAAGTATATGTAGATTTGTTTGAATTAAAATAAATATGAATTTGGTTTTGTTAACTTAATTCATATATTTTATAGAGATAATTTTTGAACAGAAACCAGAATTTCCCTCACAAACCTCTAAAACCTCACATTTAAACTTGAAATGTCTTAAGCTGTTACATGGCATATGTTTTGAATGTCTCATTTCTTTAGAATATCATGTAGACTGGTTTTTTTTCTTTCGCCCATATGCGTTAACATAGAGAGAAAGTATTGAGATCGTCCAAAAAAATGTTTTTACAAGTTGGTCTAAAAATCTTACCTTCTTTTAGCGTATAAGGTGTCTTTGACTATTATACATAAATAAATAAAATAAATCCATTCTAGAGTCCCCTGAACCCAAAAAAGTTGTTTCTTTTTAGAAAAAAGTTTGGTGTTGTCTGTGTGTAAGTGCAGTTCACTGGAGACCAAACGGATGGATCAATTTTTATTACATTTGGTACGTATGTTGTAACGGGTCCACCAAATTGATAGATGAATTAATTAATTTAAATAAGTAATAAATTATTATGTAAAAGGAAAAGGAATATATTCAATTGAAATAAATAAAGAAGGTTCAAGTTATGTTAGAGAATTGTCGTGAGAAAAAACACCAGTTGGATAGACGGGGAGATAAAAATATGTTTTCTCAAACAAAACCCTTTGTTCGAAACAGGATGGGTGGGCTTGTTCCAAGAATTACAATCGTAAACATGTGTCGACTGGCCTGGGTGGCACCAGATCACAATAACATTCCTGGTTGCAGTCGAAAACGAAACCGATCCACTAAGAAAACGGAAAATGGTGTTCATACGGAACTGGAACCGACAACTCCCGCCAAATTACCCCCACTTCGGGACACAAATAGAAAATACGTACAAACTACGTTTAAGTCACAACGAATCATGGCACGAGTTTTGACAGGAACCAATCAGAACGGGACATATAGTTCCAAATATGCCCGTAGATCGCAGTATCGGCCGGGACTGCTACCTCGTGGTAAAACCGGAAGGGTTACAGTCTTGTAACCAAAGCAAATTGACACCGGAAGAAAAAGTAAAAGTGGGGGACATGAGCTCAACGGTTGAGAGGTGTTCCTCGCCCCAGTTTGCAAACCATACATCATCAAGAAGGTCGTCCCTCAGTGACACCATCGGCTCCGGGCTACATTTACGGGAGAATGTTTTGAAACATTTGTGCGTTTTGATATATTAAACAACAGTCATTAGTTAACATTTAATTATCATGTTATTTTAAATTTTCGTATTTTTGAATAAACGACGGGACGTAAGATGGATATGATCTTCATCCAAGAACTCTGCCTCCTCAGATAAGCTATATAATAAGTAGTTTATAAGGAAGAATTAATAATGTTTTTTAGTAGTTTGATTAAAGTTAAAATTGTTTATTGAGAAGTTTGTCCTGTAAAACAAATTGAGATAGTTATAACACTTCATGTTATAACCCAATAATGATTTTATTCTTTGTGGAAAACATGTGATTAAAGTAATTTTGTAAAGACTATACCGTCTTGATTTATTGTACTATATAATTCCACCGAATTACCTGTTTTAAAGACCCTGAGATTAAATAGAAAGAATCATGCTCTAAATTAAATTAAATTAACTTTTTATTATTTTAATAAAAAATAATAGAATAATCAAAGTAATGTAACAACCTCCTAAAGGTAGCAAGTTACAAATTTTCACCCAATAACTTGGGACAAAAAAGAAATAAATTAAATTATTTTGATTTAATAAATAGCATTGATTAATTTAATCAATAGATTAAATTAATATAATTAAAATAAAGAGGAACAATGTTACAGAATGGCACCTAACAACGTGGAACTATATAGTACAAATATTAAATTTTAATATATCTTAAAAAATGTTTAAAAAGTAATGTGTCAACAATTTGTTAAAGAAGCACAACATATGTGAAATTTCATTTCAATTTAACTAAGTAGAAAATTTTTATAGATTGTATGTTTGAAATTATTGAGTTATAATAGAGGACAATAATGTCAGAAGTAAATATAATACAGGGTACTGAAAATGATTCAGACGACTCCGATGTGTCTTTGAACATCATTAGGGAGTCTAACTTAAATAAAAATAAAAATGAAAACAAGGGACTAGAAGTAGATAGGGAAAATACACTGTCCAACATAATGGACATATTACTAAAAATGAATAATAATTTTGAGACTAAACTCAATGAAATGAACACTAAACAAGATAATTTTGAAACTAAACTCAATGAAATAAAAACTAACATGACTAAAATAAATGAAGAAAATAATAATAAATATGATAACTTAGAAACTAAACTAAATAATATAAATGAAAGTATGAATACTAAATTTAACAAGATTAATACTGATATGGTAGAGATGAATAGGGAAAGTAATGTGAAATTTGATGAGTTTAGGAAAGATGTTAATGATAGGATAGATCAACTTGAAAGTAAGTTAGACAAACAGATAAAAAAAGTAAACGTAGATGTTAATAAAGATAGTGAAACAAAGGAAGATAGTGATGTAAATGAAATAAATGAAGTTAATAATGAAGGTAGGAAAGAACCTATCAAAGTAAACAGAGTTGAGGACAGACTAGTATCAGACAAAATAAACGTGCTGTTAGGAGTAAATAAGGACATAAATACCAAGCTGGAGCAGATTAATGTTAGACTAGGAGGATCAGGTAGTAAGATGAAAGAGATGAATAATAATAAGATAAACTTAAATGGTGAGGACAATATGAAAGTAGATTTGCTACTAAAAATAACTGATGAAATAAACAATAAACTTGATGAAATAAATGGTAGGCTAGATAGAAAAAGTGTTGAGGAGAAGGAAGTAAGTACTGATGTAATAAAGTTAAACGATGAATTTAACATGAAAACTAATGAGCACATAAAAGAAGTTGATGATAGGATAGAGAATACTAAAGACAACTTTGTCAATAAAACTAAAAGAGTAAATATAGACTTTGATGAGTACAGGTTAGAGGAATACTTAAAAGCAAATGCAACACCAACTGAGATAGGCTATGAATTAAATAGTAAAATGAGTAGGCCTAAAATAGATGATGAAATAGAAAACCAGATAGGATATCTAAACACAGTGTTAGATAACAAAGTAGAACAAATAAACAAAACCCTAGCACTTGGTAACTTTAATTTTGAAAGTGTAGTAGATGATTTCAAATATCAAGAAAATAAAAAACTAAAAATGATCAGAAGTAGACTAGAGGAGCTAAATGAGTTCTTTGAATTTGAGATGACAGTCATAAATAAATAATGGGGCCTAAACAAACAAAAGGAAGTTGAAAATAATATGATGGGGGGTGAAAGCTATGATGTAAACATGGATGACATTGTAAACTATGTGATGAGGTATTATAATATTTCATGTTTCTCAAACTTTAAATATAAAAAGAAAAAATTTAAATCAGTGCTCTCGGATAACTACATTTGCTCAGAAAACTAAACTGTAAACTTAGCTGTTCACTAAAAAATACTTATAAATAATAATAAATAAACAGCAATTGAAACAATATAACTTTAATGATAGGGGGGTTATATGAAAACAAATAAAGAAAGTATAGAGATGATTATTAAATGAGAAAACATTTAAAAGATGTCACAATAATAAATACATGATAATTTAAAGAATATGACATTAATAATAATGTGAGAGTTGTTTAAAAGAAAAATAAACTGAGGGGTAATTATTTAAAAGAAAAATGCTTAAAGAGGTTATTTAATAATAAACAAATAATAGGCCTAGTTGAAGAATTGTTGACTAGTTGAAGAAATATTGACAGTAAGGTGAATTTGTGATTGAATAGGAGATTTAAATATAACATTGAAATAAAATGACATTAATGTTAAACTAAGATGATAAATAAATATCTTTAATGGTAAGAATGACTGTTGAAAGAAAAATACCTACAAATGTCATAATAGTAAATATATGGTAGGCCTAATTAAAAATTTGTGAAAAATAATAATAACCAGAGAGTTGTTATTGAATATGAAAGATATTAAACGATTTAAATGAAACTTTGATAATAATATGTGTTAAATGAATATAACACTAATAATAAAATGATGTTTATGTGAGATTAAAATAATGAGAAAAATTCTTTACAATACTGTGTTATTGTAACTTGTTCATGCTTATATTGAAATGACTAAATTAATGTATCACAAATGATAATAGGATACTGATATGAGACAAAGCTGATTTAGGGAAATTCTTTAAACTACCCTGTTAATATAACTGGTTTATGTCCATATTTTGAATACAACATTGGTAGAATGTGCCATGTATGTTAGACTAAAATGTATCAAGATTTTTAAAACACTTTGTATTTACAAATTGTTTATGTTTACAATGAATATTACTTAGACAACAATATGATATGATTCAAGGTTATGTTTAACAAGTATGATTGAAGGAGATTTTTGAGAAATATTTTGTTGCAATGAATTGTTTCTGTTTATACTGAATATAATCAGACAAATATGATTCCAATGTTGAATATAATGATTGATTTAAAATGAAATAGGTGAGATATCTGATAATACTTTGTATGATAACTTGTTCATGTTGACAATGAATATGATTTAAAGATACACACTATGTGTAGTCTTGTGAAACTTATATGACATGATTCAAAGATTTGTTTGAACAAAATAATGAAAGGAGATTCCTTGTAATGCTGTATTATTATAATTTGTATATGATGATGTTATTATGACTTAATGAGGTACTTTGAATATACTACTGTATGTATTTTGATAACTTATATGATGTTTAATCATTATAAGAATTTTATGAAGGGAAAATAGCCAGTGGTTAATAGCAGTACAATTCGACCATAATTACAACTAGTCACTTTCTAAATTCTAAATTATTCAACGCCAAGTACTCTGTTAATCACACAATGGCACAGTATATCAGTTTCAGGTGTTAGTCAGCCTTGATAATAGAATCTAAAGACGAAAAGCTTACAGTGATCTGTAGCATGGCAAGTCCCCATTTACCAAAGTCATGCTGCAGACACCCATAGATTATTACTTTGATAAATAATATGGTAAATAATGAAATTGATATGAGAGATATGTGATTGTAAAATTTGATGATAAAAATAATTGCAATGTCTGATAATTTAGTGTAAAATTTTATTTGTCAATGATGCAAGAATAATAATAGAAATAATAACTTGATATGAATGAAAAATAATAGTAAATATGATTCATTATTACGATATCAATAATGAACAAACAGTAATAATTTGTTGAAAATTTTCAAACTTAATAATGATAACTAACTTTGCATATGTCAGCTTGAAATATGAGAAGCAACATTAGTAAATATACAAATAAATTAAAACTCTGTGCATAAATGATGTGTGTGTACAGATAAAAGATGATTAAATATGAGCTTGTTTAAATGTGTTATAAACAATTTTTTATTTCAATTAATTACAGATGTAATTAAAAACAGGCTATTGCCATAATTAAAACAGCCTGTGATCGAATTATGCTATATGTATTACTTAATGGAAAAGGAAATTAATGTAATCATGTGAATAAAAGAACTTTGTACTGAAACAAACTTTCAGTGAAACAAGTTGAGACTGTGTTGGTCATTATGATCAATAGTGAAATGACCATTAGGTAAAATGATTGTGACCAATAAACAGTGACAACTAGAAACATTTTGTGAAACATGGACACGAATGGACACAAGTAACATTGTGGACGGTGCTGTGCTGCAGACGGGGGTCTGGACACCGGCGCGCCATGCAAACACATGATACGGTGGAGCTGTCAGCCCAGGAGCACACCAGGTGATGATGACTCATCCCATTGACGCGACACTGCCAAACCTCCCACACCCCAGGACAACAAACCATGTTCGAGAACAACAACTTGTGCATTAACCAGTTGGTTACATAAGACAATCTTTGTTTCGTTATTTATAGTCTCTCGAGACCCATAGACTTGTGAATCAGATATTCACAGAACTTAATTGTAGTGTTCAAACATTTGAAACTTAAAATGAACACGAGTACAAACCAGTGAAAAACTTTTCATGTGAACCGTTTCCAGTTTTCAACAAATGAGTGACTTCTCATGATAAAGTAACTGTTTTATATACAACTAGTAATGGCTCAATGTAAAGCCAAAAGACAAGACAATCTATTTGAAAATATTAAATAATGTTTCAATTTTATGAAACTTTTTCAAAATAAATTCTTGAAAAATATTTAAACAAAATATCATGTTTATATATTTTGAAATATAATTAGAATTAGCAAACTAGTTATAATCTATGAACAATGAAATAAAGAATATGACTAATACAAATAATGAAATATTGATAATGAAAAAATAACAATTGTATTGATTGATAATTTTATTATATTCTTGAATAATATATAATATACAAATAATAAATGAAACTCTTTTGAAATGATTAAAAAAAATTTTTTTGTGATTAATTACAAAATGACTAATAATCAGAAAAACTTGCATCAATGACAGACTAATGTAATATATATGTAGTTCATTAGTACAGAATAATTCAAGCTATTCTTATATAAATGTAAGAGTTGATAACTTATTGATTGAAATTACTAATTATTATGTAAATAATTTGGTAATTAATGATGTACAACTTTGAAAATTGATCATTTGTTGAATGATAAATGTTAAGATGTAATTGAAGATTGATGATATATGTGAAAATATGATGACTTGTTGATGATTGAAAATGTATTTGGAAAATATTTAATGAGTAATAACTGACTTGATAATGTTAAGATTTGTTTAAGATGTGATGATTTATTTGAGAATGTTAGAGGTTGTGTAATGATAGAGAATTTATAAAAAATAAAAGAAGGATAGAGGATTGAAAAAGACATAGGAACTAAAAAAAAAAAAAAAAAATGGGAAATGGGATGAAACAGGTTATAAGCATTAAAAGAAGGTTTTAATGGAATGAAAAATGGATAATTGTATTTAAAGACGGATTAAGGTTTGAATATGGATACTTGTACTTAAAGAAGGATTAAGGGTCGAATACGGATATTTGTATTTAAAGACGGATTAAGGTTTGAATATGTAAACTTGTATTTAAAGATGGATTAAGGTTTGAATATGGATAATTGTATTTAAAGACGGGTTAATGTTTGATGAATCGTGTAAAAAGTTGATGATTGTTCAAATAATGATGTACTTGAAAGATTTAGTAGAGTGTTAACAAAATAAATAATTGATGAATTGTTGAGTCAATGAATGATAATTCCTCTAAAAAGTGATGAATTATATGATAGGTGTTTGTAATTAGTAGTCAGATGATTTTGATAATGATGTTGGAAAGATGATAATTGTAAACAAGTTAAGGATTAATCAATTTTTGAATAGTGAATTAATGATTGTTGATTTGTATTTTATTGATATTGACACTTAACCTATGTATTGTAATTGATAGTTTCATATTACAAATCATTGATTGTAACTGAAAGCTTGTATAATTTTGATAATACATTGAACTTTGTTTTTTAATTGACAACTTGTAATGATCAAATATATGCTAAAATTTTTGTTAACAATTATATATGATGAAATACTGTTAAAATTTTAATTCATAAATTGTTGAATTGTTAATTAACAATTTTGATTTATTGAATTGTTGTCTGATGATTGTAATTTTTGAATAATTGACTTTTGATTGATAACTATGCAGGAGGTAATGACATATTGAATGATGAATTTGTAAATGATTAACTCATAATTGATAATTTTGTAACTTGTTAAATGGTAATTCATTGATTTGCATAGATAATTTAAATAATTTTGTTGTGATAAGATTATTCATTTTAGACTTTACTTTTTACATGAAATTTAAGTTGTAAATTGATATTGAGTTGTATGTTAGTTGATAGTTTCATTTCATTCTAGACATAGTAAACAATGTAAAACTAAAACTTATCTGAGGAACAATCGACAATTTGGCGAATCGTGTTTAGGAATCAGGATTTTTTGACTCGTGTTACTCACACATCGCAAAAAATCGGGGGGTACTGTAACGGGTCCACCAAATTGATAGATGAATTAATTAATTTAAATAAATAATAAATTATTATGTAAAAGGAAAAGGAATATATTCAATTGAAATAAATAAAGAAGGTTCAAGTTATGTTAGAGAATTGTCGTGAGAAAAAACACCAGTTGGATAGACGGGGAGATAAAAATATGTTTTCTCAAACAAAACCCTTTGTTCGAAACAGGATGGGTGGGCTTGTTCCAAGAATTACAATCGTAAACATGTGTCGACTGACCTGGGTGGCACCAGATCACAATAACATTCCTGGTTGCAGTCGAAAACGAAACCGATCCACTAAGAAAACGGAAAATGGTGTTCATACGGAACTGGAACCGACAACTCCCGCCAAATTACCCCCACTTCGGGACACAAATAGAAAATACGTACAAACTACGTTTAAGTCACAACGAATCATGGCACGAGTTTTGACAGGAACCAATCAGAACGGGACATATAGTTCCAAATATGCCCGTAGATCGCAGTATCGGCCGGGACTGCTACCTCGTGGTAAAACCGGAAGGGTTACAGTCTTGTAACCAAAGCAAATTGACACCGGAAGAAAAAGTAAAAGTGGGGGACATGAGCTCAACGGTTGAGAGGTGTTCCTCGCCCCAGTTTGCAAACCATACATCATCAAGAAGGTCGTCCCTCAGTGACACCATCGGCTCCGGGCTACATTTACGGGAGAATGTTTTGAAACATTTGTGCGTTTTAATATATTAAACAACAGTCATTAGTTAACATTTAATTATCATGTTATTTTAAATTTTCGTATTTTTGAATAAACGACGGGACGTAAGATGGATATGATCTTCATCCAAGAACTCTGCCTCCTCAGATAAGCTATATAATAAGTAGTTTATAAGGAAGAATTAATAATGTTTTTTAGTAGTTTGATTAAAGTTAAAATTGTTTATTGAGAAGTTTGTCCTGTAAAACAAATTGAGATAGTTATAACACTTCATGTTATAACCCAATAATGATTTTATTCTTTGTGGAAAACATGTGATTAAAGTAATTTTGTAAAGACTATACCGTCTTGATTTATTGTACTATATAATTCCACCGAATTACCCGTTTTAAAGACCCTGAGATTAAATAGAAAGAATCATGCTCTAAATTAAATTAAATTAACTTTTTATTATTTTAATAAAAAATAATAGAATAATCAAAGTAATGTAACAACCTCCTAAAGGTAGCAAGTTACAAATTTTCACCCAATAACTTGGGACAAAAAAGAAATAAATTAAATTATTTTGATTTAATAAATAGCATTGATTAATTTAATCAATAGATTAAATTAATATAATTAAAATAAAGAGGAACAATGTTACAATGTGTATTTAGCCAATATCTTCAGAATATCTTTGCACGTTTTTTAAATTTTATTTATTTATTTATTTTTTTATTCTTATGGGCAAAAAACGAAAATGGCATTTTCTAAAAAACGGCTCTAACGATTTGGATTAAATTTTCAGCTAAGATGTGAATTACAATTTAAATAATTTAGTACAAATCGCATGTCTCTAACTTGACTAGTTTTTGAGTTATGACAAAAAAACATATTTGTTAATCAAACGGTAATATCAAAGTTTTTATTTATTAGTGCTTAATATAGGGGAAAGTTTGTGGCAATTCTTTGGAACCATTTATTTTATTTATTTCATTCTTGTAATTATAGTATAGATTTCCCAATAACATTATAACAGTGAATGATTAAATAAATTGCATTAATAGACATACTTTACGAAACATTAATGGTAAACTTCTAATTTCATACACAAATTGGCATTAAATAGTAAAATAAAGAATTTTTTACTGTAGTAGTAATGATAATAATAAATAGATAAACTATCACAATACTATAAATAATAATAATAACATACATTAGAGGTTTGTTGAAACCAACTTGATGGCAGTATGTCAACACGGTAGGCAGATAAAATAGATGAAACGTCAAAAATATATTGATAGTAAACATGTAATAAAGGACAATAAAATACGACTACTTAGTATTTATGAGAAGTCATAAAAAATATGTAAAATAATTCAAAGACGAATCAAATATATCAACAGAAGAATATAAAACATTATACAACCAACACATTTTTCTTATGGAGTGATAAAACACCCAAATATTGAATGAAACTAGTTACCTGCACTAACACAGTCACCAATTTAAACAGACAACCACACCAGATTAGTAACAAATTTGAATGTTTAACTTCTATTTTCATTGTCTATTTTTAGTCACTTTCATAACTAGCACTTAACATGCTTGCAAAAATTAAAAATAATAGAAACGTCACCAAACTTAAATTTAATATGAGTACAAAAACTGTAGTGATTTATTTCGGTTAAAACCACGTGTACAATCCTTCGAGCAGAGGGTTACAAAGGAAGGAGTTCCTTTATGAAACACACTCATTTTTGAGTCCAACTGATGTTATGATGGAAACGTAGTTGAGCAAAATTGGCCATTGTGTGGTAATGTTTGCACGCGTTGTACTGTATTGTGTTACACCTTTGTTGTGGGACGTTTTTCAACAAGTCACATAGTCATTCATGATCAACCAATTTGGATATTTTATTGTTAAGAATAATGCTATGCTATGATTGCGATCAGAACAACGTTTTCAAGTGCTGCAGTTACAGTTTTAATATAATACGAACACTGTAACATACCAACAAAAAACTGAATTCATAAACTAGCAATTGCTTCTGCTAGTTAAAAATGGATCATGATATTTATAATAGTTTAAAACTATAAACAAACAATTGTTATACTTTAAAGTGTATCAATTAGTAAGAAACAAGCAGTTTTTTTTTTTTTTTTTTTTTTTTTTTTTTTTTTTTTTTTTTTATGAGAAGGATCTTTTGAAAGCGAGGTCCGTTTAATTTTAAAGAACAATTGAAGAGACTCATGATTCGTTTTTAAATCAGCTTTTTTTATCTGCAGTTCAGCGTTTTAACAAACAGTCTATTTTACTGCACGAATTACTCACCCAACCTTACAAGTAAGATGTAATTTCGTTAAAATATCTGTTAGGCAGACTACACAAGATTTACGATAGTTAAATCGTAATCTTAACGATAGTTAAATTTTGAGTATTTTTGTTAGATTAAAGTGTGTGTGTATATATACCGTAGTGCATTTTTCCATAGTTTCAAGATATTTAAAATTTATTTGAGAGGTTTCGAATCACATATTTTCTAAGGACGTATGTTTAAAATGGATTCAAATACTTAGTAAAAAATGCCAATTCACGTGTACCTCCCTTTTTATGTTACAGTCAGGCAGTCTTTATTGTTATTAACATCATACATTTTCCGTAATATTGCAAAATTATATTTAACCCTTCCAGATGTAATTGTCCTTTGTCTTACCAGCGCAAATCCTCGGTCCTTCTCCGAGTGGCATGTAAGTGTAAGGAGTCCGAGCTGCTTTTTCCTGCTCACTGAACCTTTCTGGATCGAACACTTCAGGATTTGGAAAGTGCTGGGGGTCATTATGTAGGGAATAAAGAGGCACTATGACCTGGAGCAATACAAGAAATTGTGTATGCTTTCAAGGATAATAATAGTAATATATCTTTATTGCAACAATGGTACATACAATGAGTCAATTATTTACAATGTCTAACATTGTGACACGCAAAACACATTCATACCTCTTTCGGACATACAGGTTGTTTACCTCATTCACCCACTCATTTATGCAATTAACCTATCATGATCTTCCCTCCCTTCACATCAGTCCTGAATCATAAAAGGAGTATTTTATATTGTATTATTATAAATAATATTGTATATTTTTATATACTATCCAGATTAAATCAACCAATCAAAATTCAAGTTCCAGCAATTATAGTATTAGTAGAATTCACTGTAAATTTAAAACAACTCAGTTTTCTTGTAGATTTACAAACTTTGAAAAAGATGCCTACCATCACGTTCAGAATTTTCGAATTATCATTCAACACATATAATAATAACATAATTAATTACAATCAATGTTATAGATTTATTTATTTACTGAGCTAAAATCAAGCGCAAGTCAATAACTTTGTCTAAAAAATATAGGCTTGGTTTTTTGTATTTAATAAATTTTATTCAAGAAAAATGTTTCGTTTTATTTTCTTTATAAGAGAAAACGTTTATGTATATAAGTTTTTAGATTTTAAAAATAAAGATGATTGTTAATTTTAAATCAGCAAGTTTCCCATTTTTTCCCGTTTATTACTACGCCAACCATTTGTATAATAATATTAATGACATTAATTAAAGATTCAATGAGTTACAAAGTGTGCCAGTCTGTAGCAACACCATTATAACTAGAATTAAAAGCCCATTAACATCCATATGTCAAGATATTAAGAGAACAATTAAGTGAGGAAAATACTACCACAAATTTAAAAAGGCTTTAATAAGTTTAACGCTGACAAAAATATATATATCGTATGATTTGTTGTCAACTACCATTCATTACTTTTAAAAAGCTGTGATATACTTTTGAATCAAGATCTTTAAGTCATGTCATGTATTAATAAAAATATAAAGTGATCTCCTACAATAAAGCTAAATCGAATCTATCAAGCCATTTAAGACTGGCTTCACTGATTATAATTTAAGCTAGCTTATCCCTTCATAAAATAGTGCAGAGGCACTATGTAACTATGTGGTCGATATATGTATATAGTGACAGAAATATAGTAAATATAATTCTTAAACGTGTCATAAAAATTAACTTTAAATGTATGTATTCACTAAATAGAAACTTTAAAAGTTGTATACTTATTACCGTAGTTCCTTTTTTTATATCCACTGTTTTTCCATCTATTTCCATTGATGTATTTTTGGTACATAGTCGTGAAAATAAATACAAAACTGGATGTTTTCTCATGGTTTCTGAAAATTAAAAATTTTATAGAATAGCTTGAGACATGTAAACCTGTTAAAAAGTTTAAAATATATCTGGAAATTGTAGAACATTGTATCTCTAGGATTTTTGTCAAAGAAATTTGTGAAATGGCCTGGCTTTACAAGTTTCGTTAAATAAGTACTTTTTGTTGTTAGGTTCATAGGTAAAGTCTAGATTTGTTATATACTAACTTTCAACATGTACGCTTGAATAATCAGCGTACATCATCCAGGGAGAAGAAATATGTGCCATTAAAAATAAATTAGTTACAAACCACCTGTATAGTTTAAATACTATAAAGTATTTAATTAATTGTTTTAAAAAAATGAGATTTAAGGTTATCTCTTTTTAAAATGTTATTACTGGCTATAATATGCATGATATATAATAATTTATCCTAACCTACCCTCAAGATAAACCATTGGCATGTTTGAACAATGAAGTAATGTAAATGTACATTAATTCCTCATACAATGTGTGAATCATGCACATGAATTGAATTAGGTAGGTAATGTTATCATGCTAACTTTATGGACTGTACTTCACGTACTGTGTCCGTTAATTTTAAAAATGTATAACATTTGATTGAGCTACCCATTTGAAATCTGGTATCCATCAATATGGTCTACCGTAGTAGAATTAAGAGCAGACACGTATTGTAGATAGCAGATCAAGGAGGATAGTACGAACGCTTGGACAGTCAGAGAACAGCAGTCTCAAAGACACCTGACTGAGGCAGGGTTGTCATATCAGCCAGCAGCCACAAACCTGGGTTACATAAGGGATGCGACAGTGACCGAACCTTATCGAAGATATATAGGATAAGGTAAAACCTGTAGACACAACAGTTTTATACCTGTCGGAACGTTGTGTTAGTTTTAAAAACTCTAGAAACGTTGGAAATCCCCAACAAATTTACCGATACCAATTAAACGATTAAACAACATAATATAAACTATATTCCCAGTTAAGAAAATATATCTAAATGTTAAAATTATAACCAATACTTGTTTTATATACCTTGTATTACTTTGTCCAAGTACGGCAAACTCAGAAGAAGGTCAAATTCGGAGGCCGTTGAACCACCAAAAGCACTTTTTACTTCCTCGTGTAAATTTTCCTGAATATCGGGATTTATCGCCAACTCGTACAAAGCGGAACTCGCCACCATTGACGAAGTCTCAAACCCTTCTACGAAAAACGTAAAAGCATGGCCAAGCAGATCTGGACCTGAAAGCAGTTCCTTTTGATATTTGCTGCTAGATATAGTAAAATGGTTATTAGTGAAGTTGAGATAGAGTTGATATAAGTTATTTTATATATTCAAGTTAATAAATTTTCAATAAAAACCAATAACTTTTACTTTCAACTAGGGGTTTCTCCAGCAAAGCTAGCATCATCAGGCAACTCAACTTTATTTATTTGTAAACAAACAAGACAAATTAGTTGGGAAAACAGATGTAAATAATGTATATATACATGATGTCCCAAAAGTCGACGTCCAAACTTCACAAACTTGTTATATGGATCATTTCCAACAAAAAATATCCTTTATGGATTTATCGTATTATTAATAGTTACTGAGATATTGACTTATTTAATATTTTAACAAATATGCGTATTGCTATACAAAAAAATAATTGTTATGCAAGAAATAATGCCCGCAGGGCCTTAAAACTTTTCAAATACAATTTTAATAAGTAAATCTGCATAATTGTACAGTTTTAAGGCATTTCGGGAAGTTTAAAACATTAATTAATAGAGTTTAAACTTTATTTTTTAAATTTATTAGAAAGTTATTCCCACATGCAAACGGTGACTGAAAACGTATTTTTACTCTAAGGCAATGCCCAAATATTTTAAAAACTTCATTATTTAATTTAGAATTCAAAAATACTAATACATTAACAAATTCTTAAGCTACTATTGAGAATATTTGTATTTCTCTAAATAAGTACATGTTTTTGCGGGCTGACCACTTTTCCAGGATCATGTTGCGGCGTTTCTTTGCGGAAGTTTTAAGCACGAAAAGCTAACAAGTCATTTCAAAAAGGCTAAAGCAATAACGCAACTGCTATTTAAACACACATTTTTGCTGAGATTAACACTTTATTAAAAGTTGTAAATATTCAGCATTTTTATGTAATATTGGAGTTTTAATATTGTTGAAAATATTTTCATATTTCATGATGATAAGAACAAAATCTTTCACTGCAACCTTGCCTCTTTCGCGTTAGTTTCCTATAGAAGCAAAGAACAATAATAGCTCCTAACGTTTATTCAGGAGAGCGAGAAATCTTTGAAATTTTGATTGTTTGTGTTTTTTGAGGTATGTTAGCCTTGTTCATGTTTAGTTTTGTTTGGTTAGTAATTTGGAATAGTTTTATTAGGTACTACTGGATAGGTTACAATGCGTTAGATTTGCAATAATTAACGTAACATTTAGATATCAGACACCACAATATTTGTGCATTTTGTACTTGTATTAAAAGAAGAGGCCGATTTCCTCTTTTACCTTACTCCATAGATAGTAGATTGATCTGTACGGGGGACTTATCAGGTAGAGTAAGGGAGAGAACCGGTACAGAACAATGTGAAAATTACTGATAAACACTAACAATCAAGGCGAGGATTCAAACCTGCACTGACTATAACTCAAGTCCTGAAACTATGCCATTGGCTTTCCAATTACTTATATTGTAATAAATTTGAGTTGTGTGGTGTTCAGTTGTATTGCACTTTTAAATTTCAAAATAAGTATTTCATAAAATGAAATGAAAACCTACTTTATTTATAGTCAGACGGAGTTGGGGCTAGCAAGTCCCTTCTATCACTTAATCTTTATTTTGCCCCATTAGAAAATGTCCTAAGATCTTTGACACATAACTGAAGAGACACAAACCTTTTTCCCTATTCAGAGTAGTGTTTTGTTCATCATTATTGTTCTTTTTTAAATGTTCTCAAATCTCACCACAGCCCTATGTCAACTAAAAGCTAAAATCCTACACGACTACACTAATTAAATATGTGTTATACATGAACTTTTCGTCAAAATATATATTTCTATTTTTGTAAACCGTCAAGTCAAGTTTAGAAGATGACTATGATTGTTAATACTTTCAAAATACTCTTGGAATCTTTGCTAGAAAGTTTTCTTTCTGTCCTTTTAAAAATATCATTTGCCAATTCACGTGTGCCTGCAGGTCTATGACCTATTCAATGAGTAAAGTACCGTCTATAGGTCAGTTTGTGATTCGAACCGGAAATTCTCTCCGCAGCTCTAAGTCTTAGCCACTGGGCCCCACGCTAGAAAAAATCCTACATATTTTGAAATAATTTTTTTTCTTTTCTTTTTTTCATTTATATTTTCAGATACATAAACCATTAGGATGAATGTATACTCACCTGCTTTTTGGAGCATGTGGTGCATTAGATCATTTCTAACATAATTATTTTTCTCTCTGTGCTCCTTAACTTCCCTGATCATGTTTTCAAAATACTTGGAAACAGTCTGTGGGATGAATCTGTAACAGGTTTGGCCATTAATGATTTCTTTACAATTATTTTTCAATTGCACTTTCAAGTGACTTATGGCACAGCAATGTTAATTGTTAGGATAGTAGTGCGATACCAATCAGGTTTCCACGTTCTCCCCATCATATTCCTTCTGAAAATATTTATTTAAAGGAACCACTTCTTCAGTCTGAATTTAAAATATATTTTATTTAACATATCCAACTTTGTGAACTTTGATATGATACATACCTCAAGCCCAAAAGATTCCTTACTGTCGGGAAGAAGGCTAATATAATAACTTTCCAAAGTGTCTGAATCTGGTCGGTCATCACAATATTGCCCATCTTCCGGAATGCGGCTTCAGGGTCTGTGAAACAGTTGCTGGATATGCCAAAAGCGCAACTGGATACATTGTCCATTGCAAATAGCGTAGCCAGCTCCTTTGCCTAAGAATATAGGAAAATACATAGTCAGTCACACTGCACTTACATTTTGAACTGTACAGTAAATGATGAGCAAGATCCTTTGAAAGTGGATGTCAACAACGCTCTGGATAATGTATTTAAAGTTTACATGAAATGTGACATTTCAATGTGAATTTTCAAGATATGTTCTTCTGTTTCTCCTTAACGAAAATTGGAAGCTTGTATTTGTCTTTGAACTTCGTTACAATTGTCTAAGATTCTTCACAAATAACCGAAAATTGTATGTCTTGTTTTTTAAAGACATGTCTCAATTTGTTTGTTTGATTAATCTATAATACATAGCAATATGTCTTTTATAATCACTCTAAAATCATATTACCAACCTCAATATCATTTTCCAAATTAAGTCCAATATATTCATCTAAGCGCGACACACTTTCCTTCATTAGTGGATATATTTCCTTCATTCTGCTTTGCGTCAAAAAAGATACAAGCGTACTTCTTGCAGGCTTCCATCTGAAATATAAATAACTAATTACTATTTTACTACTCAAATAATTTACTTGGAATATTTTAATAGTTCCATAATTAGTAAACCGTAATACTTGTTTATAAAATCTTAAATAATATTATTATTTGGGGGCTACGTACTCAGTCCACTACTCGGCCGTGTAAACGTAAATATCCTACAGGTAAATCATCTTGTGAAAAATCGTTCCGATGTGTGCGCAGTGGACGACGTTGCCAATGCGCATGCGCTGGCACGTGACAGCTTAGTCATCCCCTGCAGTTTCTCACGAGGTTCGCTAACTGACAGAGTACTACGCGTGGTTCTAAAAACATTAGCTTTAACGTTTAGTGTCACGAAATTTATTTTAGTTATAATTTTTTAGTTTTGTAAATGAGTGTTTAGTGTCGTAATCGTTTAGTGCATAGTGTATATAGTTTCTGGAGCATAATGAATGTGCATCCGGGTAGTAGTACTAGTAAATGAAATAAAAAAATACCTGTTATTCATAGTCATACGCGAAGTATTATTTACAATGTATAAAGTTATTTAAAGAAGAAAAATTAAGATTTATCTGAGAAGAAATTACTCTTCTTTTAACTAAAAATTCAGTTAGTTTAATCTTAACTGCAAACATAACAATGAAATAATTTACTCAGATTAAACCGTAATAATAAACATAACAGAACATTAAGAATTAGTACATAATACAATCTTTCTGTTGGTCAAGTGAGGGAAAGTTTTTTTTTTCAACAAAATAATTCACCAAACTTTACCATTATCATTGAATATATACCATATGCGATTATGTTGGGGCAGTCAAATGTGTTGTTCATTTCGTTGAAGGGCTAATTTGCAGCGGAAGGGATTGTAATGTGGACTTTCACCGCTCCTAGACGGCTGGCAACACCTATTGTTTTATTGCTCCGTGTCACTGCACCACCATTGACTAGCCGAAAATACGCAGCCAGGCTAGTAGCGCGTTGTTGTTGTCCGCTCTGCTCCTCACTCCCCACCCCAGACACTACCCCTGCCACGCAACCTGCGCGAGGTGATTTTTGTTAAAGTGATTCTACTGTACATAATATGATTTAGCACGACTTGACCTAACTTTATCTGTCTTAACATAGCCTTTATTTAAATTTAACCTTCATACAGTTGAATTTTTCTACTATTAACGAATCGAAGATATTTTGAGATTGGTAGCCCCAAAAATACCCTCAAAACAATAAAATATTAATTGATTGATCTGATGAAAATTACCGGCTTCCTTTTGAAGTTAAACATACCTCCGTTAAAATATTTGACTCCATAATTACCATCCAAGGAATGCAATATCTCAGAGAGTTTACCCAACAAATATAAGTGCTAACACTTGTAAATATTTTGGTCAAATTCATTTGCCTGAGCTGGAATTACTTTATTTTTATTCTCTAACAGTATGCAATAGTAGTCCAGTGGTGAATCCAGACATACAAAGCAGACCGGCTGCAGCGGACAGTTTACTGTTACTGGTGTTTAACCAAGCAGAAAAGTAACTTATTAGTGGAACAAAACTAACTATATATAAAACATTGATTCGACTCAAACTCTATATGACCCCGGAGACCGGTTCTGACAAGAAAAATTGAGAAGAAGATCATAAATTTTGAAAACTAAATTTGAAGGAAGGTTTTTTGGAGAAGGAGATAGTTTGCGAATAAGAACAAACAGAGAACTTAGAGAGCTATACTAGGAACCAAAGGTGGCTGGGACACGTGGAACAACAGAGAACTTAGAGAGCTATACTAGGAACCAAATATAGTCGTCGATGTTGTGATAAGTAGGATAATAAGGTGGCTGGGACACGTGAAAAGATGAAGGAATGAAAAACTGATGAAGAAGTTTGGAAAGTAAATACAGAATAGCAAAGACCTCTAAGAAGACCAAGATTGCGGTGGAATGACCAGGTGAAGGTGGACCTGGAGGTGGCGTACAACGTAAGACATTGGAGATGAATAGTTGGCGAGGCTAAAACCCAACTAGGGTTCGAATGGCTACAGGAGTAAGAGTGTCATCACCACCATCTTTAACTACAATAAACTCCAGTTGAATTGCCTTTAAAAGCCCATATTGCGAATTAATAATTTATATTGTAACCTAAAAATTAACAAATTGCAATTTTTATATCCCTATTGGATTGGTGAAAATAATCATGACAATTTAACCATAAATATGTTTTGTGCAATCCCCTTTTTATGATAGATCATTTGACACCATAATAGTGAACTAATATCAGAAAATAAATTGTTATGTATAAAATTTTTAAAACAAAACTGATATCAATGAGTTAGCTATCATTTCCTGGTAATGATTTAAAATAATAAGAAATATCTTAAGTAAATTGTATATTGAACATTCAAAATCAGTCATATACACAACAATAAGATAATAATAAAAATACAATAACAATTTATGTGACAAATTTGAAATTTTGAAACCATCCATAGCGACTAAAATGTTTTTCAATAAGTAAATGACAGCTGGTAAAGTCAAATGAGTCTGTTTTTTTCTTTTTTTATAAAAAATTACTGTTAATGTAATTCACCATCTGGAGATGAATGTGACTATAAATTAAATAAGTTTGGTTTTATGATTGAACATTTAATTTCCGTGCCTTTAATTAGTTTATTTTAAGGCTTTATTTAAATATTTTGTAACTCACTTTTATGTTTTTACATCTACTTATATAAGTGTAACAGTTGTAATTCTTTGCCAGTGCCGTGTACTGGATGCTTCCGGACTAACAGCCACTCACTAATCTTACATACTCACTCCTCTCCTCGGGCAATGAATGGGTCCTTGTACAACAGAGGGTCGAGGCTTTCTTTAACGTAGAACTCGTTGTCGTGGAAACTGGAGAAGTCACTTACCATCACCTGCTTGACGAGCTCTGGACTCCGAACCACCAACTTGGGTGTTAGTAGTGAGTACAGACCAAAAGCATCGTGGTTGGAGAACAACCTGCAGACAAACCCTAAATATTACTGTGCTGTTCAAATAACTCAGTATTGTTTAATGTTTCAAATTTAATTACAAATGTAAAAACATTCAAAAAGAATACATTTTTTAACACAAAATGATTCGGAGATTAGTCTTAACTTAATATTTTAAAATTAATAAACCATTACTCTTGATTAATACATTCAAAGACTTTCACAAGATGTATGTTATTGTAAGATTATACTTGTTTAGTACTTGGGTACTTTCGTATTATGACAAATTAATAAACACAAGCCTTATTTAAGCAATCAAATATTTCTTGATAAGGATCGGATTACATTAGGAAAATTATAGGTCAAATACTCAATTTTGAGATCTGCACACATTTTTTAAGAATAACTTTTTTTTTAATCAGCGTTTATCGATTTAGAGTAAACATTTTAAATTCGTTCTATAAAAATATTAAGCAACTACAGTAAATAAAGTAACTGAAATGTTTTATTGGTCAAATCAATTTTCAGACTAATTTTTCTAAATTACTAGCTAGATACTTAGTTGAATGTATATTGGTAACAAATATACTTGAATACCACCAGAAAAACTAATCCATCACTTTCATCCGTTATTTTTTGACAAAGAATTCTTCTTGGTTTGTGCGTCTTTCAAAATGAGATTAGCTTTATTTCAACGTCCAAGTGAATTGGGCCAAATAAATCAAACATCTAACTCTCATGTGTGTTGTGAATTAATTATTTTTTTTCCATATTTTTATTTATTTGTTGTCCACTTGCAGCAATAACCACTTGCAACAATTGTTGTCCACCAGTCCATGCGTTGGTGTCGTTTTCTTGGCTCACTATGTCAAAGGTTTTCCATGGGGAGTCCTATTTCAATTTAATTTGGTGGTTTTTATTTTAGCGGTGTTCATAAACCGTAGACGTAGACTAAAACTCCCCGGACGTATTTTGATTATTCAATCGAGCAATCTTCATTCTCATTCAGTATACTGTAAGTATTCACATCTTCCGACAAAAATATTATCGGTGGAATAAATTGCCATGATCTATAAGTAAAATATTGTTTTTAATTACAAGAAAGTAAGAATTGAAATATGTACAAATATTATAAATACCAGCTTATTATCAATATCACGTCATGGTTACATGCGCAGGACAATATTTTTCTGTACACGTGATTACTGTATTTTACCAACTTTTTCCTCTAGCACAACTTTTTATATGCAAATCCTGTCTTTATTGAGAAATCCTCAAATCCACGAAGAACAGGGAGCTTTAACACTCCTTTCTCAATGAAATGATAACTAATGCAATTGAAACTTACCTATAGGCTTTATCAACAATAAGTCCAGTGTTGTCTCGACCAAGAAAAGCGTCCATGTAGTTTCCAAAGCCTGGGACGACGGGTGGTTGCACTACCCCCTTGGATTGCCAGTAGCTATACACACCTCGTAACCACCATATCAAAAGGGTGACCACTCCTAGTAGCACGAGGAGTGGCAGGCCCACCATTGTATCTATAATAGATAGTATAATTATAAAACGTTATAACTCCATAAAAGTTCATTATGAAGTGATACTATGCCAACTTCAAATTTTTTTTATCTTTTAACATGTCGTAGTGGTTAATCTAAGAAACAGTAATACCAACTATAAGGGTTTCCAATAATAAAAAGACACAATAGTAGGGTAAATTTGTCTGTGTTAACAGCACTTACAAAGATTAGTTTAGGTTAGGTTAGGTTTTGTTACGGTAGGTTATTTGATTTATACGATTTGGTCGAATCCTGTATCTTAATGATAACATGTAAACTTTGGGAACCTTCCGATCACTTGGTAATCTGAACAATAACGTTTAACGTTTTTACTTCTAAGGAATAACGTTTTAATGTACCATCATAATAAAACCACTTTCAACTACATTTTTAAAATTTTATTTAATTTCCTTTGGCCTTTTTTATGAATATTAGGACCACATAAATGTATTGTTCACTCTGATTAGCGTAATATCATAACCTAGTTATGTATACAACATTTTTGCTTGGTTTAGAGTGCATTGGTATGTCATTCAATTGATATTTACGACCACCAATGACTACTGGAAAAGTGTATAATTTGCTAATTAAATATTGGCTTACAATATAATTCTTATTATATTAGGTTAGGTTAGGTTAGGTTAGGTTAGGTTAGGTTAGGTTAGGTTAGGTTAGGTTAGGTTAGGTTAGGTTAGGTTAGGTTAGGTTAGGTTAGGTTAGGTTAGGTTAGGTTAGGTTAGGTTAGGTTAGGTTAGGTTAGGTTAATATTATGTAAATAATATTTAAGAACTTAGTGGCAGAGCATCAACTAATAATCTTGAGCAATAAATGTGCCATATGATTGTTGAGTAAGATAGTATGTTCCTTGTTTCCTGGGTCACGTCCTGAGCATCAAATGTAGCAAGTCAGCTACTTTTTACTGTAAATAGTTTCTTAATTAGCAAACTACGCATTGGTAGTTATTATAAACAAGAGAATGGCATAAAACACAACTTAATACCACACAAACTATCTAAGTTACCACTTATTGTCATAAGGCTATTTATCTTTGAGTTTTTGCAGCAAGAGAAGTCGGTTATCACTTATAATAAATGACAATCAACTCATTATTTTTTATTACTATAGTTAAACTTAGCTGAAACATATATCAGCAAGAAAATCCAGATACCACTTATTATTTGGAAAGAAAATAATTTCTCAAGGGGTTTTACCGTATACCAATACCACTGTACGTGTATGGGTAAGGGGGTGGGCACTCAAACCACAAAACATTGTCATGCACTATCGTTTTGTGTTTCAATAAAAATTTTGACTTTTTTACTGACTTATTTCATGCAAATGTCTTGTACGTGTATTGTCAACGAAATAACAACTTACCTCACTATCAACAACACTCAACCGCACTCAACCTTCTTCAGGACATCTCACACGTAAACTGTTACACGAGTGTACCTGATTTAGTCTCCGATGTACAAGCTGATTGTCCACTCATTAACGAATGTTTAAACTGTAACACGAGTGTTCCTGACTTTTTCTCCGATGTACAAGCTGATTGTCCACTCATTAACGAATGTTTAAACTGTAACACGAGTGTTCCTGACTTATTCTCCGATGTACAAGCTGATTGTCCACTCATTCACGAATGTTTAAACTGTAACACGAGTGTTCCTGGTTTATTCTCCGATGTACAAGCTGATTGTCCACTCATTCACGAATGTTTAAACTGTGACAGTTTGCACATCATATACTCGTGTTTTAACGTTTTTTAAGACTCCTTTTACTTATGAAATAACAACTATCACATATCTTCTGTGTTCAATAGCATCCTCCAAGCAGCTACGATCTACACACGTTGTATTGTGGAAATTATTTTCGTAGAAGTTCATATTCATCTTTATATTTTGACTATAATATCAGTCTCATATTACATAAACCAGGTTTTAAGTAAACATTTAAGTACATAGTATGGTTACAATCTTAAAAACTTAAATTATCATTGATAAATAAAATCCTAAAATATAACTTTTCAATTGCGAGGTTGTAACGATTCGATTGTAACTATACCGAATTGCGAGGGGGTTTACGAGCTCTTGCACACTCACAAGCAGGGATTCGTTTCATCAACAAGTTGACAAATGCAATGAAAAGTGTCCCGACTCAATGAAAATAAACCGGCCCCTTAGGGAGCTAAGACTCACTACCCACACTTTGACTCCCGCACCCGGCGAAGCTACTTAACCCAGCTCTATCATAAAAAAATCAATCTGAATCCATCATAAGTTAACTTACAACATGAATTCTTATAATGCCACTCCTAATCCTTTATTTTCAGCTTTAAAACTCAAAAGTTGGTTGTATAGGGGTATAAATTACTTTCATGTTTAGGCCTCCGGATTACAGAGTACCGCTCCAACTTCTGTGCGTGTCTGTACGGCTGGTACTACCTTGGCCAAGGACAGACAGTTTATGTCCGATGTTCGAGTTCGTGTCTTCATGTTTTGTGTTTTATTTATTCGTTTTTAATTTGTGTTTTATTTATACGTTTTTAACTTTGACGACCTTCACGGCGATAAGTGTTCACCAATGAAAAATGTAGTTTTATTTTAGTTTCACGTTCAGCCTGATGATGACCTGCAAGATGGCAGGTTGAAACGCGCGTAGCAAAGCTAAAAATGTTGGATTACTTGACGGATCACAAAGGTAAATAACCTACTATATAGTATAAATTACTGGTTTGGCATCCTGTAAGTTATAAATTAAAATCTGATCTCATGTGAATCTTCATATACCTTTACAAATTCAAAACATATTGACACCCAAGCGCAAAAACGACTGAAAATTTCAAAGAAATAAAATGTTCCAAAACACTTACAAACCTGGGTAGACTATGCCAGCTACGATGTCCAACCATGAAACATATATTATAAGTGTCATTAAGATTATAACTATGCATATATTTAATTTTCCATTTAACTTTATTCTTTTAAAATGTGTTTAGGTAAGATTAGAATGTTATAGTAAATAATATAGCACCTCATCCCCGGCTCTTATCAGGTCAAAAACCAGCCTAAAGATACATATATCCAACATTCTACCTTAGCATAAACCAACCCTCCGGCCGACACTTCCCAGCCAATCAAACCCTCCCATGCCAGATTGGCAAACCCTGATACCACCACTATCCTCAGTCACCTCTTCTCCCGGCACTAACCCATGTTCATGCCGCCCATCACCAACCCACTACCTGACTATTCCGTTACCTTACTGGCTACTCCATCCTCCATCTCCCATGAGTAAGCATCCCCTGGCGCTCACTCTAGCATCCCCTAACAGATCTACTTCAGGTAGATACAGCCCCAACTTCCCTCAGACGTTCCTGACCTCGTGACCATCCGTGGCCACACAATTGGGATGACAACTCTTTCTACCTTCACAAAGTTATAAAACCTAGATTTGAAGATTCAACCCTCCAAAAATACTATTACCACCAGATAATCTCTTATCTTTGACTCACCTGCAAATAATCTCAAATTCATTTTAAATGCAGTGTTTTTTTTACCTTCTCGCCACCTTTACCTTCTCGCCCCACCCAGTGAAGCCTGTTACCCTTGTGGCGTCCACGTTGAGACAGGGGATGAGCAATTCCTGGCTGCAACGGCCACGTCGGCCAGGGAGGCACTCCCACTGGACTAGTTAGGCTGTTCGCTACCTGATTCGAGTCCTGTGTAACAGCCACCCTGGATCACGGCCTGTGTGTCCTTGGCAAGACAGGGTTGAACACCCTAGACGCCAACTCCTTCGTCCGTCTTCCAGATGCCATCTCTGTATACGGACCGAGATATTACTCCTCACTCCCCTCTTCCGCGTCTGCGGTGCCTCCTTGGATGGTACGGGTCCTTGCTGACACGAAGACCACGACTTTTCCAAACACTACTGCTACTCATGTAACCACTTTGGCCTTTACACGGGGTTACGCTACTGCCCTCACTTGCCTAGCTCCTCCAACACCAAATTCATCCTAGCTCCACCTCCAGCACCAAACCCCTGAAACCTCTACCTGAAGAATTTCCCACCCATAGCCCTACCATCTGATTTCCATAATGTCCTATGGAACCAACATCCACTGCCTAAGATCTGCGCCAGACATCTTTAGCACAGCCTCCACCGATATCCTCCAACCAAGCCACCTCCGAATCCCTAATCGCCTTCCTCGAGAAGCTCCTCCAGTGTTTTCAGTGAGGGTTTCAAGAGAGCCTTCGATTCACTAACTTCCATCGTCCTCATTTTGGTCCGTGCATTCCTTGGTCTCCGTGTCCAAATAGCCATAATCCGCACTTCCAAGTCCACTCCCCACATAGATAGCCTATAAATTGATCTCTTAATCCATATGTTCCTTCAGTTTCAGTCTAATGTCTCCTTGGGGACTTTCTCCGGAGACCCGAGCTGCCTAATTGCCTCTAGCCATCATCTCCCACCCTCATCAAATCATATCATATGCTGAAGAGGCCCTTTCATAGGCCTCTTACAATCTTCTCCTGAAGATTAGTCAGTTATTAGTCGCAAATAAGAGTAAGGGGGTAGTTTATGACATTTAAAATACTTAGTTTAATGGATTACTATTCTTCTCTACTAATTTATGACTATATTATTTATAAATAGTCAATATTTGATAAAAATAATTCAGTGTTAGACGCGAAAATGTATCGACGATTTAAAAAAAGTATTTATAGTTTTACTAGAACCATTGCAAATTTTCAATCTATATGGCCGATAATTGGCTTTCGTACTACTCCCCAACATTGTCTTCGATCCCAGTGCACATTTTTGTTGTTGTACTTTCGCGAAATGTTTTCTTAAAATAAACTAGTTTTCCAAAATATCAGGAAATATACATTAATATCAATAACATAGTTATCATTTTCAGACAAATATATAAAAAGATCTTTTTGGTTATGAAATAAAATAAATGAAATGAAATAAATGATTTATTTTCACAATTAAGATACAAAAATATAACAAATAAATTGTTTGGAAATATACTTTTATATGTCAAGCAATCAGAAAATAATACATTGAAAATAGCTCTTCCTTTGAAAGGACACGTGGATGATACAACCTAATATAGCCTAACTTAACTACTAAACGAGACGAGTCCTATCTAGCAAACAGAAAAGCTTTACGAACACACTCAATAATATATTGTCACCTATTGATCTGTTGAATAAAGGAATTGATTTCTTATAAACATAGGAATAGGTTTCATTCAATGCTAAATTTTCTGTCTCTTTTTATTAGTGGTTTTGTAGTCCAGTAGTGGAGCGCTAGTGTATTCTTGTGTAAATATAATGCAGTTTAAATTAGCTGTAGTATCAGACCTCACTAACTAACTAAATTACGGGCACAAATATTCCTTTTACAAGAGATATCTACTTATGAGTAGTGTAATCAAGCATAAAGGTTACAAACGTTTAATGGTCTTTATCCCTACAGAAAATGTTCAACAAACATATTTCCTAAAATATAAAAGAAATATATTCCACGGATATCTTTTACGTGTTTAAGATTCTCTTAGACTAAAACATGAGTTTGTTTCCATGAGCGTACAATGTAGGTACGTACCTTTTTAAAAAGAGGTTTGTTAGTAAGTTATGAGTGGTTTGTTACCGTCTGGACTGTCAATGATGACACCTTTTATCTGAAACACTTCGTGTAAGTGCTGAAATAGTTTATCAATTTAGATAAGCTGAATTAAGCTTATCTAAATTATAAGCATCAACACGTCAAGCTTTCAAGATATAAACAATACTTCGAAATGGATAAGCTTAGTTCAAGTGAACTGCATCTGGTTTAATTTAGGCGACTAGATAAGTGGTTTCAGCTTTTGAGAACATACTTAAGTTCCTCCAACCATGTTTTCCAAATCACTACTTCAAATGAGTCACCAAACTTAAATCTTATTATGTGATGTTATTAATGGAATAATATAGCGCTTCAAGAAAAAATTAGGTACACTTAGGAAATGTTTTTCACAGTTGAAACACTGGCTTGGATGAATTCAGTTTATAGAAATTATCACAAGTGAATTTATTTATTGATTTAATTCACATAGAAGTTGTGATTTAAATCAAAATAAAAACTAGTACAATTAATTGTGAAGGTTGTAAATTAAAATAGTTTTACTTGTACATTTGTAAAAAGTACCAATTTACACAAATTAAATATGTACTTTGCAGTATAATTTTAAAATCACCAAATCATGAACATTATAACCAGGCTTCCCTTTGTATAAAAGTCTTGTAGGTTTGGCCATATTAATTGATAATGTTGTGCATCACCTGTGTATTGTGTAAAATTCAATAACTAATGATACAGTTTCTTTGCAGTTTTTTTTATAATTGCAAAGTTTCCTTGAAAATAAATGTCTGATAGGTTCAAATTATTAATTATAACATAATAATCGACAATATATTTTATGATTATTGCTATAAAGTATAAATATAACTACCGGAATAATTTGGTTAACAATGAACTAGTTAGTAAGCCATGTAAGCAATTGTCTTTAATGTTTGGCACAATAAACCAACAATTTGATTATCACATATACGAGTAAATTGTAATGTAGTTTATCATAAATATAGTAGTTTCTACTTACATTTTCTGAATATATGGAAAAGGATACCTCAAAATGTAATCATCTTCAAAAAGCTCTTCTTATTAGAAACGTATGGTTTGAAAGTAATTTTTCTTTAATGTTCTAAAAAATATAATTTGTATTTGGTATGGCCTTTCACTATTGAAGATAAAATCGTCATAGTTTCGTTCAGTCTAATGATGTTATCTTTGATATATCTTACCAAACAAATAGTTATTTTTGGAGTATTGAAGAACAATTATTTTCAAAATGTAATGTCACAAATATATACTTATGTAGCCTATCATTTTACATCAAATTTTTTTAAAAGATTCAAGGTCAGTGACAATTCAGCAGTAGCTTCAAAGAAACCTAAAGAGGCACCGATGGAGTGTAGGACTGATAGACCTTCATTACCCACGTGTTTCTAGAGGGCGGGTGGGTGGACCTTGAATATGTTTCACTCAGCATTCATTATAACATCTCTATTGTTATAGTATTAAACACTTTTTTTAAACACGTATGATACTAAAGTATTTTTGTGCAATGTTTTATTCTATAAATGAAAGCATGTTTAGCAAAATGTTTTATTTTCTAAATTTAAACAATATAGTCCTCTTATTTGGTAATGTTATTAGTTTAATTTTCTTTTCTCAACTATGAGTGTGGTATAATTTGTTTATTTTAACGTCATTTCAGTGAAAACTCATAAATGATTAGTGCGTTTATTAAATATGTCTAAGCACTTTAGGGGTAGTTTTCAAATTCTTCTTCAACTTTTTTAAAGTTTACAATTGTTTAAATCTAAGTAAATAGGCTTTAGATACACTATACAAATTATTCATTACTAAGACGCCAACCGTACGTACAGATTGTGGCCTAATATGAGGGGCGAATGAGTGTAGATGAACGAGTGTAGGCATTGTGACTTACTAAGGTTGACTGATCCTTAGAAAAAGACATTTATTAATTATTTGTTTTAATATACCAATATCCAGAGCAACCAAGGGACCTTCAGATTTATGTGGAATCCGAACCACGTAGTAAATTTTAACTGTATGTGAATGGGTGAGTGGTGGGTAAACAATATTTACCTAATAACTTGAGGACAGTTGTCAGAGAGGTCTCTAAAGCCCTAACCTCACCATTTGTGTCATTTTTTTACTTTTTGTTACCAATAAAGATACTAGTAAACCACACATCAAATAACGGAATTAGCTAATACATTATCAACAGATTAACACTCTCCCTTAGTATGGGTGATTGTTTGGTTTCAACTTATTTGGGCTTGATACCATTGTGTTTTCTATTTAGTAATTGTTACAGCTATATTTCATACCAAAACTTTGTATTCAAATGTATTCAGATACATAACCATAAATTGTAACTTTTTTAACCCAATATTTATTTTCCTTCTGACAAATTTTAAACATTTGAGAAGATAGCTTCAACTTGTGTTGATGTAGTCTATAGTATTTGTTTAAAATGAATGTTCCTCCTCCCTTCTAGAAAATGATACGTTTTACCTTTAATATTCAAGCAAACAGCCTTATTTGGTGACAATACAAACTATTAAATTTCATTAAACCCAATGGAATTCCTCTGGACTTATCAACCCTTAAAAAACTAATATTGTCAGCAGACAATTTTACCTTTTACAGAAATTGTATATCTTTTTTATTATGTTATACTACAACTCAACAGTAAAACTGTTTTTTCATGCATTTATCTAATTTGTATCTCTAACGATGGTATCATTTTAAATTTCTACACATTCTTACCTACGTATTCATATAACTATTGATTTAACACACATATAGATTTCTCGTCCAATGCTGTTTTAAGGTCCAGTAGTAGATTGCTAGTATAATCTCATGTAAATATAACATGGTAGTATTTTATTTATTTATTTTTTATTTATTTTTTTTAACTTTACTCGCCAGTTCACGTAGGCCGACAGGCCTGAGCCTCTGAGCCGCCACGCCTATGGCAGACCTCACTAACTAATTAAGTTACTGGATCAAATGTTTCTCTTGAATGAGATATCTATTGCAGGTATATATATAATCAAGGATATATCGTACAAACTTGGAATCTCAGGCCTATTTTTTACTGTATCTCTTAAAACGCACTTCAATAATATTGCCCTATCATGTTTACCATGTTTTTAATATTCTATCCTTAATGATTTTGTATGGTTTATTAAAGACATATTTGTACGATACGACATTTTCATAAATAAACATACAACCAACGTTTCTAAATGCAGTCGTCAACTCACCAGATGTTTCTTAGCTGGCTCCACTCACTCCACTGACGGAGACGTCCTTGTGCTCACTTGACGGGCCCCCTGTGGCAGTCTGCCAAATACGATGTGGGCATCCGATTAAAGTGCCTCTATTCCATGTGTGCTGATAAGTAAATAGAGTCGACACAGATGAAACATGCCATATCATATTGATGCACCAACAGCTATACACAACTAGCCAACATATCTTAGTCGTAATCTCATATTGTTTACCTTGTGGCTGTTATTGACAATTGCTTGAAGTAATTTAAAGGTAGTTGGTTGCAGAGAATTGTAGCCTAAAAGCACAAGGTTGTTCAAATACAGAATCATTTAAGCAAGTTGTAAAGATTTTGTAGGGTGCATGGTCCTAACACTGGGTACGGCCGACGCTGTATGTTCAAGACGTACCAACAGATCACCCTACAGAATCATTTAAGGAAGTTGTAAAGATTCTGTAGGGTGCATGGTCTTAACACTGGGTACGGCCGACCCGGTATGTTCAAGAGGTACCAACAGATCACCCTGCAGAATCATTTAAGCAAGTTGTAAAGATTCTGTAGGGTGCATGGTCTTAACACTGGGTACGGCCGACCCGGTATGTTCAAGAGGTACCAACAGATCACCCTGCAGAATCATTTAAGGAAGTTGTAAAGATTCTGTAGGGTGCATGGTCTTAACACTGGGTACGGCCGACCCGGTATGTTCAAGAGGTACCAACAGATCACCCTGCAGAATCATTTAAGGAAGTTGTAAAGATTCTGTAGGGTGCATGGTCTTAACACTGGGTACGGCCGATACGGTATGTTCAAGACGTACTAACATACCGATTTCGAGCCCATACCAAATGGTTTTGTTGAACTGTTCCGATGGCAAGCTCACAGGTAGCGGCTGGGAATCACGAATATTGTCTGTATGTTATATATGAGCCGATAAGGAAATATTAATTTTTTCTGAAATTGCTGGGTTAAATTTTTTGTAGATAATAAACATATTTTAATTTGTCGATACATTTTCGAAAATTTTGAAAACGATACGCGAATGTTGGATTAATATTTTCATTTATTTTGCGGGTTTTATTTTTGTTTAATCCTACTTTATTGAGAATAGTAGCCATATTAAACTGTCGATAACCGAATATTCAATAGGCCAGCAATGTTTGTAATTCAGAGTCTGAAAAAAATTTCACATGGTTTTTAAAATGAAAACACGCTTATAATAATGTCAGACGTGTTTTTTTTTTTTTTTTAATTTGTCAAATTCTTGTGTTTTTTTTTTTTTTTTTTAATTTTACCAATACAAATCGCATAAATGGTCCAAACCTGGACATGAAACTCCCCTTGGCCCACATTAAATAAGTCCTCATATATATAAACAATACAGTGAACTACAGCACCCCATCCCTTCCAAACTTTTGTAATAATCGTCGAGGCAGTTCGTAAGTGACTCTTGTACTCCCTCGTACTGGTCATCGGAGAAGTTCGACCTTACTAATTGGGTAGGTGGTCCTTCAACCATCGGGCCAGTTCGACAGTGATTCTTGCTCTCCCTCGCACTTATCATCGGAAAAGTTCGACCTTACTAATTGGGTGGGTGGTCCTTCAACCATCGGGCCAGCTCAACATCGATTATTGCTCTCCCTCGCACTTTATCATCGGACCAGTTCGATCTTACTAATTGGGTGGGTGGTCCTTTAACCATCGGGCCAGCTCGACAGTGATTCTTGCTCTCCCTCGCACTTATCATCGGACCAGTTCGACCTTACTAATTGGGTGGGTGGTCCTTCAACCATCGGGCCAGCTCAACATTGATTATTGCTCTCCCTCGCACTTATCATCGACCAGTTCGATCTTACTAATTGGATGGTCCTTCGACCATCGGACTAGTTCGTCAGTGACCCTTGCACTCGCTCGTGCTGGTAATGGGACCAGTTCTACCTTACTAATAGGGTGGTCCTTCAAACTTTGGACTAGTTCGTCTGTGATCCTTGTACTCCCTCGTGCTGGTAATCGGACGTTCGACGTTACTAATTGGGTAGTCTTTTAACCATCGGGCCAGCTCGACATTAATTCTTGCTCTCCCTCGCACTTATCACCGGACCAATTCGATCTTACTAATTGGGTGGTCCTCTAACCATCGGAATAGTTCGTAATTGACACTTGTACTCCCTCGTGCTGGTAGTTGGACGTTCGACCTTATTAATTGGGTAGTCTTATAACCATCGGGCCAGCTCGACAGTAATTCTTGCTCTCCCTCCCACTTATCATCGAACCAGTTCGACCTTACTAATTGGGTGGTCCTTCAACCATCGGAACAATTCAACTCTTCCGTGGCCTATCCCTCCCAAATTTGTTTACTAACCTCCCTTTTTGTAACAATTTTGTATAAGCATTTTTTACAAAACCATAAATATTTTCACTTTTTAATAACAATACTTGGAATGTCCTTAAACTCAAGAAGAGTTGTTTGTTAATTTATTATTCCAATTAGACATCTTACCTAAGGAAATTGGTCAATTAGTGGTCTTTTAACAATCGTTTCCCCTTCCTTCACAGAAGTATTCGCTCTAGGAAATTAACTTGATACCTACTCAATTACGTTTAAGTAAGGCTATTAAATTATTCAATTCACATCATGTACTAGATATTTTGAGAACTTCAAAGTGCGACCTCATCACTCCACTGTGTTCCAGTAATTTGCCCATCTCAATCTACAGTCTCACTTCTCTTATGTACTTTGTACATGACACATTAACTCCGTTCATTACCAATGCTCTGTGGACACAAAAAGCAAATTGAATTGCTAATTTGATAGCTCATTACTACATTCTTGCTATACACATCAAGACTAATATACTTTAAAAAACTAACTACTAGTTAAAAATTTACTAGTTGTTTATATTTATTTAGTTTTGTGCTTTCAGATTTTTTTATTGTACTGGGTATTTAAAAAAGAATATAGGACTTTTAATAGCTTTTTGTATTTTCACATATAACTTACAATTTATTATAAATAACACATTAAATGAAAAAGCAGCTCAAACAGTTTTGTTAGCTGCTCAAGTGTTCAATTTGAGCATCATTTGTCACACGGCAGACATCAAGTCAATAGCTCAGTTCTTCCTACGTAGGTACGTTTTTACATGAGCGTCTGTAGCAATCATCGTTGAACGGTAATCACCTTGCGATGATCGCAAACGGATTGTTTTTACTGAAGCGATGGTTAGTAAGTTATTTCCTGTTGTCTACTGAACAAGTGGTTTTGTTGCAGAGGTGGGTAAAAGAAAACAATAAATTACTGTTAAAATATCTGCTAGCAGTATATTAATACGCCGACGAAGAAACGTTAGAAATGTAAGGTGGTCCAAGATTAGAAAAATATGCAATATTTAAAAGAAGACATGAAGAAATCATCTACAAACTGTATTCCATACCAGCAATACTTCACAAACATGCATGAGCCATAATCATTGCTCAGTGTCCGCGACTATGTCTGCTCTGGGACCAGTCGCCATCAATCGACGCTAACGGCTCCAGTCGCAGGCGCTTCAGTCAAAATGGCTCCATTTAACAAACCACGCAAGCAGTTCACCGCGATCATCGTTCGGTGCATCAGACGCTCCAGTAAAAACGTACATTTTTCTTGAGGTGACTGGTGCCATGATCGCTGAGCGATGATCGTAAGGACTGCTTCACATGGCTGTGCATTGCCCCGTCTTGCTTTGAGCGTGCCGATAGAGTCGCCAGTCACAGTCGTGGGGCACTGCTCTCGGTCTTCACATGGCTGTGCATTCCCCGTCTTGCTTTGAGCGTGCCGATAGAGTCGCCAGTCACACTCGCGGGGCACTGCTCTCGGTAACAGTTTAATCGCAGTTACTAAACGATTATAACTTTATTTCTTGGTGCTCCTGTTTGTTCGTTCGGAATTATGGAGAAAGGCTGATGCTAAGGAGAAGTTACATTTCAGCGTTGATGAAGATAATGTTCTTATTGGATAGGTTAGGAAATATCCTGCCCTTTACGATTTGAATGATCTACTGAGGAAAACGTCAAATTAGCTATTTCAATTCTAAAATATCCACAAACTAATAACCGTCAGCTCGTAAGTGATTTTTTTATATCAACTGAAAGAAACCTTCCATAGGTCGTGTTTTATTCATTAAATGTGGTTCAACACGAGGTAAGGATAGTATTTCAAAAATGTGCTCATCATCCATCTCTTCGCATAAATATTTAAATTTTTGTTTTTTTCCGTGAACTCATTTTATGATGTATGTACTCACCAACGGAGGGAAGATGGTCCACTCAGGGTTTTCTCCCTTGAAGTCACTTGATTCCAGACACGATGATCGCACCAGTCTCTCCAAGCAAATGAGGTCTTCACAATTAATTACAAAATTTCTTACATCCTTACAAGCTTTTTAGGATCGGGTAGGGTGGAAAAATAGAAGCTTCTAACCTTTATTCTGGAAGCCAATAGGTGAGATCTATAAAAATTATCCGTAAAAATAATTCTTCTTCTTCGTACAGTTTAAAATTTGCTAGGTTATATTAACCAAATTTAATCTATTTTTCAATAAAATAAATATTCTTATTGTTTTTTTTCTCTAAAACAATATTGCTAATGTATTTCTATATTTATCTCACCTTTTTTACCGTTTTTGAACCTAAGTACTAAAGTAAAAGTTTATTTTTATATATAAAAAGAATAACTTAAATTCTATGTAGTTATCATCTTATCTCAATTTGTTACTAAACGGGTTGTCATCTGATGAAATTTTTTCTACTCCCCAATTTTTACAACCGGAATCAGGGCCTCTTAGGTTTCTTAAATATAATTTAAAGTCTATTAAAGTTGATACTTTTTTGGTAGTACTTAATCCAATAACAGAAAAAATACTCTTAAATATACAGTGCTCCAAATGTCAAACATTGCATATAGTTGACAGTGGTAAAAAAATCGTTGTTAATTAACTTAGCAATGACATTAAATCAGAATTAAAATTATCTTATAATGTTCTAATAATACAGCTTCTGTGGCGTTAAGTTTTTTTACTATACTATATAACTTCAGAAGAGTGCTTCTACTTATAAGCAATAAATGAGGTGACATGTGCTTTCACTTGAGATAGTAAATCAAAATGTCCATTTACTTACATGAGTTTTGCTTTCATGATTCAACTAAACTATAAATTCACAAAATTACACATGGCAAAACACCTGAAAATAGACCGTGCAACACATAATATTGAGTACACATAACACATAATATTGTTTACACATAACACATAATATTGAGTACCATAACACATAATATTGTTTACACATAACACATAATATTGAGTACACATAACACATAATTATTAGTAGTAGAAGGTAGTTTAGTAATAAACTTAATTTAGTGAAAACGCCTTCAATTACAGTAATGCTAAAACTGTCAGACAGTTATGTAGCGGCGGTATTGCGTCAACATTGCTCAGGCACTCCAAGTAAAATTTAAATGTGTTTTGTTTAACTAGATAGCAAAGCTCAGTAGATTTTTAAAATTATAATAACTTAGTTACAAATCATCTTTGCATAGGGGCTTGTATTTGATTAATTAACTTTTAATTTGTTCATAAAATATAAATGTAATTTATATATTTATACAATTTTCCATTATAGTAAGGGCTATTGCCATTAAGTTGTTTTTGTTGTTATTGTCGTTATATGATTCTATAATTTATACTAAAATTTGGATGGGCGCAGTAATCGTTGGGGGAAAGTAAGGTTTTTCACTATTATATTGCAGTAAAGACTGTTAATAAATTATTTCTAAGAAAACGTACGTTGAATGCTTATAATTTTTAGTATTAATTAATTCTTAAAAATGAGCACAGGTCGTTGTTTCCATATTCATGTATGGGCAAAGAACGAATGACATTTTTAGATATGACTATAAAAATTTTAATTCATCCCTCAAAACACAAATGTTTAAGAAATAAAAGTTCATTGTTTTTTAATTAAACTCACATTTTACAAAAACAATTTTTGAGAACATTACACAAAATTCTGAAAATCAGAATCTATTAAGTCATTGTTTATTATGTAAGCCCTATGCTATAAGAAAATTATCAAATTAACTTTTTCCTTATTGTTAAACTGTTTTCTATGTATATATTTTTAAATAAAATTGTTCTGTGTGCATTTTCTTATTTCTTCTGGCTTTGATGTATGGCTTGACACTCCTCTCATGCTTGGTAAAACTTGTAGGACTTATAAATATAAAAAAACCTGCGATGTTATTTGGATCCAATGGTTATAATATCAAGGTCTATATGTTCTATATCTAAGAGAAGTGAGTATCAGGTCTGTCGGTTAGCTGAACATCAGCCCAGTATAATGTGGTTCGGATTCCACATAAAGCTGTGGATCAGTTGGTTTTCCTGTAAACAAAAATAAAAATTACACACTTTTTACTCTACAACTAATCTGACGATTGAAATATAGCATTGCTTAACATACCTTTAACGGTAAAGAGGGATAATTTTTAGTTGAAAACAAATAAAATGTGTATTTATAATTTTAGAACATAAATTATACGTTGAATAATTACGTTGCGATATATTGAGCCGTATTTTACGTTTTAAATAATCGGTGTAAATTATCAATTTGAAATTAGTTATATTGTATAAGAGAAATAATGTATTGAGCGTCTTTCTTGGTCTTCTGGACGGAAATTCTATGTACACATAACTAATTACATTCGCAGACACATATTAGTATTAAAGATTCTTTATATAAAGATTTATTAAAATTAAAACTTCATTGTCCAGTACTTTTGAGCCGTATTCAATATTCATGTGCGTGTAGCTCCTTAATTCCGTACGTCGCATCAGCTGGGAACTACGCCACCATTAAATGATTCTGTATTAATAATCTGCTGTTTTGTTTTTAACATTAGTATAATTAATATTTTTACTTCACCGTCTATGAAGTCAGCTTGTACAAATAATTTCTAAAACTCAAAAGAAGCATTTTAACTTTGTTAAGATTAAATTTACATCCTTGGACAGTGAATACATTCCCTCACGCTTTATTGTATTTCATAGGTTAAATAGAACTATACTGTTTTATTATAGACACTCAAGTATGACATCAGCATTAATATTAAAATAAATAGTTAAATTAGTTAACAAAAACAGTTAATTGTAACTAACAATTTTGCCCCCCCCCCCCCCCCCCGATTAACCTGGTTAACATTCATCTACCAACTATAATACTTGTGATCTATCACTGACGTAAAACCCTCTCATCTGCCCTGACATTTCACCCGAGGCTGTAACGGACACGTGGTTAACTGTGACTAGTTGTTTGTACGGTGTATCAGTAGATTTCCCAGGGGTTTCTTTGCTGACAAATATCGGTAACATTTCATGCGCCAGTTATAACGATTGTGGTCTGTCTCAACTTTCAACCCCTCGTCTGACCTTACATAGACTTGATAATAGATAAAAGGTACTTGTCATGTACCAACTTTATCTGTCTCGAAAATAACCTCAACCATAATTTGACCTCACAATTTACTTGGACTATAATGCAGAGGTGATAAACTTTAGCTCGTTGGTTATACTGTTCATCAGTAGATTTCCCCAGGGTTTAACTTGTTGACTATTATCGCCATCTACTAACTGTAATAACAGTGGTCTGTCTTCGATCTAAACCCCCCCCCCCCCCATCTGACCTGACATTTCACCTGAGGCGGATCCGGGATCTCTGAGAAGTAGGCGCCTGACCCGCCTCTTCTGCTTGATGAGGGAAATAATGTCAGAAGGAAAGCGGTACGGGGTGTGTGTGACCAACTTCGTGGAGACAAAAATCTCTTTGGCCATGATGATGGTATCAGTTAGGAAGTCAGCCAGGGCGTCGATCTGATCAGAGGATTGGGGAGGTGTGATGGTCAGATTACGTATGTCTGTGTCGATAGATTGGGTGAACGCTATTCAGTCTGCGTTCTTGTAGTCTGTGATGGTTCTTGTAGTCGTAGAAGAGGGGCACATGGTCTAAGCCGATGCAGTAGCCTGTGAAGACATTGAGTACCTTAGGGGCGATGGACTGGGACATCAGAAGCTTGTCGGGAGATGAGGGGTACTTCGCCTCGAGGGCGTGAAAGCGGGTGTAAGGGGTTGGAAAGTGGCAGAGACCAGTAAATGACTACAGATAGAATCTATCTGTAGTCATTGGGCCAGTGGCGCTGATGAGAGCGACTAGGTCTCTCTGCCTTCTCGTGTAGTGAGTATGTCACCTAGGGTTGTGTGATGGCAACTCAGGTCTGCCGAATGAGGCCGACGTGGTACTGTCTGAGCTGCGCCAGGAGGTCAGCATGTTCTGGTAGGAAAGGGGTTCAATGCTTATGGATCTCGACATTATATTAGTAATGCTGAGTTTATGATCTCTGAAAATGTTCAGTTGTTTCGGTGTTTTTGTTAGGTTACATCTTGAATTGACTGGAATACCAACTAAACTTACGTTCAAAAATCGTTTGTCTTCGTAATGTGTTAATTTGCGTCCAGAAGAAACAAGCTATGTAAAGATAGTGAGAACACTAGAAGTGCTATTGCAATCTCTGTATAGTAATAAACAAATTGTGTATCAGTTACGTTTAACTTATTGTGTGTTATAGAAATTAAAGTACCTTACATTATCAACACTCATTACTCTTCGAATATATAGCGCCTTCATTCTGTAGCGACAACCTGTACACAGAAATGAACTGCAAAATACTGCGTTTGGTGTTTGAAGGCGTTTATTGAAGAATTCACGCTTTGCTGGTCCTACCACAGCTAGGTGATGATAGTATATATGTATAAGATGGCATAAACAGTTCTTTTCCTGAATATTTTGAACATTTTTATTGCAAATATGAGCAATAGTTTTACAGTACAAAATTTATTTGGTACGGTAAAAATAAATTTAATTTTAAATTAATTTAAAACAAAAATTGTGAATGTTTTCCTCTACGAATGCCTGGTACTTCTTAAAACATATTTTTTATACTACATAAACGTATTGTATGTTCAAACAAGAACATAATTTAAGCACTGTATATAGTATATATACAAAAATACATTCGCCCATCTACATACATACGCTCATCACACTCATTCGAAATCCATATTCGCCCATATCTTGACGATCGGCGTCTTATGAATAAATAAACAAATAAATATACTATGAAATTGAACTCATCTGATTTTATTTACTTATTTGTCTCAAATTTGGCAGTAAAATATTATTAAATTAGGAATTAAATATTGTTTGTAAATTTGCTAACTTTAAAACGGCATATGACTCAATTCACCATAAGGCTTTCTTCTAAATTCAAAAAAACAAGGCCTAGCCTCAAAACTAGATTTGATTTAAGATTTACATCCTGCCCACCCATCTCCAAAATACGTCTTTAAAATAGAATAGAATAAACTTTATTTCTCAATAACAATAGTAACACGTGTAATACAAATGTAGAGCAATCTATAAAATGTAGTAACACAGCACATACATAAAAGAATATTATATACTTATACAATATATCAGTACTGGCTGACCTCGGCAAATTAACATTCATACTACACATACAAACCCACATATCCAAGAAAATAAAGTATTGGCCTCCACTTATTTACCGTAAAATATATCTTATTTACCTATAACACAGGTAAGTTACGACTTTGAAGGATAGTTTCCGACCACTGGTAACACTTTGACGGCCATCCTGAGTATCTATCACCTATACGGCTCTAAAATATATCCTGTTTACAAATCATGCTTTTTGAAGCAGTGCACCGGGACTGCGCCGTGACCAAAATTTACCCCTTCAAAACACACCGGGATTGCGCCGCGGCGGTCTTTCTTAGGATGATTCCATGAAAATGGGCTGGAGTGGTTTTCTCTTAATTTTCATCCTATCTCAATTATGAACTATCAGTAAAATTTTCAAGGCATTTCATTATGTTAATTTATTTAATTCACATCTTTGCAAGGGATATTTTCATATATGACTATGCATAATACTCTCTAATTTTTTGCGATAGCAATACATTTTTTAATTTATTTAAAAATTAAATATTTTAAGCATAACAAATATAGAATATTAAATTTAACACTTGTGCTTTTATATAATTTCTAATTTTAAACTAATAGAGTAATATTGGTGAAAATCAAACTGATTGAAAATATAAGGTTAGATTAAATACCTAAAAGCTCTAATTATTATACTTAAAAAATAAAAATGAATACAACAATTCAATAATATGTTAACTAACAAATCAAATAGAGTTAAAATATATCCAATATTCAGTAAAAAGGCATATACTGTTATATACAAAATTACAAATGAAATTCTAAAACCACAAATCACAAAACTACAAATAACATAAGTTCTGAAGTTAGCTAGAAGAAGTAAACAACAAAATCACAAATTAAAAAAAAAACAAAAAATTAGAAATATACACAAGTTAGTTCGTAAAAGTAAGCATACGAGATTATAAATTATTAATTTAAATACAAATTTACAAAAATTTACAATTTAGTCAGAAAATTCTACAAACAAAATATCAACTATAAAGATTTAAGAGATAGAAATTACAAAACCACATAAGCCAATCCGAAAAATTAATATACAAAGCTATAAATTAATTATGAAGTTAAGATTTACAAAGTATGCAATTTAGTAAGAAAGTGTACCAAAGTTCTTAATATAAAAATGCAAGGGGTAAAAATTACGAAAATTCATAAGTCTATCATAAAGTGTGATAAAATAATTATAAATTATTAAGTTAAGTTAAAACAGACTATACTGTATTCCAAATGACTTTTAACTAAACACATCTCAACAAATTTACAGAATCTACTTGACCTTTTTTAAGTTGTTCAAGTTTCTTTTCAATAAATTTCTGAAATATTGCTATTGTTTCACACTTCCAGGTAACTCGCAATGTTGTACACCATTAATGCCAGTGTATGTGTCCAGCTGAGCCTCCTTGATGGATTCAATGAAGATAGAAATGTACAGATGAGGAGACTAACATGATTGTTGAACTAACTGTGAAAGCTTTCACATGAGTTCGTCGTTCTAGAGCCCAAATGTGTGGAGGGGAATTAGCGGAACTATCACCGACTTACAGTTTGGTCATAAGTAGTCCCTCATTAATCCGACACAATTCAGACCAGGTATGTGTTGGATTAGTGAAAAAGCCGGATTACAGGAGTTCAATTGCAAAACATGCTTAAATAACATAACAGAATATATAGTGTAGCTAAATAAGTCTAATTTTACAATAAAGATGTACAATAGTTTCAAAGTAAGAAAATTATGGTACACCAGTTGAAACGGTGTTATATAACACTGTTGCATATGCATCAAAAACAAAGCTTACAACAATTGAAAACATTAATCCTTTAAAACTTTGCAAAAATGCAAAAATAGTTAAAACAATATGTAACTATTGATAAAATAAATTATTAAATAAAATATAAAAAATTAAATAAAAAATTAATTAAAAGTTGTCTTGTGCTGACAAAATTTTATCTTAAAAATTGTATTTTTCAATAATACATGATTTTTTGCTATCATTTTTTAATGCAGTGTTTTGCATTATTAATAACATGTCTAAGCAAAGAAACTCTAATATATTTAACTCACTATAAAAACCTTTTAATTATTATACACTATAAAACTAGAAGCATAATCATATTCGTAATGTGATATGAATTGTAAACAGAATGGAATGTTGCCATCAGGTGTTTTTATTTGGCAGGAACTGATAAGAAAGGGTCAGGATAAACAAGGGTGGGGCTCAGGCTGAAAGGACGATCTTCAGCCTTTGAAATTCTAATGTTATCTGTTCTTTCAAGTGCTGATAGTACTGATAAGGAAATAGGTCAACAGTGGGCAGATATCAGTTGTTCTGGTTCTTTTATCAATAACGATAGAACTGGCCGGATTACTGGGGGGGGGGGGGCGGATTGGCGCAGGGCCGGATTATAGAGGGACTACTATAGTTTCCATCCTGCCGCCCAGCTTAGGTTACCTGGGTTGGTAGCGGCACAGTCCCAGAGCATTCCGTAGTATACCTTTTTAGACCCTGTCATTAGGGCTAGATATGCAGCGGGGGATATGACAGTTCCGACCCGAGGTCAGAACAATCTTAACTCCCCTTGACAGTTGCGCTCGGTAGTTGAAGAGACCCTTTTTGGGGCATATGACAGTTGCGCCTCGCTTCAGAAAAAGCATAATTCCCCTTTACAGTAGCTAAAATACAACTTTTAATTCTATAAACATTTTATACACACTTATAATATTACTACTAACGTGTTTAGAAAATTATTTTGGTTTCCATACTTTATATTGTATTATATTCTACAACTAATTTAATACTACGGCTGCAAAATGTATTGATTATATAAACAAAAGTTATCAATGAAATTACGGTAAATATTACGTATATCTAGGTAGTAAGTACCTGGGAATTAGAATATCAACAAGATATGATATTTATTTAACATTTTTAAATAATTAATTTGCAAAGTTAAGCCAAACAACAAGAATTTTAGAGTATCATTTGATAATAGTAAATGTCTAAAAACAGATAAATTAAAAGTCATTTTTTTAAATAAATTCTACAAATTTTAATTTATACATATATTAACATATACAGCAGAAAATAAAAACAGATAGTTTACCCTTCATAACAGACATAAATCAATAAAGAAGAAAAATAGAATTTGGGTGAATCACTGTTATTATATTCATTTGTTGTATAAGTAAAAACTTTTAAGGACTAAGAAATATTCCTTGTACGGATCCTTAATCCCTTGTAGGTCCTACCCTGACCGCCATCCGTCCTACCGATTACACTAGTACTACTCTGACCGCCAACCGTTCTACCGATTACACTTGTCCTACTCTGACCGCCATCCGTCCTACCGATTACACTTGTACTACTCTGACCGCCATCCGTCCTACCGATTACACTTGTACTACTCTGACCGCCATCCGTCCTACCGATTACACTTGTACTACTCTGACCGCCATCCGTCCTACCGATTACACTTGTACTACTCTGACCACCAACCGTCCTACCGATTACACTTGTACTACTCTGACCGCCATCCGTCCTACCGATTACACTTGTACTACTCTGACCACCATCCGTCCTACCGATTACACTTGTACTACCCTGACCACCATCCGTCCTACCGATTACACTTGTACTACTCAGACCACCATCCGTCCTACCGATTACACTTGTACTAGTCTTCAGACCGCCATCCGTCTTACCGATTACACTTGTACTAGTCTGACCGCCATCCGTCCTACCGATTACACTTGTCCTAGCCTAACCACCATCCGTCCTACCGATTACACTTGTACTACCCTGACTCCCTGACTGCCATCCGTCCTATCCATTACACTTGTACAACTCTGACTGTCATCCTAACCAACATTACACTGGAACAACCATGAAGGCCATCCTTACCACCCATACAACTGGTACAACTCTGATCACAATCCGTTCTACTGAATACACTATTACAACTATGTGGCCTTCCTTACCACCCATTACACTAGTACTGCTCTGACGGCCATCCTTACTACCCATTCCACTATTACAACTCTGACTGTCATCCTTACCACCCATTACACGGTACAACTCTGACCACCATCCGTCCTACCGATTACACTATTACAACTCTAACGGCCTTCCTTACCACCCATTACTCTAGTACTGCTCTGACGGCCATCCTTACTACCCATTACACTAGTACTGCTCTGACGGCCTTCCTTACCACCCATTACTCTATTACAACTCTGACGGCCATCCTTACCGCCCATTACACTATTACAACTCTGACGGCCTTCCTTACCACCCATTACACGGTACAACTCTGACCACCATCCGTCCTACCGATTACACTATTACAACTCTAACGGCCTTCCTTACCACCCATTACTCTAGTACTGCTCTGACGGCCATCCTTACTACCCATTACACTAGTACTACTCTGACGGCCTTCCTTACCGCCCATTACACTAGTACAACTCTGACGGCCATCCTTACTACCCATTACACTAGTACAACTCTGACGGCCTTCCTTACCACCCATTACTCTAGTACAACTCTGACGGCCTTCCTTACCGCCCATTACACTAGTACAACTCTAACGGCCTTCCTTACTACCCATTACACTAGTACAACTCTGACGGCCTTCCTTACCACCCATTACTCTAGTACTACTCTGACGGCCATCCGTACTACCCATTACACTATTACTACTCTGACGGCCTTCCTTACCACCCATTACACTAGTACAACTCTGACGGCCATCCTTACTACCCATTACACTAGTACAACTCTGACGACCATCCTTACCACCCATTACATTAGTACAACTCTGATGGCCATCCTTACTACCCATTACACTATTACAACTCTGACGGCCATCCGTACTACCCATTACACTAGTACAACTCTAACGGCCTTCCTTACCACCCATTACACTATTACTACTCTGACGGCCTTCCTTACTACCCATTACACTATTACAACTCTGACGGCCATCCGTACTACCCATTACACTATTACAACTCTGACGGCCATCCGTACTACCCATTACACTATTACAACTCTGACGGCCATCCTTACTACCCATTACACTATTACAACTCTGACGGCCATCCGTACTACCCATTACATTATTACAACTCTGACGGCCATCCTTACTACCCATTACACTATTACAACTCTGACGGCCATCCTTACTACCCATTACACTATTACAACTCTGACGGCCATCCGTACTACCCATTACACTATTACTACTCTGACGGCCATCCGTACTACCCATTACACTATTACAACTCTGACGGCCATCCTTACTACCCATTACACTATTACTACTCTGACGGCCATCCGTACTACCCATTACACTATTACAACTCTGACGGCCATCCTTACTACCCATTACACTATTACTACTCTGACGGCCATCCGTACTACCCATTACACTATTACAACTCTGACGGCCATCCGTACTACCCATTACATTATTACTACTCTGACGGCCATCCTTACTATCCATTACACTATTACAACTCTGACGGCCATCCTTACTACCCATTACACTATTACTACTCTGACGGCCATCCGTACTACCCATTACACTATTACAACTCTGACGGCCATCCTTACTACCCATTACACTATTACAACTCTGACGGCCATCCTTACTACCCATTACACTATTACAACTCTGACGGCCATCCGTACTACCCATTACACTATTACAACACTGACGGCCATCCTTACCACCCATTACACTATTACTACTCTGACGGCCTTCCTTACTACCCATTACACTATTACAACTCTGACGGCCATCCGTACTACCCATTACACTAGTACAACTATGACGACCATCCTTATCACCCATTACACTATTACTACTCTGACAGCCTTCCTTACTACCCATTATACTATTACAACTCTGACGGCCATCCGTACTACCCATTACACTATTACAACTCTGACGGCCATCCTTACTACCCATTACACTATTACTACTCTGACGGCCTTCCTTACCGCCCATTACACTATTACAACTCTGACGGCCATCCGTACTACCCATTACATTATTACAACTCTGACGGCCATCCTTACTACCCATTACACTATTACAACTCTGACGGCCATCCTTACTACCCATTACACTATTACTACTCTGACGGCCATCCGTACTACCCATTACACTATTACTACTCTGACGGCCTTCCTTACTACCCATTACACTATTACAACTCTGACGGCCATCCGTACTACCCATTACACTATTACAACTCTGACGGCCATCCGTACTACCCATTACACTATTACAACTCTGACGGCCATCCTTACTACCCATTACACTATTACTACTCTGACGGCCTTCCTTACTACCCATTACACTATTACAACTCTGACGGCCATCCGTACTACCCATTACACTATTACAACTCTGACGGCCATCCTTACTACCCATTACACTATTACTACTCTGACGGCCTTCCTTACCGCCCATTACACTATTACAACTCTGACGGCCATCCGTACTACCCATTACATTATTACAACTCTGACGGCCATCCTTACTACCCATTACACTATTACAACTCTGACGGCCATCCTTACTACCCATTACACTATTACAACTCCGACGGCCATCCTTACTACCCATTACACTATTACTACTCTGACGGCCTTCCTTACCGCCCATTACACTATTACAACTCTGACGACCATCCTTACCACCCATTACACTATTACAACTCTGACGGCCATCCTTACTACCCATTACACTATTACAACTCTGACGGCCATCCGTACTACCCATTACATTATTACAACTCTGACGGCCATCCTTACTACCCATTACACTATTACAACTCTGACGGCCATCCTTACTACCCATTAAACTATTACAACTCTGACGGCCATCCTTACCGCCCATTACATTATTACAACTCTGACGGCCATCCTTACTACCCATTACACTATTACAACTCTGACGGCCATCCTTACCGCCCATTACATTATTACAACTCTGACGGCCATCCTTACTACCCATTACACTATTACAACTCTGACGGCCATCCTTACTACCCATTACACTATTACAACTCTGACGGCCATCCTTACCGCCCATTACACTATTACAACTCTGACGACCATCCTTACCGCCCATTACACTATTACTACTCTGACGGCCTTCCTTACCGCCCATTACACTATTACAACTCTGACGACCATCCTTACCACCCATTACACTATTACAACTCTGACGGCCATCCTTACTACCCATTACACTATTACAACTCTGACGGCCATCCGTACTACCCATTACATTATTACAACTCTGACGGCCATCCTTACTACCCATTACACTATTACAACTCTGACGGCCATCCTTACTACCCATTACACTATTACAACTCTGACGGCCATCCTTACCGCCCATTACATTATTACAACTCTGACGGCCATCCTTACCGCCCATTACATTATTACAACTCTGACGGCCATCCTTACCGCCCATTACATTATTACTACTCTGACGGCCATCCTTACCGCCCATTACATTATTACAACTCTGACGGCCATCCTTACCGCCCATTACATTATTACAACTCTGACGGCCATCCTTACTACCCATTACACTATTACTACTCTGACGGCCATCCTTACCGCCCATTACATTATTACAACTCTGACGGCCTTCCTTACTACCCATTACACTATTACTACTCTGACGGCCTTCCTTACCGCCCATTACACTATTACAACTCTGACGGCCATCCGTACTACCCATTACACTATTACAACTCTGACGGCCATCCTTACTACCCATTACACTATTACAACTCTGACGGCCTTCCTTACCACCCATTACACTAGTACAACTCTGACGGCCATCCTTACTACCCATTACACTAGTACAACTCTGACGACCATCCTTACCACCCATTACACTATTACTACTCTGACGGCCTTCCTTACTACCCATTACACTATTACAACTCTGACGGCCATCCGTACTACCCATTACACTAGTACTACTCTGACGGCCTTCCTTACCGCCCATTACACTAGTACAACTCTGTCGGCCATTTTTTCATGTTTAATTTCTTTTTATTAGTATGAGTTTTTATAAAGATGGTAAAATTATGTATGTTGTGGGTAGGTCGTCAATTTGCTAGACCATCTTTAATTGAATAATTTTTATTGTGAAAGTGGTAACGCTGCTAATAATTAATTAAATGCCAAGAATTATTAAAATACAACAATTAGAGGTGTATTCAACTAACAATTCCAAATCGCCTATTTGTGTTGGTTTCTTGTTAAAAAATATTAGGTTTAATATTGGTGTACGTGCAGCCAACCAGGTCGGGCAAATCTACTTCTCGCCCTTATTGGTCAACCCAACCCCCTCTACCCTTCTTCTCAGAACCCCTGGCCACAGCGATCCAAAAGAACAAACTCTTGTACCCCAAGTGCCGTTACAGATTACTGTCCTGTACATGTGCCAAAAATAGTATTTCTGGTGTTCACTGGCCGATGGGCCACAATAAGGTATTATAAGCCAATAACCCATGAACCACCTGGCAAGGTGGAACTTTGATCCCTCACCATCCTTACTAGAAATAAAGTATTGTGGAAGAAGATAATGCAGCAGAACTTAATGTTTCACGAGATTGTTGAACAAGAATATGTTCTTGTTATTTGTTGACGTCAACGAGTGTTTAGGATATTACATTGTTATTTATTAGATTATATGTTTAAAATTATAGCACAGATTAAAACAGCTTTTACGATTATTGTTTCAAGTAATGTAAAGAAAGCACAAGTTAGCCCAAATTGCTATAATTACAATAAGAATGTAAGTTAAAAAACAATTAGCTAAAATCTAATTATTTGTTTTTAAATGTTTAGAACAGATATCCCTGCAAAAAACTACTTCAAATCAATTAAAAGTAAAAATATAATACCGTAAAATTTTAAAAAACAAGATACAGCAAGGGATCTTGGTTGTCCCATTCGTGGATTATTATTGATTCCTTCGTTAATACATCTGTTAACGAACTCAAGGGTTTAGTTCACGTGGTTTACTGCAAGTGATCTCCAAGATAATTAATTTTCCGTCTTTATAACTATATTACTGTATAATGAATCTACGTCGAGTGACGTTCACATGTTTTTTAACGCATATTGAAATAAATTGTTCCAAATAATTGGCACAAACTTCACCCCTTAATGAACACTAAAAAATTAAAACTTTTTTGACCTTGGACCTTGAATGAAATGTTTAGCATATGGTTTAATGCTTAGGAATCTTGACTTGTATTAGTAAAGCTGAGTTTATGATCTCTGAAAATTGCCAGTTGTATCGGAGTATTTGTTAGATTAAATTTTGAATTGACTGGATTACCAACTAAACTTACGTTCAAGAATCGTTTGTCTTCGTAATATGTGGAATTAAATAAGTGTGATGTTAATTTGCGTTCTGAAGAAACAAGCGATGTGAAGATAGTGAGAACACTAGACCTACTATTGCAATCTCTGTATAGTAATACACAAATTTGGTATCAGTTACATTTAACTTATTGTGTGTTTTAGAAATTTAAATACCTTACGTTATCAACACTCATTACTCGTCGAATATGTAGCGCCTTCATTCTCTAGCGACAACCTGTACACAGACATGAACTGCAAAACACTGCGTTTGGTATTTGAAGGCGTTTATTGAAGAATTCGTATGTTTGCTGGTCTACCACAGCTAGGTGATGATAGTATATATGTATAAGATGGCATAAACAGTCCTTTTCCTGAATATTTTGAACATTTTTATTGCAAATATTAGGAATATTTGTACCATACAACATTCATTTGGTATATATTTTAACAAAAATTGCGAATGATTTCCTCTCCTGGTACTTCTTAAAACTTACTGTCGGATTCAAAAAGCAATGTACTCGAGTTTGAACTTCTGCTAGAAAATATATGCTCACCCGACTTCGTTGTGTTTTAAACCAAAATTTAGCTTCTGTAATTCTACGTAATTTCAAATAAACTTAGATATTATTTTGAAGACTTTAAGAATGTTTTGTAGCAGGTAGAACACAAAAAAAACATGAAATTTTAGCACTTTTAGAGTAAATCTCAACTTTAAATATTTCTAAAAAAAAAAATACTAAAGATAAGTAAGTGAAACTCTAATCAATTGTTTTTCACATTTAGTTAATGTTTCACTGACTTATCTTTAGTACTTTTTCTTTTGAAATATTGAAAGTTTCTAGTTTTTTTTTTTTTTTTTTTTTTTTTTTTTTTTTTTAGTTTGTGTCCATATTCTAGGAATTTAAATTCTTTTACAAAATGTTATGTTGTAATTTGTCTAAACCCTTGCAATCTTAAAAACGGCTGATCAACAAACTTCCAAAACAGTTCAAAAATACAGGATTGAAAAATAAAGTAAGATTATAAAACGGTAAGTGCTATAAGAAAATCTTGCGATTTTATATCGCATGATAATTCAACAGACATAGATGTGCACTCATGTGGAAGCAAATCCCGAGGCCCAGCAAATCTCGAGGAAAACTAGTTCCAACAGAGCATTTCGGCGTTGCCTGGAAATATTTCAACAGTTCACGAAAGGTTTATTACTGTGGACGTATTGAACAGTTAATCAATCATGTTTTCTATCTAAATCCAAACAATTTTTTAATCACCTTTTGTCATGAGGGCTTTGGACCTCCAACCACAGGATGTAAAATGTTACAGCTCTAAAAGGATTGTCAAATTAAAAAATAACTTATTTACAGGTTTACAATTATATAAATTTCATATGTAACAAGTTGAATGTAACGTGAAAATGAGAGCCACCCATTATATTGGTGATTTGCAGGTTGTACTTATCACAATTCTAGTGGCCCTCAAACTAGAAATAGTGTGATGGGTAGGATGGATGGTATTCAGAGTTGTACCAGTGTAATGGGTTGTACGGGTGACCGTCGGAGTTGTACTAGTGTATTGGGTGGAAAGGATTACCAACATTACACTGGTACAACCTTGAAGGCCATCCTTTCCACACATTACTCTGGTACAACTCTGAAGGCCATCCTTACCACCATTACACTGGTACAACCCTGAAGGCCATCCTTATCAACATTACACTGGTACAACCCTGAAGGTCATCCTTTCCACCCATTACACTGGTACAACTCTGAAGGCCATCCTTACCAACATTACACAGGTACAACCCTGAAGGCCATCCTTTCCACCCATTACACTAGTACCACAGAATATTTCTGTGCTAGTACACTAGTACAACTCTGAAGGCCATCCTTACCAACATTACACTGGTACAATCCTGAAGGCCATCCTTTCCACCCATTACACTGGTACAACTCTGAAGGCCATCCTTACCATCATTACACTGGTACAACCTTGAAGGCCATACTTACCAACATTACACTGGTACAACCTTGAAGGCCATCCTTACCAACATTACACTGGTACAACCCTGAAGGCCATCCTTTCCACCCATTACACTAGTACCACAGAATATTTCTGTGCTAGTACACTAGTACAACTCTGAAGGCCATCCTTACCAACATTACACTGGTACAACCCTGAAGGCCATCCTTTCCACCCATTACACTGGTACAACTCTGAAGGCCATCCTTACCAACATTACACTGGTACAACCTTGAAGGCCATACTTACCAACATTACACTAATACAACTCTGAAGGCCATCCTTACCAACATTACACTGGTACAACCCTGAAGGCCATCCTTTCCACCCATTACACTGGTACAACTCTGAAGGCCATCCTTACCAACATTACACTGGTACAACCTTGAAGGCCATCCTTACCAACATTACACTGGTACAACCCTGAATGCCATCCTTTCCACCCATTACACTAGTACCACAGAATATTTCTGTGCTAGTACACTAGTACAACTCTGAAGGCCATCCTTACCAACATTACACTGGTACAACCCTGAAGGCCATCCTTTCCACCAATTACACTGGTACAACTCTGAAGGCCATCCTTACCAACATTACACTGGTACAACCCTGAAGGCCATCATTACCAACATTACACTGGTACAACCCTGAAGGCCATCCTTTCCACCCATTACACTAATACAACTCTGAAGGCCATCCTTACCAACATTACACTGGTACAACCCTGAAGGCCATCCTTACCACCCATTGCACTGGTACAACTGTGACGGCCATCTGTACTACCTATCACTCCGGTATAACTCTGAAGGCCATCCTTACCACCATTACACTGGTACAACCCTGAAGGCCATCCTTACCAACATTACACTGGTACAACCCTGAAGGCCATCCTTACCAACATTACACTCGTACAACCCTGAAGGCCATCCTTACCACCCATTACACTGGTACAACTCTGACGGCCATCTGTCCTACCTATCACACTGGTAAAACTCTGAAGGCCATCCTTACCACCCATTACAATGGTACAACCATGAAGGCCATCCTTTCCACCCATTACACTGGTAAACTTACAACCCTGAAGGCCATCCTTACCACCTATTACACTGGTACAACTCTGACAGCCATCTGTCCTACCTATCACTCTGGTACAACTCTGAAGGCCATCCTTACCACCATTACACAGGTACATCTCTGAAGGCCACCCTTCCCACCCAATAGACTCTGACGGCTATCTCTCTTACCTATCCCGTACGAGGGCTCATCCTGCCCACCCAATGCATTACTAGTGAGGGGGCTAGAGTGATTGGTAAGATTGTATCGTTATTCTTTAAAAACTATACTAAATGGCCATGCTGAATTTTAATTATTTTCTGTTGTTGAGGAATATCACACACACACATATATACATATATATATATGTGTGTGTGTGTGTGTGTGTGTGTGTGTGTGTGTGTGTGTGTGTGTGTGTGTGTGTGTGTGTGTGTGTGTGTGTGTGTGTGTGTGTGTGTGTGTGTGTGTGTGTGTGTGTGTGTGTGTGTGTGTGTGTGTGTGTGTGTGTGTGTGTGTGTGTGTGTGTGTGTGTGTGTGTGTGTGTGTGTGTGTGTGTGTGTGTGTGTGTGTGTGTGTGTGTGTGTGTGTGTGTGTGTGTGTGTGTGTGTGTGTGTGTGTGTGTGTGTGTGTGTGTGTGTGTGTGTGTGTGTGTGTGTGTGTGTGTGTGTGTGTGTGTGTGTGTGTGTGTGTGTGTGTGTGTGTGTGTGTGTGTGTGTGTGTGTGTGTGTGTGTGTGTGTGTGTGTGTGTGTGTGTGTGTGTGTGTGTGTGTGTGTGTGTGTGTGTGTGTGTGTGTGTGTGTGTGTGTGTGTGTGTGTGTGTGTGTGTGTGTGTGTGTGTGTGTGTGTGTGTGTGTGTGTGTGTGTGTGTGTGTGTGTGTGTGTGTGTGTGTGTGTGTGTGTGTGTGTGTGTGTGTGTGTGTGTGTGTGTGTGTGTGTGTGTGTGTGTGTGTGTGTGTGTGTGTGTGTGTGTGTGTGTGTTTGCAATACATGTAATAAATTTTTTTTAATTAGTTTAAACTTTCACAAATTGAAAGTAGCAAAGCAATTAATTTATTAAGCATTTGAACTGTGAAGTGATATTTCGTGAAGTCCGTGACAAATAATAATCCTAGTCACAAGCTGATCTGTTTCAAAAATGGTATTGTCCTTGAATGGGATTGTACTTAATCACCTTAATTATATATATATATATATATATATGGGATTTAATGAAACACTACATTATATAACATGATATCCACGAAAAAAGTATTGGTTTAGTATCGAATAAACTGCAGTGAAAATTTTTAAAATGGTAGTACATTATATTCAACGTGAGATCTTATTTATTGAAAAGTCAGATCGGTTATTCAAATGTAATCAACTAGCTATTAGGTAAATCCATTTATCTTATCTGAATTACTCGTAATTTTACACTAGCACGAAAGATCCCCCATACAACTATTGAGTACATTAAACTTCTTCGATACATTTCCTAATGCCTCCTTTCAGAGATATTTTCCAGAAATAAGATTTATACATCAGAAGATTATCATTTAGCTTCAAGTACATAAATAAGTTAGCTATAGCGTAAAAGAGTAAATAATAACATTATTATAAGGGGTAAAACTAACGGTAATCAAAAATTGTCTAGTTTGATAGAATGTAATAAATTTGTTTTTCCATTAAATGATACCTTAATTATGGCTACCTTTCTGTGCAGTCATAATTAAGGTTAGATTCGTTAGATTAGGTTAGCACATTTAACCTAACGAAACATAATCAAACCAACCTAACCTACCTAACCTCACGAAACTAACCTAACCACTTTAACTTTATTTAAAACAATCTTACATACTAGAAAAAAACCTTAACTATTAACCCTTACAAAAGTAACCTAACAAATTTAATCGAAATAAAAATTACCTTAACAACTTAATCTTATGAATCTAACTTGACCAATTTATTCTAAAGGAAAACAACCCCATCTATCAAACCTTACAAAACATTAATATCACCAATAAAAAGGCCTAATAAACATATATTTTAGGATTTTATCACGTTTTTGTCTCTTTAAAATAATTATAAACCTGTATGTGTCTATGTATCTATATAAAGTTATCCAAGACTTCTGACATGTACAAAAATGTCTGAAAAATTAGTAAAGAGTTGTGTTATAATAAATATATGATAAAATTTGTATGTATATTTCACATTTTCAATTTTAACACATGAATTGTTCAAATTTAACACATGAATGGATAGTACTTAATTCGAGAAATTATACCTCAGCTTGCATCAAAGAAAACAAGGAATATGTTAAGAGTTATTTGCAACTATTTCATTTATCTATATTTCAAACTAAAAAAATCATTACAATCATCACAAAATCCTGTGAAAAAGTCGTTTTATATATTTCCAGATTTTACGTTTTATATCTCTATAATAGTTAATTATTGTTTTTATTAAAATTTACATTTAAATTTCACAGTGATATAAAAGACATTAGTATTTTACATGTAGATGTTACGTGTGTTAAAACAATAAATTTGATCAATCAATATTACATTTTAAAATACAGTACAGTATGATATACACATTTTTTCAATAACTGAGCTGTTTATATGTTTTCGAAAATGTCCTCTAATAATCTTCATGTATTAGCAGCATTAATTACATATAATTTACGATTTTGACATGGTGTATGTTCTACAGGCCGACTTAACAATGGTGGTTGTGAGGGGGGAGGCCAATCGCGTGTGGGAACCGGTTGTCTGTCCAAGGGTTACAATCTCATACCTGTAGGTGTTGACTTGGACTACCCCAGGGCCAAGCCTAGTCTCAGTCTAGTTCAGACGGCCACCCTCGTCACATCAGTCAGCAGCCCACCCCGAGCTACGCCCCTCTGGCCTTGGCTGTCTTCCTCCAATCGCTCCAGCTGACCAACCCTGCCACTGGTCAGTAACAAATCCACTTTTCCATTCATAATTACCTCGCAGTGAAAATATTTTCTCAATTTCAACCACTACAGGAAAACGGTTACTCGATTTCACCACTTGCCTATGCCTGCATTTCGATTTTGAATATCGATCGAGCGAACAGTTTTTTACTTGGCTATTCAAACGTTAATATCTCGTTTTATATTTATTATGTTTTTTTTTTCAAAACCAATTACTTAACATTAATTTAATTATTATATATAATCACCTTCCAGTTGATCTCATTTTTAAAATGGAATTCAGGTTTTGAAACAAAAGTAAAAAATATTTAATTAATATAGGTTTTTTACAGTATTCAGGAATGTATATGTCTAATGGGTGTAATGATAAAATATTTAACAATAGTAATACAGTTCCTGTTAAATATCGTCATCCGTATTAAAAAAGTAATACTATCAAAAACTTTCCTAGAATGAATTTATTTTTATTATTTATAGGGTGTATACGCATTTCTTGCAGTTTTGTAATAATATTTATGAAAACAAATAATTTTAAGTTTTGAGTTAGACAGAACTAGACTGTTATTTTTGTATATTTTGTATTGCAATCAGTATTCTTTTTTCAGTATTTCCCTACTAACAGTAGCTAAGATATTTAAATCTAATATATTTTATAATATGAACACAATAGATTTATTGGGTCTTGATTAACAGCTGATGAAAAAAATCGCAAAAGAATGGTTAAGAAGTTTTACGGTATAAATAACATTACAAAATTTAAAAAATGTATCAATTAATCGGTTTATAAATATTGCAATCAGAAATGTTACTGATAGCTCGGTTTATTAAGTGAAAGCGATTATTTCATTGTACTACAAAAGGAAATTTTAATTGTATTGTTTATTTCCTAGACTTGTATAGTATGAAATATACATTAAAAATAAAACGATGAATCAATTTTAAACATTTAATTAAGAATGAGAATATTTTCAAACTAGCAGTCCAAAAGTAATGCGTATTATCTCACAACTACCCTTCCACGTGTTACAAGTGTTATATTCGCTTATGGTTGTATGTTAGATATCAACATATGGAAAAGATGGGTAATAGTTTACATATAACTCTGGATTATTCTACAATTTTCTTTTCTTTTTTTCATATTTAGATTTCTTAAGCAGCCTCTTAATGTTATGATTGTATTATTTTCATCACAGCAATAAATACGGGAGCGTAAATTTGTTTATGAAAGCAATCACTTTGTATTTTATAAATATGTATCTACTTTCTATCATAGTAGATTTATTATTAAAACGAGTTGTCATGGGAAAATAATCTGTGCAGCTTTTCAAATATAATTTAACCAATGATTCTACGTACACTCTACTATACGTAGAGTGTTTCTACTCTACGTGGAAGAAACACTAAATGATTGTTTTAAAGAACGCACCTGGCAAAATGGTTAGGCTATTAGTTTTAATAATTTTGCGCTCTATTATATGCGTATGATGGGAGAAGTATAATGGAGGTCCAGAAAATATTATTCAAGTTCACCTATTAATCTATTTAGGACCCTTTAAACTCAAAGTAAAACCATCGTAATTATATAATTTATTTACAGAAACTTTGCATTTTAGTTGATACCTGACAACAAGGCTATGTTGAAATATAATTCAATTGACATATTTATATTGAAATCTGGTAAGCAATCCATGGGAAATAACTTAAAACCCAGTGGGTACAAGGTCAGTGATTGGCATTAAATATGCTAAACAAAGTCTATTTTTAAAACCTTTGCATTAATACAGAGTAAATGGTTAACAAATATGGCCTAAATTCAAATTTCCTTTATTTTTCTACAAAAATAATTTGGAAATAGAACTATTTAACTTATTTTTTTTAAGTTTCATTTTCAACAACTAATAAAAGATTTTTCCGTTCTGAAGCATTATTCCAGTGGGAAAAACTTAAATAAAATATAAATTTCTGTAGGCCTAAATAAAATTTCAATAACTTTACACCATGCTATATGAAAACAGTAAATATGTATTCAAACGAATGTGAAAACTATGACTACAAACTTAGTGATAAGTATTCCATGTAAAAATGTTTAAGGCCTGCTTAAAAAAAATACAATTCAAATTTTGTCATTTTAAAGATATATAATATCTTTAAAAAGATTTAAAAGATTTATAATATCAATACTATTGTACGTGTGTGGGTAGGTCAATACTACTGTACGTGTGTGGGTGGGTGGGAGGGTCAATACTACTGTACGTGTGTGAGTAGGTCAATACTACTGTACGTGTGTGGGTAGGTCAATACTACTGTACGTGTATGGGTGGGTGGGAGGGTCAATACTACTGTACGTGTGTGAGTAGGTCAATACTACTGTACGTGTGTGGGTAGGTCAATACTACTGTACGTGTATGGGTGGGTGGGAGGGTCAATACTACTGTACGTGTGTGAGTAGGTCAATACTACTGTACGTGTGTGGGTAGGTCAATACTAATGTACGTGTATGGGTGGGTGGGAGGGTCAATACTACTGTACGTGTGTGAGTAGGTCAATACTACTGTACGTGTGTGGGTAGGTCAATACTACTGTACGTGTATGGGTGGGTGGGAGGGTCAATACTACTGTACGTGTGTGAGTAGGTCAATACTACTGTACGTGTGTGGGTAGGTCAATACTAATGTACGTGTATGGGTGGGTGGGAGGGTCAATACTACTGTACGTGTGTGAGTAGGTCAATACTACTGTACGTGTATGGGTGGGCGGGTGGGTCATTACTACTGTAAGTGTATGGGTGGGCGGGTGTTCTCTTTAGTACACAACGTCTGAACCTTGACTACCATCCAACACGGACAAACAAGACTTCTCTAGGAATGTCATGTTTAATGTTATGACCCATAAATACAGTCCTTTTTTTGTTTTGCTGTCACTATTTCGAATAGCCTACTGAATGTAAAAATAAAATACATTTATCTTCACGAAACAAGTTGTGGTTGTGGGGTTGAATAGAAACAAATTAAAAACTGTTATATAGTAAATATATAATTTAGTATAAACTAAATTATATATTTATTATTACATGATATGTAACTCCAACTCCTGTTTACAGTGCAATAGGCATTATAAGCAACGTTGATAATTATAGCAATTTGTTATGAATATTTAAAAATTGTTAAATTATATTATCAAATATTGATAACTAATAATTTACAGTAATTAAAAAACATTATTACTACTAAATGTAAATAATCTAACAACTTCAACAGAAAAAAGTATTTTCTGTGATTCTGTGCACTACACAGTGCTAAAATAACGTTCTTCTGGTCTAATTTCATTTCATACAATGTGAAAGAATCCACCCTTCAGTAACTAATCACCTCATTTTGTACAAAACCGTTAATTTTAACATCTTCAACACTTTCTAACTTCCGCTAAATCTGCCGATGTTATCGTTTTCCACCGTTTTCTTCATTAAGGGTATTGTCACGAAAATTAAAAGAACTACCAGTTTTCACATCGTTACTTCACATTCAATCACCTTGGCTAAGATAATCAAACAGATTGATACCATATTAAGGAGGGGGGGATTTGTTTTGTTATACGGAGTGGGAGACATCATAAAAGACAAATAATCAAGGAGCTAATAGGATTGACTATATTACTTGCGTCACTTACTATGTTACCTCGTGAAATAGGAATATTCCTTACAGTAGTTCGATTATTTTTTAGGTGTGTCACTTTTTAGGTTAAACTGCATAACATTTACATGGGACTACTCTAGCGATCCAAACTGGACCACAAAACAGCTGATAATTTGAGTCACAATATTTAACATTGGATTTTAATCTATATGTGTATTACATCAAATCAATGCTATATATATATATATATATATATATATATATATATATATATATATATATATATATATATATATATATATATATCGTATGGCTTGTTGTCAGCTACCATTAGTAACAGTGACTACACTCGTTCATCTACACTCACCACACTCATTCACCCCTCATATTCACCGACATCTCTACGATCGGCGTCTTAGAAATGAATGATAATGAATAATAAATTTTAAAAAACTGTGATGTATATTTGAATCTAAATCCAAAAGTCATGTTGTATATCAGTAAGAATAACAGAGTAAAGTGATCTCCTGTCACAAAGCTAAGTCTAATCCATCAAGTTATTTAAGACCTGCCTGACTGATTCTGTTTATGATGGAAAATCCCTCCATAAAACAGCATTGGGTGTACTCTGTAACTATGTGATCCATTGTTTGGATAAACTGCCTACAATCACATGGCTGACCTACTGTCAATCGCCATTTATACTTCCAGTAGTTACATATGTATTAGCATTGATTTCGCTATAGCCCACGCCAGTTCGGAAACGAAATTAATGCTATAATATTCTGGCATAATATTATAATAGTCTGGCATAACTTGAGATGTATGAACCCGTTTAAAGTACTGAGTGAGAGAAAGAGCATTATTATTGTATTTTAGAGTAATTAGCCCGTCCAAGAATCTACAAGTAAGAAAAATATTTACCGATTTGTGCCAAATTAGGGCAAAATTAGTTCCGTTTCTGATTATCTGTGAGTCAGGAATTTCGATGAAGTTTATCCAAGGATACAGTTTGGCATTGTGATACCTATTGTTTTCAGTGTTTAATATTACCTTTTTTCAATTAAATTATAATTATAATTCCTTAAATATTGTTTAAGGTGTCATACTTTGTTATGTGTCTTATAACAATTGTTTGAATCTTAAGTTTTGTATTTGATATAATCTTTTCTATGAAAAATTCACTTTAAAATATGACCCATCTTTAAATTCTTGACCATTCACCTTACAGATATTTTTATATTGCTATTTATTGATGTTTTATTACTTTATTATATAACTTTTCGAACTTTACCAATGATAAGTTAATTGATTACTCGTCAGTGACAATAGAGACCTCATTTTTATATAATTTATTACTTTATTATGTACTTTAGTATTACCCAAATTAGTATTTTCATTGGATACAATGCCAATGTACGTATATGGATGGGAGGGTGGGTCAATGGCAATGTACGTGCTTGGGTGGGGGGAGGGGGGGGGGGTCAATGGTATATGGATGGGAGGGTGGATCAATGGCAATGTACGTGTTTAGGTGGGAGGGTGGGTCAATGCCAATATACGTGTATGGATGGGCGGGTTATTTTAATTATTATGTTACATAGTATATAGGTCTTACAGATAGTGATTTTATTTTGAAATGCTTTGTTAGCATGGATCCACCCACACGCCCATACAAGAACAGTTGCTATTGACCCACCCACCCAACCATACAAGAACAGTCGCATTAACCCACCCACCCGCCCATACAAGAACAGTTGTTATTGACCCACCCGCCCGCCCATACAAGAACAGTTGCATTGACCCACCCACCCACCCATACAAGAACAGTTGCATTGACCCACCTACCCGCCCATACAAGAACAGTTGTTATTGACCCACACGCCCACCCATACAAGAACAGTTGCATTGACCCACCCTCCAATCCATACACGAATATTGGCATTGACGCACCCTCCCACCCAAACACGTACATTGCCATTGACCCACCCTCCCATCCATATACGTACATTGGCATTGACCCACCCTCCCACCTAAACACGTGCATTGCACTTGACCCACCCTCCCATCCATATACGTACATTGGCATAAGCATCCATGAAAACTTAGCGTGCATATATTTCAGGGGTTTAAGTGATTATGGGCCCAATGGACCAAGTGAAGTATATTCAGGAGGCTTTCTTTGTGCCTTATTCTCTCGGAAGCCTTATTGTACCAAATGTATCAGCTGACTGCTCTCCCCCTCCCTACTACAGAATTGCCAACTAACATTGTACCCTGGTGGAATTTCGTATCATACAATCTTCTTTTAAATCTATATATTGTAAATCGAATTGGCTATCGTTGGCTACGAAAATAAATAAATAAATCTAATTTGAAATGATAATGTTTCGATATCCTTTATTCTGATGGAACTTGTTACAGTTAAACATTCGATCAATCATTAACGCAGGTTTGCCTTGACGTTATGATGTGGTAATTTTGACGTTTGATGTGGTAGAGTTTTTGTCGATGTGGTAATTTATTTTCTCAGTGCTTGAGTTTAATGTTTTTAATTTTGTAGTTAATTAAGATTAAGAAAAAATTAAATGATAAAAGAGATATTACAGGTCACACAGTTTAATCAATAAACTTTTTTTGATTGTATAGTAAAACTTCAGTAAACGCTAAATAAAAAAAAAATAAAAAACAGCAGTAAATCCGTAAATGATACAAGGTAAAATTGGAAAGAAATTATACTGCCTAAAATATCAGAGATTTCAAACAGTCCAAGCCATGTTTTTTCCAGCCATCCAGAGATTTCAAGGCAAGGTCCAAGCCATGTTTTGGCAAATGATACTTAGAAATTAAGCAGCGATTCATACATATGAAAAACTAATACAATAAAACAAACTAAGTATATATACCAGGTGCATTACAATCGAGTAAAACACGCAATGTTATGTTCCAGAAAATCCATAAAATATTACACTTTTGCCCACAAAACCCAAAACAATATCAACACTCAACCCACTCAATAATTATACGATTTTTTAAACAAATATGAGCATTTACTGGTACGTGTTCAAAGAGTTTTGAATATTTTACTCTTTGTCGTTACAATAATCCGCAGATACAAAATGGACCTCTAGGTCATGTGAGGTCCCTGGTGAATTTGAATGTCTCTACGCCTGCTTTGGCGAATTAAGAAATTTGGCAAGAAATATAAACGTCGAGTGTAGTTAGTGCGGCCGAAGGAAACAGTTATAATTGTGGCATGGCACTTCGCGGACTGACAGAGCGTCCGACATTCCAGGAGGCCCAGTTAGAACTGCGGCATGTCCAACTGAGGTGAAGGTCTGTACTTTACTCGTTGAATAAATAAAGAATGGTTCGTAACCTATGTAAATTGGTGGGCAATGCTATTTTTGTGGTACAAAAAGTTTTAAATGTTGTTATTTATTTGTTTAATTAATTTCTCCCTATATATTTTGAAGATAAAAACATATTGTAAAAGTTAAGTATACTATCTTGCAGCGTCCATACTAAAAAATATGTGTACACTTGAATTATTTAATTGCATTATTTTTATAGCAAATGTATAATATCAGTAAATTATGCATAATTAGTACATTCAAGTCCACTATAAGTCATAAGTACTTTGGTAAGTTTGGTATAACAGTAGAACTTGCTAACATACATTATTAGTACATTCAAGTCACTATATGTCATAAGTACTTTGGTAAGTTTGGTGTAACAGTAGAACTTGACTAACAGGGTGGTCCTAATCCCCTATCTGGACCCAGTCACATACCTTAACTGCTAAAATAGTACAAATATTTCTTGTTGAGAATAAGGTATTAGAGACTTTCTCTGAAGCTACTTGCTGTGCTACATATTTGGTAGAACTTCTCTTCTCGTTCCTACCAAGTGGAATAGACCCATCCATCCACCCACCGAAACCGAATGTAATGACTGGCTGTTCATTTGTCATTGTGCTATTAATTATTGGCAGTTTTTAAGGAATAATCAGCCTTAGTTTGTAACAATGACTAAATTCGGTCATCTAAACTCATCACTCTTTTGAAATCCATATTTTCCACACCTTAACCCCTAGAAAGCCCAAGGTAAATTGGTAACAGCAAAGCACAAGGGATTACAAAATGACCTCATAAATCAACAAAAATAACTATTTTTAATAATATTAAACATTGAAAAACATATGTAGTTTGTACAAGTAAATCATTAAAATGAAAACAATTTATATTTAAACACTGTTCATAAAGAATTATATGAAAAATTTACAATTTCAAACAGTTCTGTTATGGGAGCAAACTCGTCATTCGCTCGTCTCTCATTTCTGATGGCTTTGTCATCAAATAAAATCAATGAGAGCAAGTCTCTGTACCTATTTATGCTCGTTACAGAAATATAAACAGTTTGTCCACATTCATTTGACCACAAATCATGTATGTCTCATTTATTATCATTATTAGCACCAAAGAAATTCAAAATACAACCTAGGAATGCCAGGATTTCAGTTTTATTTATAAGCTCTTTATTTTCGAAAACGGCTTCTTCATTTTTAAAATAATAATTGCCAATGCTTCGTCTGTAACAAATTTTCTAAGACTCAAAAATTGTGGACACGTTGCTGAACCTTTCAAACCTGGCTTTACTTTAAAAATATTTGGCCCGGTACGGCGGGTAGCTCTGATTTTATGAGCTGAGACTGACTGAAGTCTGTAATTGAATGATACATACAAACCTAGCAAGTAGTTTGCTTCCCAAAACATGTTTGTATATGTAAATGTGTCTTATATTTAGCTATACTATATTGTGAAACCAAATAAAACATGATTTAGTTCTTTTAAAAACTGGTTACATGGAAGCCCAAGGGGGATTAAAAGTGACCAGCAGTTATTATACAGCATTAATTGAAAATAAACACTGATATGTAATATTTTTATAACACACAAAATAGGTAATTATTGACACAAAATAATATTTTCAAAATGTAATTACGTTTAAAAAAGATGATAATACTTGGTTATGTACTTAGTGGTCATTTTGTACTCCCTCGGGCTTTCTAGTGTTAATAATCGTTGTATTAAGAATAAATAAATAATTAAAAGGTTATCTATACATTTAAAATACTGCATTTTTCACAGTTTCTGAGGCATCATTTATATGTTTATCAAATAATATATTTTTTAAATAGTAAGCAAATTAGTGTTATGTAGAATGGAGTTTCGAAGCTTGGTTACGAACTTAAGCTTATAGTTTTTAAGAAGAAAGGTGGTAATTTTAAAAAGTCAAGCAGACTATGAGAACATTTTTACGCTTTAAAATTACGTATAGTTTTCAGAGGTTTAAACATCCTTCGCTAATTTTACTTCATTGCCACTCATTTTATCAGACTTTTACACTTTTTAAAGGATTAATAATGAATAAAAATATATATGAACTGTTTGTTTAGTATTGTTGTGTTCGAAAGAGAGATGACAAAGACTATAGTGAATATAGATTGTTACAATACTTTGTATTTTTCGATTGTTGTATTTTTCAATTGTAACAATTCGATTTTCGATTGTTACGAAAATGTATATCTATATATTTTCATTGATTTTTCAGTTTTATTTTGTATGGACTGTATATGGGAGTCTAGGAACCAATCATGTATAAATAGATCATAAAAGTGAAACGAACTATAACATAAATGTTTGTAATGTATAAAGTAACACACACACACGCATGTTGGTACTGACCCATCTATACACATACGATGGTACTGAACCATCCATACACATACGATAGAACTGACACACCACACACCCATACACGTATGTTGGTACTGACCTATACATACAATTCGGTGGTACTGAACCATCCATACACATACGATAGAACTGACACACCATACACCCATACACGTATGTTGGTACTGACCCATACATACAATTCGGTGGTACTGAACCATCCATACACAAACGATGGTACTGAACCATCCATACACATACGATAGAACTGACACACGTATGTTGGTACTGACCCATACATACACATACGGTGGTACTGAACCATCCATACACATACGATAGAACTGACACACCACACACCCATACACGTATGTTGGTACTGACCCATACATACAATTCGGTGGTACTGAACCATCCATACACATACGATGGTACTGAACCATCCATACACATACGATAGAACTGACACACGTATGTTGGTACTGACCCACCACCCACCTATACACGTATGTTGGTACTGAACCATCCATACACATACGATATTACTGACGCAGCTCCAGTCATACACGTATGTTGGTACTGAACCGTTCATACACATACGATAGAACTCACACACCTCCTACCCATACGTAGGCCTATGTTGGTACTGAGCCATCCATTCACATATGCTGTTACTACCCACCCTCCCTTCCATACACGTATGCTTGTGTTGAACCAACCATCAATAAACATACGATAGTACTGACCCATCACCCACTCATACACGTATGCTGTTGGTATTGAACCATCCTTACACATACAGTAGTACAGTATGTTTATGGATCCATATACATGCTTTTGGGACTGGGTAATTTAGAATCTCGGATATTATCATGACTTTTGAATATATCAGGCAAGTATATATAATTCTCTTTGATCAGGTTATCTGCGCGACAATTTACTTTATCCAAAGCCGAGTTTGGCGTCAAATATTATCTAGGTGGAGGGTTGAAGAGGGTTAATACTGAAGCGACCAGATGGTATATCTGTCTATTCTCCATAAGAACGATGTTATATTTTCTCATATCAAGTAAACAGCTCCACCCGTATTCTTTTTAAGCTTTTGCGCATTAGCCATTTTTAGCGCTTTAAATTAGACAAAGTTTTTGAATAAACGCTTTATGTCGACTGCTTTTTGGTTTTTTCCAATTTGTTGGGTTTTCGTTTGAATTAATTTTCGAAGTTATGCCCATCATAAGTACGTGTAGTACAGAAAGTAAAGTAAAAAAAAAATATTTTTCAAGGAGAATCCGATCTCCTTAGTAAACGTATCCATTCCCCCATAGGCTACTGATCTGTGCGGGAAACTTATTCAGAGAGTGTAAGGGGGTGAACCAGTACAGTACTTCCAGCCAAATGAATGATTGTGATAAATACTTTCAGTCCTGGCCAGTTAATAAACAATCCGGATACCCTATGTCTATGTGGAATCCGAATCACGTAGTAGTGGTCTGATTTTCAACTTCTGCCAAGCCTCATCTCTAACCGTAGCCTGAGTCACTGACATCCCGGGGGAGGGGGCCGGGGGGGGTCAGTTACCTATAGTACACTCGATTACATTCAAACCGTAGTCGGCACCTGACGTGGGTTGCAATATGTACAGACGTGCTCCTACTGCCTTTGAAACAATCTATTTAATATACATGAACGGGCAGAACAAAGCAATGCGCCGCGCCAAAGCATTGTCCTGCGAGCCTAATAATTTAATATAGCTATACTGTATATTTGTTTTGCACATTTCTGTTCAACATAAATTTCTAAGAGATCTATTTCCTGAAACCTACATGAATTCTAATTAAGTGTGCTGCTATAATTCATGCATGTTCAATTTTCTACTTGATTTGATAGTTTCAAAAACCCATTTGGAAAATCATTCAGTGGTGCTTTAAAGCAACTTATGTGAACTCGCTTATGCATCAAACGTCCCGGTAATTATTATAATCTTGATAATTTTCTTCGCTTTCAGAATATATAAAGAATTGAACAGCTGTTTTTCAAGATTATTACTTTTTCCCGTATGCGTTAGCATAGAGTACAAAAAAGTGTTGAATGTTTGTCCGTATGTGCGTCTGTCTGTGTGTATGTGCACTTCGCTGGAGACCAAATGGATGGATCAATTTTTATGAAATTCGGTACGAGTGTGTTTAACTGATATCTCCAGACCATTTGTTCACATTTTTTTAATTTAGATTTTTCATTTTTATGGGCAAAAACATACGAAAATGGAATTTTCTCAAAAACGGCTCTAACGATGTTGATTAAATTTTCAGGAAAGATATGAATTACAATTCAATCTATTTTAGTAAAAACCACATGTGTCTAACTTTTGAGACATGGCTAAAAAACATATTTGGGAAACAAACTGGTAATTTACAATTTTTTTATTTGTTTAGTATGGTGGAAATTTTAGTATTGTAATATGGTGGAAATTTTGTGCCATTTCTTTGGAACCATTAATTTTTTACATACGTTTATTAGAATAAAAATCACCTAATCTTTTTCATGTACTTGGCCGAAACTCTACCACGTCTCTTGATATCCACCTTCATTCCTGAATGCCTACGTACAGAATAATGTATACAATATGTGTTGTGGACTTATTGTTATTATCTGTATATTGTGAAAATAAATTACCAACAAAACAGGTGATTATGGCAAACACAAGAAAATCAAATAACGTTTACAAATAGCACTGGAAATGATAACATTGAATTTAAATGCTTTAGTGCAATTTAATAAACTTGTAAAACGGGTATAAAATAAATATGCTACATCAAATTGATATGTAAGTTTTATTTGTTACCAATACGCAACTAAAGATTTTTTCCTGACATATCAGAAGTATAGTAATGACATTGCACACTACTATTTCAATAACCACAGCCTTCTTAATTAGTTATAATCGATTTAATATTTTACCAACTCAAATTTATGAAGACATTTTGATTAATTATGTCAATATTTCATCATGAAAATAATGACGGAAGGTCAAATTTGTTCCAACTTTTTTTAGGCAACATATTTAAAGGGGTTAGTTGTCATGCTATAAGTAAATGTTAAACATTTTTCCATTCATATAAAGGTGTATTTATTAAGGTGTAGTGATAACCCTTTGTAAATACGTTTTAAGCCTTGTTTTAATCCATTATATGTTACAGAATCATTTTGACACAGATAATAACTGACTTACTTAAATAGTTTTCTCATTCTAAATATAGGAGACTTCCCTTGATAACGGAGCTTAATTTAAAGTAAGATTAAGATTTTTCAAACAGTTTGGCTGCAAACGAGAAACCAGGATAGTTCAACAAATGTGAACAGGTAATGGTCACTTTCCAGTTTCAGTGACAACCAACTCTATTTTGGAGGCAATGTAAAGAGATCTTCTACAAATATAAACTAAATACAATTGAAAATATGTTAAATTTGTAACGTTAAAGTGTGTGTTTTCTTAGCACTCTTATTTGTTTATTTTTCAGATGACTTAAAGACCTGGAGTGATCAACCTTTCCAGCTCCTCAAGATGGATTTCAACCTTCATTTCATCTGTGCAGTGACAATTGTCATCAGCAGTCTAAGTATTATCTCAGCTACTTTCCTTAATATCTTGGGTGATTCGATTTTTCAGCGTTACAGATCACAATCAAAAAACGTCCGTGAAACCCCAGGCGTTGATAACATCCCTATTCAGGAGAAGTATGACTTTGTTGTAATAGGGTCAGGTCCTGGGGGATCTGCAGTTGCCAGCAGGCTGTCTGAAGTTGCGGATTGGAAGGTGTTGATTCTGGAAGCGGGTAAGGATGGTTCCATACTGACAGATATTCCAGCTATCGTCAGCTATCTTCAGTTGACCGACTACAACTGGGGTTACAAGATGGAGCGTGAGGAGGGGATCTGCCTGGCCATGAAGGAGCAGCGCTGTCCTTGGCCAAGGGGCAAGGGTCTTGGTGGTACAAGCCTCATTAACTACATGATCTACACAAGAGGACAACCTAAGGACTACAACCGGTATGCGGAGGCAGGCAATAAGGAATGGGGATATGATGGAGTTATGCAGTACTTCATGAAGTCTGAGAAAATCAACATTCCTGAATATATGAACTCAAGTTTCCATTCTAAAAAGGGTTATCTTGATATAGAACGGATTCCCTACAAGACAGAACTTATTGATGTATTCATGAAGGCATGCAAGGAGCTTGGGTATGACAAAATTGATTACAACTCTGGGGAAAAACACGAGGGAGCCTCAAGAATTCAAGCGACGATGAGATCCGGGCGAAGAGTGAGTGCAGCAAGGGCTTATCTTGATCCTGTAAAGCAGAGACAAAATCTACATATATCAGAGAAATCTATGGTTACCAAAATAATCATTGACCCGACAACGAAGAGAGCTATAGGAGTTGAGTACGTGAAAAATAGAGCAAAACATGTTGCATATGTTAAGAAGGAAGTGATATTATCTGCAGGTGCATTAAATTCTCCTCAGTTGTTGATGTTATCTGGTGTGGGGCCAGAGGAGCATTTGAATAGCCACGGTATTCCCGTCATTAAAGATCTCCCAGTTGGTAAGAATTTACAAGAACATTTCACTATGCCTGGGTTAATATTCCTCGTGAACGTTACAGATTCTTTAGTAGAAGATAAAGATATTAGTCTAGGAAACATACTTAAGTGGTTTAACCGAGGAAAAGGAATTCTAACTTTACCAGGAGGGGTTGAAGGAATAAATTACTTCTCTACAAAATACAACGAGGAGCCTGAATTGCCGGATATGGAAATGCTCTTCATTGCTGGAAGCTTGGCCTCTGACTCTGGAAATACGGTGAAGGAAAGCTTTGGCATCGCGGAAGAGTTCTACAACTCTGTATATAGCTCTATCAATAATAGACATGCAATGTCTGTGTTCCCCATTCTACTTAGACCGAAAAGCCGTGGGCAAGTGCTTCTTCAAGACAGAGATCCTTGGCATCCTCCATTGTTATACCTGAACTACTTCAATGACTCCTCGGACTTGGACGTGATGGTGGATGGTATCAAGAAGGTAGTAGATCTGCAGCATACCGAAGCCTTCAGATCTGTGAATGCGACTCTACACTCAGTGCCTTTTCCTGGATGTACCCATCTGCCTTTCGCTAGTGATGACTATTGGGCATGTGCTGCCAGGACACTGCTCCTGACTCTCCACCATCAGTGTGGTACTTGCAAGATGGGCCCATCCTCCGACTCCTCAGCTGTTGTAGATCCCAGGCTCAGAGTCCACGGGATCAAAGGTCTTCGGGTAGTCGACGCTTCCATATTCCCAGACATTCCTACTGCCCATCTCTATGCTCCTACACTAATGGTAGGTGAGAAAGCTGCTGACATGATAAAGGACGACTGGCTGCCAAACTGATAATGAGTGTCTGAGTAGCTTTAAATAGATAGGTAACTTAAATTCTTCTATTTTTTTTCTAGTTGGAAGATAGTTATATTATAGAAGAGAGGACAAGTAACTGCCATTGAATGGAATTTTGTTATTTTCTTCTACAGTGATATTTTTTCCAATTTATAAAAAACATTATTGATATTTCTTAGTACTTGGTCTGCTCTCCTGTCACAAAAGTAGTCGTTTTTTAATTATGTCTTTACAACATATATTACAAAATCAATTTTGTTTGTGAGCAATAAATTTAATGTAATATTCATTGAAAACGTATTAAATTATAATTTAAATTTATTTAAAAGATCCATACACTCGTTGAAAGGGACTACTCTTTTCTACAGCTGCGTGTTAATTATACAAAATACAAACATACACTTTAATGTTTTCCAAAATATGTACTTTACATCGTTTACATAATCTAACATACACTTATATACAAACACAATATACTGTCACATACTACGTCTATTTTAAAAACATTTTTACATATTTTTTCTTAAACAGGCTATTGACAGGCTTCCTAGGCTATATTTTATATATTTAGTTGTAACTTAGTGTATGTTCATTATGTTTAGTTGACCCACATGGTGTAATGCTGTAGAGTTGTCCTATGTACTTTATCTTAGTCAAATAGTATCAATGCACTCTGAATGTGTTTTTTCGAAAGGGCTCGTTATACAATTATAGATGTTACAATTTTTTTTAAAAAAGTTTTGTAAGGTTATTTGTCAATATTAGGACAGTTTCACAAAATACATCTTTGTTTTGATAGTCAATCCAGGAAAACTTGTATATTTTCTGGGTGTAATTACAAAATTTCAAAAACTAAAATGTCAAAGAAATTAAATTACTTATTAAATCAAAGATGTAAAAAGTAGTCATATTTCTTAGCTTTTGTAACTGATTCTTTGTTTGTTGGCAATACTGTACTTAAACTATATTTTTATTGAAGTTTTAGATGTATTTTATATTTGATTATGTATGTTTATTTTGTTTTGATTTCTTTTAGTTTTTGTTATCAAAACTGATAACGACAACTAACATATTTATCAATGCTTACAACCCAATACCTTAGTTTTAATGGTATTAAACTTTTAATTAATTATTATAGATATGGTTGTTAGTTTGTTTGAAAGATGTTTTATGATTTTACACTTATTTTAGTAATTTTAAATTGAATGGTATATATTACAGGACTGACATAAATGTTGCCATAAGTATTGCTATTTAACTTATCTTCCTGTGGTCTTTTTTTATTAAATTTGTAAACAACAAGTTTGATTTATTCATTCCCCCTTTACTTATGTACATTTTGAGAGGAGGTAATTTTTGTCTTCAGTTTATATTGGATTGTTTATATTATTAAAGTAGCATATGATTAGTAACCTAACCTCTGATTTGTTCCTGATAGAACTGAAATAAAGTTGTTTTTTTAATCAGGCCTACGGAAGTGATTATTATTTTCTTTCAAATAGTATCTATAGGAAATAATATTATGAACAAATATTTAATTCTATAGGCTTAAATAATTATTTCGTAAATCATTCGATTCAAGACTCTTCTAAATTATATAAATAAAGAAACTGACAAATGTAAAACAAAATTTTATTTTGACTATTTTGTATATTTACTTGTTCAGCTTAGTTGAGTTATACAATTTAATACATATTAAAGTAAGAATAAATTAAATAATACAGTAAGGAAGAGATGATAGAAAATAAGTAGGTAGAAAGTGGTAACAGTAAGATAATTTATATTGAGTTAGGAAATGACATTATACAAATACTGAGATACGAAATAATAATATACATGTTTGGTTTCTATGGTATGAAAAATTTAAAAGTCTTTTTTATTGATATGATTAAGAAGCAGAGTCTCTTGGGACAGTAATTAAAAAGGATGTTTTGACTTCGTAAGTTGTGTTTTTACATAGAAAAGGAAAAAACAAAGGTTCCTTTATTGGCCACAGTGAGCGCCTCAGTATCCGTTGCAGTTTAATTACAACTAGTGTATATATTTATAAATCTACTAATTATTAATATGTTTATATTTGGGGATTTTGAGAAAAATAAGGGGTGGGACTGACAAAGGTGCTGGTCCTGTCACCCACACGGCGAACTACTTGACACGCCAAGTTCATTGCTCAACACCCATTCACCCTGTTGTTTCTTTCTTCTTTGTGGTTTTTATACATTCTATAGTTCTTAAATCTTATAAATTAGATTTCATTTTGTTTGGAACCTACTAACCTACTGCTGTTTTTGTGTTTTTCGGTACTGGTTCCCTTTGGTATAAAGTGAATTCCCTGAATATACCATATTTTAGAGCTTCTACAGGAATTTTAAGTAGATTTGTTATTATTTTTTTTTTTTTTTTATGTCACCTTCGTATACAGCAATAAGACAACCTTACGAGACTTTAAAAATACCGTATATTTCAGAACTATTGTATTGGAAAGTTTTGTTAAAGCCAGTTGTATTATAAGGGTTATCAACGAGATTTTGATAAATAATATTTGTTTTAATCAATATCAATGAGTTTTATAATAGTTGTCACTTGTTTGGCCGATATTTAATTATTTCCGTCTTTCTGCCAGTTTTGAAATAGGGTTTAGAAAATTGTCAATTCAATTTTAGATACGATTTTATATCAAAACCACAAAGTTTTCAGTTACGAAACCATCGTACCTAAAATATTTATTGTGGTATCTTTGGATACAAAGTGTATACAAAGTGCTTAGAAGTGATGAAAAATATTTATTGTACTGTCTCAAATTTTGACTAAACATTAGAAAATTGTATAGCAGATTTTTTGTTGATTTTCGATGAGTAAGAACACACGTGTACAGTACTAATCTCATAAAAAACTACAGAAAAACATGTTTTGAATAATGTTATACTGATTCTAACCATTTGAAACAGGCTAAATTGAGATTGTAAAAACAATATGGCACTAGCAGTGTTGTAACCCAGCTGCTTGGGGACAAATATTGAAGGCGCTAGGTTCTATTCTCTGTCCTCATGGCGTCTGCTCAATGGTTACCGTTGGCATGGGCTCATTAGAGGTTTGGTGGCACGAAAGATGCGTACAGTGAAAAATGCGTACAGTGAAATATGCGTACAGAAGGAAATAGTGGTATTTGACGAGGGTAAGTATTCTCCCCGGTGGCATGAAAGATGCGTACAGCGAAATTAGGTTAGGTTAGGTTCTCCAATCCCAAGAAACTAAGCGACATTCATATTTATTTTATTTAGAGGTAAACGCATTTATATAATTAAATTGTTGTAAAAGATCCAGTTGCCCTAAAAGTTGTACGCATTTTTCGCCTATCTAATAATTAGACGTCACAACAATTATTGTTGTGATGTCATAGGTTACCCTCGTCATCTGTCAAAACTTGATCTTGTACGCATATTTCGCAAGATTCCTGGTGTACGCATTTTTCGCTGTACGCATTTTTCGTGTATTCAGAGGTTTGGTGTGTCCATATTGGGTGGTGGATGTTTTGTAAAGGGGAAAACTGAAAATTGGACATGCCAGTTAGCTGAAAATCAGACCAACACTACGTGGTTTAGATTCCACGTAAATCTGTACATGCCTTAGTTGCTCTGGCTGTTGTGCTACTAATAAATGGCCTTTCTGAGCATAAGTCGGACTCAGTTAGTAATGAGATTACACAGGTCAACCACACTCATATAATCATTCTTATTCGCCTTAAAATACACATAGTTTTTTTTAATTAGCATAATACGTGTTCCATTCTTTTGTGAATCCCTCTGGTCTGAGGAAGGTGAGCGTGGTTCACCGAAATCAATGACCAAAATATCGGTGCATTTTGTGCTTATATTGTAATAAATTTATGTTGTGTTAAAATACACACATAAAGTTGTGTTGACGTCTCTATAAGAGAGAAAAGAGTATTGATTTTGCATATTTATGTCATGCTCTGTAAAACAATATGATGCATTACTACTATGGTAAACTTTAACATAGGCTTCCAAAGGGATAATATTTCTTTTCATTGGATACCTGCTAATTTATAATTGTTGTAGTCCTCATGGAGGTGTATAAATAATATTTTTATTTGAAAGTTTGATCACAAACCTTTTGATCTCGATCTTTTGATTGTTCCAACCAAAGGCAAGAGGAATTTGTTGTTAGAATTCTCGTAAACTTGCAGAACTTAACTTGGGAGATGAACCGATCCCAAACAAATAACTATTCAGTTTTCCTTTTTTGTATTGATTACAGATAGTCAAATAGATAGGCAAGCATTACTATATTTTCCATTCAGAACACATATTTAATTCCAGAAATGCCATAACAACATGTTAACACTGAGAGAAAAACTGGTAATAAAATAACACAAAAACCCCGATACGGTCACTTCTTTATTTACATGCTATTAGAGTTCATCAGTCTATTACGAGTACTTATGGTAGAGGTGACTGAAGAAAGGGTCTACATTCAACAGAGCTGTAAAAAAAGAATCACGTTTCACTCGACTTTTTTTAAAACATGCTAAGTGTATAAAATTGTAAGTATATTGAGCACAGAGGTCAACCTAACCATCAGAGGTCCTTGGGGGGGGGGGGGTCGTTTTCGTGCGAGAACCGGTCGTCCCTTTAACGGTTCAGCATGCCCATTCCAAAACGTTTGGTTCAGTTCAGAGTATAGAGTATCAGTGTTTCGCCGTACGTTGGCCTTGGCCTTCATTCCTCCAACTGACTTTATTGCCTACCACAACAGGTCAGTATAGCTTTATGACGTCTATTACAAGTTTATGACATGTTATTGCCCTTTATATCGTGTGAAGGAATGTGTTTTCTGCTACTATTGTTAGGTTTTTATTACTTTAAATACCTCGTATTTATTTATAAGACTTTGTGGTCTGGTAATTTAATATAGGGCAAAATTTAATTTAATGGGCATTTTTTTATTTCAAACTACGACTTACTGTTTGGAAGTGAACTGACTACTAACACTCCAATTTATATAATTCGCTTGTCTGATTTTAGTTCACTTTTCCTACATATATATTTAATAAATTATTTACCAAACTTTTATTCTCAGTAAACTATAAGAAGCGTTGGCAAAGTTATGTAAATATTGGATGTGTAAAACTGTCTCTTTATAATTTACTTTTTCTATATAACAATACTATTTATAAAGATGTTCTGTTTTAAATAGAACAAAATTATTTATTTCATATATAAAACGTTAACAGTTTTAACAATTATTTTAGAAATTATTTATATTAATATTGTATCACTTTGAGTTCAAAATTTATATTTTAAGTAAATATTTGTAGATGAATATTAGTTTGAATAATGTTTATGAATTGAAGGATTTGAAAGAAAAAAACATCCAGGCCTTGTGTGGTGTAGCGATCAGCTCTGAACAGATCACTATTTATTGATTTCAACTGTATTGAAGTGAATATTTGAATGAACGTTATCCTAAATTGTAGTAACTATTATGAATAGATCTAATGTCAAAATACGTTGAATGTCAGCAAAGTATACAGTTAGTAAAATATAATTATCAACTGAGTTTATTAATCTTCTAAGCGTATATAAACCTTAAGCCAATTTTTTACCATAATCAACATTAGAATTCTTTGATAATCTAGAGTCTAACAATAGCCCTAAACACTTTAAATTACTGTTCTCGGGAGAGTCTAAAACATTTATATTGTAGCTAAAAGATAAATCACAGATTTTTTCGTATTCAGTGACAAGTTATTAGCAACACGCCCCTGAATTGATGTAAAACTATAATTGAATGTATCATTAATTTAATATTTACAAATATTACTGTCCTTCAAAACCCAAGTCATCTTCAAATAAATATACATCAATACCTACCCTCTCTTTGCTGATTGGTAAGCTATTAATATATATTGAATAAAATGGGCCCAAAATTGATTCTTGGAGCACACCATATCCATCATCTTACCTTTAGAAAAATATTCATATTTAAATACAAATTGAATTCTATTTGTTAAATAAGAAAGTACAAGCTCATCATATTCAGGAATAAATAAATACTAGTTGTAGAGTATAAAACCTTTAAGACATATGGAAATACCTAAAAACTACATTATTACTGTTCCATGTCCTTGATCATTAACCACACTATTATATGTTTACTTCTGTTAGGCCTGTAACCATACTGTTTATAAGTAAATATACTACAATTTTCAAAGTGCTCTGATGTCTGTTTTTTAAGTAAGGATTCAAATATGTTTGACACAATAGGAACAATTGATGCATGTCGATAATTTTTTTCATCATTCCTAGCCCGTTTTGTAAACAGGTACAACCTTGACATTTTTCAATTGATGTGGGAAAACTCTTCCCTTGATTATACATTCATTAAAAGGATGAGTTAAAACCTCGTTTATATAAAAAGCAGAAATCTTCATAATATTAGCAGTTAAATCATATACATGAAAACAGTTGCTATTGTTTAGCTATTAATAGTCTTAAACATATATTTCCTAATGTTACCAGCTTAAATTAAATATACTCAGGTCTAGGATATTATTGAACCTAAAAACCATTTCATCGGTTATTTCAACCTTGTTATTTACAATTGACCATGAGGGAAGATCAAAACAATGGGTACTGAGTACGCTATCACATCAGTTGTACGCAGCTTCTGGAGTATCGTCCTCAGCGATTTTAAAGACCAGCCGCTTCGTTATGGGCCAAATCATTAGTTCCTGACAGAAAAACTGTGAAATCATCTGGTCCAGTCTTAGAAGTTGCTGATAGACTGCCATTGGTTGCCTCTTCACACTTTGCTGCAGGTTTAACATAACCTGATATGTTGTAAGTATGTTCAAGTGACTCACTTGCTACTGTACTGTAGATGAAACATATCTGCCTTGGATGTCAGAGAAAAGAGTCACGTTTGGTAACTCCTCTTGGTAATCTAGGCTTACTAATGTGACTAGATTTTTTATGTTTAGGCCTACTGATGTGATCAAGGTCTGGCTGAAAACTTAGGTTAAGTTCACATAAGTTAGCAGTGGTATTTATAGAGTGCTCATTTTCAGTTCCTAATACACTATATATATCGACTAAAGGGGGGAATCTTTTTCAAATTAATTGAACTTGGCATTGAGTGTTACCTAAAACTTAATTAGGTTCCATTCGGAGATAGAATTTGAAAAACTATTTGAGACACTATAACTACAACTTCTCTTGGAATATTTAGCATAACCTGAGACAGAATCCCAACCTCTTTCGTTTGAGCTAGGCCTGGATTCAGATGAGTATTTCAAAATTCAAAAAATCTTTATTTATTGAAAAAGGTTTACATAATTTTGTATTCATGATTTTGTTGTATACAAACATACATAATTTTCTTAATTTGACCATACAAAATAAAACAAAGAAACCACTGAAACCACTAACAATCTATCTTCAGCCTCATAGGTAGAGTAACAAACAGTAAATTATGTTAAAAGTACAAATTTATTTTGATGGCAAGTCCTTGCGAGATAATAAATCAGGTTGGCTGCTATGCTAGAGTAAGATATCTGATCACTATTTCTTTGCAATTTTTTTGTTTTTCTTGTTTATTGTGCTTTAAAATGGACTATTAATGAAGTTTTAGCAAGTATTTTATAAGTATCCAATATAACTAACCAAATGTTGAGTACCAATTTGGTAATCATGGTCCATGGCCTCAGTTAGCTGTCTTGAATTAACTGCACTTTCAAACCTATAGATATAAAACATTTATATTTTATGTAAAAGTGCATTAGTCAAAGTTGGTGGAAATAACAAATCACCAATATTGTTTCTAAAAGCATTCGTAGTACACTATCAGGTCATGTCACTCACTGTTTCTTCGCTTAATACTGTATAAACATAACCTAAAACTATTGCCAAAATGACTTTTTTCTTAGCCAAATTTCCAAATTTTCGTTGCTAAGATTTAAATTAATAGTATATTTCATAACAAGAGTGGGAAGTGGGGTTTTGCATGTTCGAGACCATATGTTTGAAGTGCGAGACTTGTCGAGCACTTCAAATGGTCGAGAACATACAAAACACTTTCACTCGAGTTTTGAACGATACTTTTCACTACACTACGGAATAAAAACTCATTTTTGGAATGTTAACTGTTTGTTAAATTAGAAACATGTTTTAAAAATAGGTGTTGTTGACTGTGGAAAATTTTTGGTTGTAAACAATGTTACTTTCGGTAGTAAACAATAGACAGCTGTTGAAAATATGATGTTTCGCAGGTTGTAAACACATAACGGAAACAGCTGAACTCATAGTAGTGTAGTGAAAATATATTTAACATTCATCAATAACATGAACCTTATTTTTCCTTACAATTTCATTCAAATTTTTTTATTTTTTGTCCGCTGTTTTCGCCAATTAATGAGTGTCATATTGGTACTCAAGACTCAAGACAAGCTTAATTAAATTTAACTGTTAGAAAAAATTTAACTGTTATAAAGGATTTAAATACTATCAAAGGATTTACGATATAAGAAAAGGGGGTTACAGAATATATTGAATATCAATAGTTACTTCAACCAATCTTAAATAACGATGAAAACCTATACTACAAAACGCGTTACTCTAACAGCGCCAGGAATAGCCAGCCTTATCTCCAAATGGAAAGCACTATTGCCATTATCTCGAAGTGGAAAGCATTATTGGCATTACAGGCAATAAACTTACTGTCCAATTACAGTTGACTGTATCCATAATAAACTTTTATATTTGCTTTAAATACAGTTTGCATACTTTTATAAAGCGAAGTGTGTTCGGACTATCTACGTAATAATAAATGTAATAATATTAAATATTGGAAAGGAAAAATAGGTAGTTTTTTTCTTAATAATGATCTGCCCATTCTTTTCCCTTTTTTAAAAATATTACAAATTTTTAAGTTTTTAACTGTATTTCAAAAATTCTGTTTTAATAATTATTATGTTTTTTAACATTTTACGTGTTACATAAAACTAGCCGCAAGCACTTATAAATGTGGTCAGTTATTTCCGAGGGCGTTGCTCTGTTTTGTCAATGTAAATTAATTAATGGAAAAATAGTTATTAATATTTTTACTGTCGAAATATTGTTTATTAAAACCCTAATATAATTACTAAATTTGGTTCGTATAAATATTAAGAGTGCATGTAATACATGTTAAAACAATAAACTGTTATCTTATTAGCTGAAAAATAAAAACAACAAAATGATATATGTAAAAATGTTTTCCATAATGTAAAACACTTTGTAGTAAAGAAATTGTATTTTTTCTTTATAATTTTTCTTCAGATAGCCGTAACCTGGAGGAATAAATTGATATAACTACATGTAGAATATTTTATTTACAGGATAAATCAATAAAGAATTTGAATTTATTATTATAAAGCATTGAAAAAAAGAAAAAAATAATATCTGTTCAATTATAATCTAACTCAATATTTCTTTAATAAACATATAGTAAATGTAATTATCAACAAATTTTTTCCGTAAACAAAAACAAACTTGTTGGTCCAACCCCGTGCAGATCTCCTCTCACCATCGTTTGTAACGGCAACCTTAGTTTGACCCACTTCACAAAGATTCCGAAGGAATTCGAAGCATCTCGCGATTGCTCTAGACAATTGAAAGTCTGCTCCTCCAAATGGTGAAATAATAAACAAAGATAACTGTCGTTAACTGATTATCATAAATTGTATTTCATGTACCAGCAATAAAACCAATTCAAATATACGGGGTAATTATACAAATCTCCATTCTTGAACAGTTGGAATTATTGAGGCTTGCTGTTAGCAAAATTGCAACTACACTTAGGTTTAGGTTAACACAAAATAGTTATAGAAAATAATTACTGTTAAAAAAATTATTAAAAAATAATGGTTTTATGACAAAATACCTCCTCACACATATTCTTAATTTTAAAATGTTAAAAGCAAGCTAAGCAAGTACTCGATACAAACCGTGCCAAAACCCCAAAACAATTCTTTTGTTGTACTTTTCAACGAGTCCACTACTCTGGAGTATTAAGTGAGATTGTGAAATCAGACACAACATCCGTGACGGCTAGCGTTCCGTCTTGACTTGTTCGATTCAGTGTGCGGCCACCAACGAACGAGACGAGACGCGACAGAACGTAATCATATTTACATCATTATAATGTGCAATGAACAAGACAAATTCTGTTGTTCACTTGTATTATGAAGGTATTTTTATATAAACAAAGGTATTTTTATTTGTTTATACCTATGTTGACCCATCCACTCTCCATACACGTACAATGGTACCGAACCACCCTTACACGTACACTAGTATCGACCCAGCCATACACTTACAATGATATCGACCCACTCTTACATGTACAATGATATCGATAAATGTATAGTGAATATCAAATCAAAACAATTATGGTGTACTTAGGATTTTAAAATGTATCTTCCATCACAGACCTGAATCTAGGTTTTTTTTTTAACATTCAATACCTGCTTCTCCGATGGAATGAAGACAAGCTAATCCTCCATGAAAAGAACGCAAATATTGTAGTACAAAAGAACAACTATAATAACACGATATATAACAATTTTGGTCTGCACGACTCATCTTCCAGTTATAATTTATCGAGAATTTTATTGATCATAAAATGTAATATGGAATTTCCTGATTTTAAGTACCCTAATATGTGAAAAACAAAATAGTTAAATTCTTACATTTTAATCAACGTACGAGTAACATAATGCAATTATATTTTCCCATTGTAATGCTTTAATACCATCTTCATTTACAAAGTTCTCATTTCAAAAAGTGAAGCCACAGTATTGATCGTCTTTTCTTATTTTCGTTTTATTATATGTGTCTCAATGTAATATTACAAGTACCTAATAAATTGTTTGTTTTTTATTATCTAGAGTCTTCCAAGTTTCTGACAATGAGTTTCAATCTTCACGCCATCAGCATTGTCTTACTGTTCATCAGCAGCACGTATGTGACATCAGCCAGTATTCTTTATACCTTGGGAAGGTCAACTTTCCAGCATTACAAATCACAAAGAATCATCTTCCGTGAAGACCCAGATCTCGGAAACCTCCCTATTCTAGATAAATATGACTTTGTAGTAATAGGATCAGGCCCTGGGGGATCTGCAGTTGCCAACAGGTTGTCTGAAGTAGCGGACTGGAAGGTCCTGCTGCTGGAGGCTGGCAAGGATGGTTCCATAGTAACGGACGTTCCGGCAATTGCCAGCTATCTGCAGTTTACCGACTACAACTGGGGGTACAAGATGGAGCGTGAGGAGGGGATCTGCCTAGCCATGAAGGAGCAGCGATGTCCTTGGCCGAGGGGTAAGGGTGTTGGAGGCTCAAGCCTCATCAATTACATGATTTACACCAGAGGACAGCCTAAGGACTACGATAGGATTGAAGCAGCTGGTAATCCAGGATGGGGTTACAAAGATGTCTTACAGTACTTCATGAAGTCAGAGAAGATAAACATTCCTGAATACATGAACTCAAGTGTCCACTCTAGAAAGGGATACCTTGATGTAGAATGGATACCTTACAAGACAGAACTTATTGATGTGTTTATGAAGGCCTGTGAAGAGCTTGGTTATGGAAAGATCGATTACAACTCTGGAGAAACACACGAGGGGTTCTCAAGGATTCAGGCTACGTTAAGGTCTGGTCGGAGGGTGAGTGCAGCAAAAGCTTATCTTGAGCCAATTAAAGATAGACAAAATCTACATATAGCAGAGAGATCGCGGGTTACAAAAATAGTCATTGACCCTACAACCAAGAGAGCAATAGGAGTGGAATTCGTGAAAAATAGAGTAAGACGTAAAGTCTATGTGAAAAAAGAAGTAATATTATCAGCAGGAACTTTGAATTCTCCTCAGTTGTTGATGTTATCTGGTGTGGGGCCAGAGGATCATTTGAAGAGTCATGGTATCCCAGTCATTAAAGATCTTCCTGTAGGTAAGAATTTACAAGAACACTTTTGTATGCCTGGATTAGTATTTCTCGTTAACTCCTCAAATACCCTAGTAGAAGACAGAGATGTTAGTCTGCCAAATATACTGCAGTGGTTTGAACAGGGAAGTGGAATTCTTACTTTACCTGGAGGGGTTGAAGGAATAAACTACGCATCTACAAAATACAACGAGGACCCAGATTTGCCCGATTTGGAAATGCTTTTCATTGCCGGAAGTTTAGTTTCGGATGCTGGAAGAACTGTGAAGGACAGTTTTGGTATAACAGACGAGTTCTACAACTCCGTGTACAGTTCCATCAATAACAGATACACGATTTCGGTATTTCCCATTCTACTCAAACCAAAAAGTCGAGGACAAGTGCTTCTCCAAGACAGCAACCCATGGCACTGGCCGTTATTTTACCACAACTACTTCAATGATTCCGCAGATATGGATGTGATGGTGGAAAGTATCAAGAAAGTGGTGGAATTGCAGCATACCGAGGCCTTCAAGTCTGTCAATGCGACTCTGCACTCGGTTCCTTTTCCCGATTGCAAGCATCTACCTTTTGCGAGTGACGAGTATTGGGCTTGTGCCGCCAGGACACTGCTCCTGACTCTCCATCACCAGTGTGGCACATGCAAGATGGGACCACCCTCCGACCCCTCGGCAGTTGTAGACCATAAGCTTCGTGTCCATGGGATTAGTGGTCTTCGGGTAGTTGATGCATCTATATTTCCGGACATTCCTACTGCACATCTGTACGCCCCCACGTTAATGGTGGGCGAGAAAGCTGCTGACATGATCAAAGATGATTGGCTGCCGAATCGAGGCAGAACTGAATAGCTTTACTTAAAATGACAGTGATTTTACATTGAGCTTCATTTTTTCAATTGTAGTTAAGTTATAGAAGAGATAATAAGAAACTTATCCATTCAATTGAAATGTATTGTTCTCATTCAAAATTACATATTTTTAGATTTAAACAACCGAGGTTATTTTTGTTTATCGTATTTATAGCTCAGACATTAGTTATGTACGTCTTTAAATTTTAAAGAATTTGTACTGATTTGAAAGTTGAGAAAGTGTAAAACTGGTTTTACATTTGTCAGCACAGATCACAAAGTTACTATATAATGACTTATTTGGTTCATTCACAAATATCTTCAAACTTCTATGTGTCATTCTAGTCACATTATTGATATAAAGAAGTAAAGAATCCTCAAAGTTAAATAGCCAATCGCCCTCAAAGTGTTTTTTAGACGTTTCTTGGACAGGTGTTTTCATACTACCTTACAAGAGAATTAATTGGGGCAAATAACAGACTACATCAAATTAACAAAATATACTATGTTCATTTAAATATTTTGTTACGTAATATTTCAAAGAGCAATCCCAATGCGGTAAAATAACAGGAAACCCATGTTAAAATCATATTTCCATTGATATTCCATGTTACACTCTCCATGTTAAAAGCTAGGAAAGAATTTAATGAAGAAAATATAGTTAAGTAGAGAAAATAATATGGTTAATCATGTCATGTGACCAATTAGTTTGTCTATAAAGTATGGTACTGTGACACTGCACTCGGTCCCTTTTCTTGGTTCCAGGCATCTATTGGTAAAGAAGCTATTCTCAAGTCCTCAAATTTCTTTTCAATGGACATTTTAACACCTATAAATTACCTGGAGTTAAAAGGTACCTTAGTTACTGAAGCTTATTTAGAATAAAGTTTTTATAAATTAATATACTTCGAAATTTCATCGGCTTTAAAGCCTTCGCCATTTAATTTATTCGTGGAAAATTATCACCCAGCTGCTTTAAGCATAGATTTTTAAACATAACGCGAATATAAATTTTTTAATCACTTTTTCAAAACATTCATTTATACATGTATCTGCAGCCAAGTACTTGTTCTTGGTTTTATTTTAACACTGGAACTGGTATTCAAAATCAATCACTCTAATTACGACCGGTATCACTGATACTCATAAAAAAATACAGGCTCATGAATTAAAATTGGCTGTGGCCTATTTTCGAAAAAAAAACATTTTCTTTGTATCTTTATTGACCCTTAAGTGGCGTTTATCTTTAAAAAGAGTGCATGGAATTATTGACATTTACTAAACATAAAAGTAATAACATTACGTATAGTATATACTTATACTCGTGTGTACTCGAACTTTTTTCACAAAAAGTATTTTAGTTTACATATAGTAGACAGTTTAATTTATTGTTAATTAGGTTAGGTTTTTTTTGTATTATTCTACATGTAGTTTTGTGAAAAAAAGATAATTTTGAATTGAATTGTGTTAGTATAGTCAACAGAACTGTGCACTTATACATATTGAGTTCTTTTAAAAGCAGTATTATTTAATAAATATGAACTGTTACCTAATAAATTATGAAATTAATTTTAGACGTCTATGAACATTTTAATAAACAAATCACAATTAATTGAAACCACCTGTTTGATTAAAAAATATTTCTTTCATATCAATTGTCAATAAACCCTTTACATTCCTACTGTAAATATAATTCATTTACAACTTCTGTGTATTATCACTTTTGAATGTGACCTTTGGTAACTAATGAAAATGTTGATTGAATATGTAAACATGTATGTAAATAACGCTCCAATATTTAAATGACGAATTGGGAGTATCTGAATGTATACTACACGAATAATAAGAACATTTTCCGAAAAATCTTGTCCAATTGCATTATGGTTGGGCCGGACAGTAAGTGACCTGCTTGTTAAATTTAGCGCATATAGGGGTTTCAGCATTGAGGGGAAACGTTCCGTCGCTCAGCTGCCGTAAAACACGGACGTGACTAAATTCCGCCTTAAACTTCCGGAACAGTGTTTAGTTAAAAAAATAACCGTAATGAACTGTACAAGATTGTTTAACTGTTATTTATTGTGAACATTATTATTCATTGTGTTAATGTTATTATTAGTTGTTATTTGAATACTATACAATGTTTTAATTTAATCGTTATAAACTTGGTTCGATATTTTCAATCAAACCAACCAATGTTTACTGTTGTTAACGACGTAGTGGGTGGGGGTTTCCTGTAAGCCAGAAACCTACTGTCATGCTAGCTGCCATGAATTGTTAAACGTAATGACACAGTGAGGAAATTAGCACTTCTCTCTCTCTCTCTCTCTCTCTCTCTCTCTCTCTCTCTCTCTCTCTCTCTCTCTCTCTCTCTCTCTCTCTCTCTCTCTCTCTCTCTCTCTCTCTCTCTCTCTCTCTCTCTCTCTCTCTCTCTCTCCCTCTCCCCCCCTCTCTCTCTCTCTCTCACTCACTCACTCACTCACTCAATAAATATTACATTAATTACAGATGAACATTTTTTTATTTTACTTAATATAACACGTATATGAAGTAATAAAAGTTTGTATTTAGCAATGAGTATACGTTCAAACGTGTAGTTTTCTAGCAAATGTATTTTGTATGTACATATATTTTACATTATTTACTATCACTATATATGCATATAAACAAAATATTTTCATATGCTCTATTTATTATACATGCATAAAAGTTAGTAGTTTAATTTTCAATATTAATATAGTATTGATAAGTTTTTATCAAATATTAAATCTAAATGTAAACTCTTTAATTTTATGAGCTAATCAATAAGATGTACTTATTATGTTTGTTAATCTTATCAGAAGGTTTTAACCTCTTATTGTAGAATATGTTACAAGAATTTGATCTTTTCAGAAAATCTCTTTAGTTAAATGCATTAACCTTCATTTTATTACAACGACGCCGACAACTCTCATTATACGTTCAGATAATTTATTATAATGGAAACAACATTAAAACTTAATTAACATGCTAATCAGCATGCAGTGTCATCAATCTGAGCATTACAGATTTAAATTGAAAAACTTACTTTAGGAGTGTTTTAAGAGAAACTATCAGAAATATAAACATTGTATTTAGTTATATAAAAATGTACAATAGTCATAAGTAAAATAATATTTTTCATGTTTCCTACAGGACATACCAAAGACATCAGTTAACAATATATATTAAATAAATGAATAATTGATGTGTTAATTTTGCCAATAATTATATTGTGTAGTGTGATTTTTGTGGTAGGTTTTTATTGTAAATAAACTATTTTGCTATGTAATTAATTAATTCACACCTCCTGTTCTTACTGGATTGTTGAATAGTTTTGATAAGTTTTACTTATTTAAATTAAGGAGTTAAAATATTTCCATTGTTAAAGTTATCCTTACACGAGTCTTCTCTTCCAAAATTACTGTATCTGAGCTAAAAAAAGACATTAAATGTATAATAAAAATTATAACTTAAGATTGCTTATTAAAAGTCGTAATTGAAATCGAGTTTCAATTTTTTTTTTTTTTATCGTTTGATACAGTACATAATTTAATGAAGTTAAATTCATGTGTACTTGCGTCTTGCATCTATTATTATCAAAACAAAGCAAATGAGCAGAAGTTTATTACTGTATAAGAACAATAAAGACAGTAAATATATACTTTTAGAGTATAATATACAAAGCATAATACATACCTTATAGAATTTATGAAACCACGAGAATTGCTGGTTTCATGCCTTTATATTGGTCTGTGGTCTACGTTTTTTTATTTTTTTGCTTTTTTTTTTTTTTTTGCAACAAAATATTCTGGCAACAACTAGATTTATATGTTAAGTAGATAGCAAATTTAATTTAAAGTTGAATTAAATTAAATGAATTATTCTAGTTAATTTTATTTTAAAGTACAGTAAATACATAAAATACATGGTTTTTAAAAACCATTGAAATCAGAAGTTTTGTATAGACATCAGTATCTCATATTAACACTTCTCACGTTTCAAGTTCATTTGTTAAACTGAATTGTATCAAAAACCAAATATGAATAGTTTAACAGACTTACTGCATGACATCAAACATAAGGTCGACTTGGCCATTATCTGTTTACATACTGTACAAGGAAGGTGTGCAGTTGGTGCAATCATGGAGGCTGAGGTAAGTAGGCCTACTACGTAAAACGGGTTTGACCTATTTGCTATTCAATATTCAGTATCTAAGTTACTCTTAAATGAAAGTGTTTACCATATCCACATAAAATTTTAAATGAACAGGAAAAGACTGGAAATAACTGTTCAGTATTTATGACTATGGTTATTTAATAGTTGTTATTTTTGCTTGGTTTTGTTGTTGTTTTTTTCACTTGGTCAAAGGTTATACGGAATGATGCAGGTTAATCCCACTGGGAATATCTAATAACACTCAGGAAATAGTTTGAATTTCTTCTTATTATTTATTACGAACTAGCCGACTGCGCTTGCTTCGCTACGGTGTAGTTCTCTAAGCTTGCTTATCCTTCACCTCATGGTTCCTTCTTTTATTCTAACCCATGACATCTCGTCCTGTAGGCTCACTACTACATGAGTAAAATCATTGCATGCAGCATTGCCATGCAACAATGCTGCACAATGCCCGTGAAAGTATTGTGCAGAGGAAATGAGTCTTGAAGAACCTTATTTCACGGTATTCGGCCATGCCCTAAGACCAGGCTATTGCTGTATTCCAGTTAATTTAAAAAAAATCATTGAAATCAGATTGTTCTTCTAGATAACAACGTTTTATTGTCTAGAAACCCCTCTAAGTCTAGTTTAGCAGGGTGCAAAGTAACGGAATCGTGTTAAAGTCAGTGGAAATTACCTCAAATAACTCATATGGAAACTATTTATATCAATAGGTTTTACAACCACAGCCTTATTGTATATTTACACCATTAGGATATCCTTCGTGCCAAACTTCAGTTTCATAGACTCTGTCAATCTCTAAACAAAATTATCATACAATGAAGTAATAAAGGAAAGTTTTTACACATGCTTTTTCATGTTCTATGAGCAGTCTATAGAACATGAAAAAGCCTGTATTCAAATGAGTTTTGAAATATTCTATTTGACATCAGCTTGTTTTCCTATTTTCATAGTCAAAACAAAGATTCATAATCTAGAAGAATCTATAAGTCTACTTTCAGAGGGCGCAAAGTAGAGAAATTGTGACTGATTCAGTGGATAATTGGGTTTCTCGCCATGTTTAGCCATGAGCAGGCCACGGCTTTATTCAAATTAGTTTTGGGATTTCTGGTTTAAATTAGTTTGATTTCATAAACAACAATGATTAGTGGTCTATAAAAATGTGTAATTCTACTTTTACAGGGCACAAAGTATAGTAATTGTGTCTGGATTAGTGATGTCTCACCATTCCTTACAAAATAAATATTGCCGTAATTTTACAGATTAAGGAAATATTTTTTTCTTTTTCCTGCAAAATCGTGTTTTTTATATAAAGATGTAAGAGTTTTTTGTCGAGAAAAGCATATAGGTCTGCTTTCAGGGTGTTTATAGTAGCCGTGCGGAGTCACAAGCACAAAGTAAAAATATAGCTCTACGTAAGGGTGTAGGAGGTAAGGGAGCAAAGAGTGATGGGAAAACAGTCGTAGGCTATCTCAAGTCAGATACTGAAAATTATAGTAATTTCCCAACAGAAAAAAATAGTTGTTTTGCCACTACATACAAAATGGGAAAAAACCATACAGTGGGTTTCACCCAGCCGCCCGCCCATACACTTACGGTGGTTTTGACCCACTTGCCGCCCGTACACGTACAGTGGTATCGACCCATCCGCCCGCCCATACACGTACAGTGTTTTTTACCCACCCGCACTCCCATACACGTTCAGTACTTTTGGCATTTCAATTTTTCCTTAAGAAAATTGCTGCCATTTCGGAACTACGAAGAATTCTTCAATATCCCTTCTTATTAAACACCTACAACATAAGGCCAATCGTTCTAAAAAACGTTAGCCTCCGACGTTCAGCAGTTTTTGAGATGTAGTGATCAGTGAGGGAGTGGTATTTGTCTTATATACATATAACTAGTCTTATGTACATATCTTATGTACATAGACTATGTACGGAATATCATAGTCGACTATCGGCTAGAGTGTTAAATATAGTTTTTATTTGTTCCATGTGTCATGGTCCAAAACCCTATACTTTTTTAGGAACTGTGACCAGTCAGTCAGCAAGTCAATGGCTTTTGGATTTTCCAGTTATAGATTTTAACCATTTCTTTTCAGACACCAATTTCCAGAATATTACTGAATATTGATTAAAGAGTGTGTCCGAACTTAGAGTGTGAATGGTGACTAATTATTTCATATTAACACAAGAGATTGGTCACTTGTTATCAGTCTGATATCAGCGGTACTTCTGAAGTAAATAAATAGTCCCTGCATTTCAGGTAACACTACGGGTGGACGACAGTGTTTTAGTTTTGCGTGCCAGTTTCTGCAGGAAATTTACTGTAGTTCGTTTCAAACAAAAAAATTAGGCATTCCTGGTGTTAGCTTCTGAAGTCATTAAATTTAAATGATAAAATTTGTTAATATATCATACACTAAACAATACAATTTGTTCCTACTGACATAATGCAAATTTTATATTGTTGCCTGTTAAATTTTCAAAGAATCTGAAGAACCTACCTTTGAATCTGCTGAGTACCAGCAAGAATAAAAATCAAAGCATGTTTTATTTTTTACTGAAAAGAAAGTTTTTATTACATTTAATTGTTTATAAATGTCCCTAAAGGAATTGACAGAGAACCGATGAATAGAAATATACTTGAAAATACTGATACCATTTTTAAACAACTAAATAGTCTTCCAATGCGAATGCTTTATGTTTATAAGATTTTAATAAATCAGTTTCATTTATAACAGAACAATGCAGACCAATGCAGGTAATACAAAAAGTAGTCGTGTAAGTTTTAGAAATCCTAGAACAGTGACAGTATCGTGACATTGTTCCAGAAATGTTTTCTTTAAATGCTCATAGAATGTTTAACGTATTTCCAAATGAAATCGAGAACAATAACTCTATAACAGATGTATCTTTAAATTGTTAAGGAATTGTCGATGTCTTGCCATAATATTGAAAATCTTTTGAGTTAGTTACGTAAAATTAACTTTTTTTTCAAATTTATTTTCTAACAAATTGTAGGAACAGATATTTCATTTACTACATTTTTCCAATTATATATATTTTTAATGTAGTATAAACACAAACTGTGTATGCGTTTATTGTCTTATTTTTATTCAATCTGCATTTGCAGCCAGCTCGTTACTTTTATTTTTAGTTAATTTGAATAATATCAACCCCAAAACAGTTTTTACTCTACGCTACTTATTTATTTCGTCAAAATTTTGTAACCATTCGTGAAAATGTTTGTTTTTTTATATACATAAGAAATTAGTACAAACGCCAGATCCTACTATTTTAGTTGTATGTGAACAATTAGTTGTTGACAGTTGTTTTACAAGGAAGTTGATAAAATAAATGATATTGTTATTTGATTTGAATTTATTAAGCTAATAGTCATTGATTTATACCCTGATATCTCTAGTATAACCTTGCCAATAAAAAGACCCTTTAATTAATAAGAACATTAAAGAATATTATTCTACTGATCCGATATTGACTTACTGAATTTTTTAGGTAAGAGAGTGTAAAAACTATTTGCCAAACTAATAAGCACTCTGAGACACTAGATCTCATACCGCGTATATGTATCGCTATGGTTCTAAACATTATGTTTGATTGTAAATACTTTATTTTCCTACCTCTTGTTTTATTCTCCGATACGACGGTCAGGAATAGGTCAGTTTAGACCTGACATTGTTTTACTCACTGATATCGATCAGTCTGGCCAACAACTGTCTCATAATTGTCATGACTCTTCTAAATCTAGAAGACTACCTACCTTCCCTTACCTCGTTATATAAAATGTGTGTAAATCAAGTGTCCAATATTACAGGTGACACCATTTTGTTTTGGAGAAGCTGTTCATTGCTATACTATGCTATACTATTTGGAGAAGTACTGCATATACTATAGTAATAAATCAATATAATTATATTATATAATACTAAATAAAGTAATAGATAAAATTATAACCACATAAAATTAAGTAAAATAATAGTTTAAAATACACTATAAATTCTAAGAACAATATTTAGGCTTACCTCAAAATACTAATCAATATTATAATAAGGATTACTAACTAAAAAATTACACAAAATAACCTTAAATATATTTACAGGTATATATCTTAACTCCGCTCAAACTTTATTGAGAATTTAATTTCTAATACTAAATAATTGATTCCGGGTTTGGACAGACTATGATATGTATGGATATACAGGGTCCGGCAGAAAAATCTCCCCTATTAGAGAGACTAATGAAACAAAACGAAATAAGGCAGGAAGTTTTTATTTTTATTGACTAATAGTACATATTGTGCCGTTTAAGAATATGTACCATTACTTTGTAACTCAACATCTCTCAAATAGTTTCCACCACTGTTGACACTCTGGTTGAGTCGTTCTCTGAAGTTCTCCGTTACTTTACGAGTCATGTCAGGTGGAATGGCTTCATCTTCTCTGTTATCACTTCTTATAGGGTTTTTAAAGTTTGAGTGTCATATTCGTAAACCTTAGATTTTCAGTAGGCCAAGAGAAAAACTGTAGATGGGTCTTGCCTTCTCCCAGTGTTTTCGTAAAGATTATTCTATTGCGTCGTCATCAAAAGACGAGAGTTAACTCAAATACGTAAAATGTTATTAAAACTTGTCACATACCATAGCCATCTTTAAAAAATAACAACACCTGGCATACTTAAGTAACAGAGAGATGTTCATGAAGAAGGCCGACATCACATAACAACACTACATAACATTTCAGACTAGCTGATTGGAAACATCACTTTAAAAAATCACAGTACATACACAATCCATACTGGTTGACTCTTCTCAATACACAGAATGGAAACAACATAATTTAAAAATACAAATTCATTGTTTTATTCAATACCAACTCTTAATTTTCTTCAGATAATTAAAGTAAGTAGTAGCCAGTTCACAATAGTAAAATGTATTTAGCTCGATTTCGTGTTTAAATTATAAAGCTTGATATCACAACCACTCTGTAAATGGTAGGGTTAACAGTAAGAGAGTAATTTAAGTCCTATATTCACCCTTGGTACTAATTTTTGCGCGATGAAGCTAATATTATTTTATATTTATATTAATATTAAGCAATTATAATATAAATATAACATGTTATAGAGGTTACTATAGTAAAACGGTCATGTTATTGGTTTTAAAATTATTTTTAAAATAAATACGTAAGTTGAAAATTGTGACATTATGTATATTGAATAGAACATTTTATTTGACTTAAATAGCTATAGGCTAGAAGAATAAATAACTGAATACTACTCATACAGTATAGTCATTTATGTATGTCTTACAATCAATAAATAATTTGAATTTGATGATATTTAATTATTATTGTGATCAAGGTTAATTAAATAGTTTTTTAATTAGCATAATACGTGTTGGTATATATACAGTACAAGTAAACGTCACACAACACACATTTATTACAATATAAGCACAAAATGCACAAATATATTACAATACAAGTACAAAATGCACAAATATTATGGTGATCGATTTTGGTGAACCACGCTCACCTTCCTCAGACCAGAGGGATTCACAAAAGAATGTTTTGTGCATTTTGTACTTGTAATAAATTTGTGTTGTGGGACGTTTACTTGTACTGCAAGATTAATTGTTACATACGCTTGTCCAGAAAGGTACACCAATTAAGGAGCAATCCTCTAACACCAGCTTGTCACAGTTTCTGGTTCTGTGATTGACAGTGTCAAATGCCTTTGTTATATTTATAAATAACAGTATAGCTATCTCAAATGATTTTTACATATTATTAATTTATGTATCAATTGATTTTCACTAAAAATATTTTTATTAGGAAACTGTAACAATCTCTTTTTTATTAGATTTTCAAATATCTCTGAAAATATCTAGAATATATATTAGTCTGTAGAAACTAATATGCTTATTTCCACGCTTTTATAAAAGTGTAAAAACAATAACCATTTTCAAACATTCATTTATAATCCGTAAACGTGAGCACAGCAACCACCTTCATCCCCACTCAGGTGAAGCATGTCCTAGAGAATCAAATTACAAGAACAAACATACTTAGATGTAATAAAGTTAATTATCTCTTGATCAACTATCGGAAGTGGAAGGGAAGGAAGTCGATCTCCTGCGAAAACCGGTCTATAACAAGTAGGTAGTACTTCCATTCGCGTAGAGCAATATCAGTGGCTGTCTGACCAACGACGCGCGCCACTCTTCCCTCCACTCTCCCTTAACATTCTCCCTTGTGGTGAGTAATATTTTATATCACGTTTATTAATCCATAATATATGTTAAGCAACTATTTTAAAACGATCATTTTCAATATTTCATATTTTTGTCTATTCCTGAATGAATTGAGCCATAAATTTTATATGACCTTTAAATGTATACAACTTTTTCTATTTACCAGCCAATCAGATAAAAACTGCTTAGAAATAAATTCCAACCACTGACTAGTATTCTTATATGGATTTTTAAAATATTTAATAGTTAGTTTTTAAGTTGGTAGTATCACGTAAAATTATAATAATAATTTATTTGCCTTTAACAACATTTGTGTAAAATACTGTATAAGGTGTGAAAATGTGTAATTTATTTTTCTCTTTATGATTTTTATATCATGTCACTTAAGTACTGCGTAAATATCATTTACTTTAAAAGTTGAAATTCTTATATTTATATAATTTATAGAAAACATTCCTGCAAACCGCGTACTAATATATAAATAATAATAATATGTTTATTTTCCCAAAAGCATACAACATGTTTACATACATTATTTAGGAATAATAGGCACCTTATAATCTAGTAATTAATTGGTGGCTATATTAATAAAAAATATATATTATAAATAACTATAAATTAAAGATAATACATTGTCCAGTCTTCTATAATGACTACTGAAAAAGTTGGCTGGTGTGGCGTGAAGTAAAAATAAAAGAAAGTCGATAATATACATAAAATTAACTTAATATGGAAAATATAAATTCAATATTATTTACATTAGTCAACCATTTTTTAAGCTGTTTGGAAAATAAAAAAATACTATTAGCTCTTTTAATATCAACAGGCAAAAGGTTAAAAAATTTCGGGCCTAAATAGAGATATGTTTTTGAAAAAAAATTATTTATTTATTTTTGGCTTTATGGAGAAGTGATTTACTGCATTTCTTGTTTGATAGAATAAACTTTCTGTTCCCTGGTTGCCGCTCCTCTTGTAAAAGGCCCTAAGTACCTTAATGATAAAAATATTTTTCACCGTTAAGATGTTTAATTGTTTGAATAACTGTTCTGTATGATCTCTCTGATTTTTAAAGCAAATAATACGTATGAAATATTTTTTGGTTATAATCAATTTATTTAACAAGTTATTGTATGCCACACCCCAAAATTCAATCCCATATTCAAGTCGCGAATGTACCAAAGCAAAATATAATGTTCTTAGTAAGTTAGAATCACATAAATTTCTTAAAAAGTAAAATGATCTGATTGACCTTTGTAATTCCATATGTAAAGCATTTATTTGGGCTTTCCAAGTAACCCCTACTGTCAATGAAAACTCCTAAATATTTAAATTCATTCACTTGCTCAATTACTTAACAGTTACAATTAAGTGCATTATTACAGTCGTGGTATTTAAATTGATCTTGAAAAATATGATACATTAACGGGTTTTTTAGTTATAAAAGTGTAAAGTTGATGCACAGTGAAAACTCCAGTACTTTTTTGGTCCAACTAGGATAGCAAACTTATGATAACATTTAAAAATGTGTATTTTATAACGTAAAATTAAACGGAAAAAACAACGGTTACATTGGCTTTTCCATGTTCCTCTTAGTGTCTTAGTAAACAAACTTAAAATACGGGTACCATATTTTGTTCAACCAGAGAGGTTGAGTCGCCTCTCTGGTCAAGAAATCCCCAGACAGATGAGGGTCTCATGAATGTTTGGGGTGAAGTCCCCTCGGTGTCCAGTCCTACGCTAATTAAATTCTCATTACAACCAGATGTGCAGTCTCCACAGACAATTATTTTGTCATTCCCAGCACAGGAACATAACAAGGGAGTCTAGGTACATTTAATATAGCATTGTTAATTATATTACACTTATTGAAGATATGTATTTAATCGTTTAAAATCCTTGGCAACCTTAAAGTTCAAAACTACTTTAGCATGTTCATTTTTAATTGACAGTTGAAAATTAACTCTGAGATTGTTTCCTAAATCAAATCTTATTTGATAGCTTTGAAAAGAAAAACTATTAAGTTTTTACTTAAATTCTGTTTTCAAATTCAGGGTGGAGTACCAATACACTATTGTAGTAATATTTCAGATTGGAATTGTGTGAAGATGAGGGTTTTTACAAAAGAAAATTGCAGCTGGCAAAGCCTAATAATATACTCCTCTTATTATCTGTGATAAAACCTTCTTTAATTTATTACTTTTGTCAGATTATGGGTGTTTATTTAGTAAATAGGCTTGGTTTTCAAACTTACTAGTCATTCACAATTTCTCCACTAATTTACTAGCCGATTACATTTATAAAATAAAAATTTTGGGCATTCCATATTTATGTTTGAAGAGTGTATGCATTAGTGTTTTTAATACTATATTGTATATTATTTTACTTACAGTCTCTTAGTTTTTTCCACAGGACGTGTTTATTTTTGAACAAATATAGGTCAATTAAAATATATTCTATTTTTTAGCAGAAACATCGTTTACTTTGTAATTACAATGGTGCGCACAATGTCTTGTTGGACATGGGTATTACCTCAATAAATTGAAGTTTAATTAGAACTCCCTTCATTTAAGTGATTACTTACTCACACACGCAATTTATGAATATGAGGACGCTTTTAAACAATGAATACAAATTTTGTAAGGAAATAGAAATTGGGTAAAATTTATTTTGTATGTATAACTAGTTCTGTGGTTGCGTCAACCTAATGAAACCTAACTTAACGTAATTGCGTTGACCGAACTTAATCTAACCAAACCTAACTTAACGTAATTGCGTCAACCGAACCTAATTAACATAATTGCGTCGACCAAACTTAACCTAACCAAACCTAACTTAACGTAATTGCGTCGACCGAACTAAACCTAACCAAACCTAACTTAACGTAATTGCGTCGACCGAACTTAACCTAACCAAACCTAACTTAACGTAATTGCGTCGACAGAACTTAACCTAACCAAACCTAACTTAACGTAATCTTAAACTAACCTTAAAATCTTAATCCTATTCTTTATCAGGGCTGTAATATAATTAAATCTCCGGAAGGGCGCTAGTTAAGCTAATAACGTGACCAAGATTTGTATTCGAATAATTAAATTATATTATATAATAATCATAAAGGATTTATTGAGCAAAAGGTTTTGATACAAGAGGTGAACTATTTATGTATTATAGCGTGCGGCATGTGTAGCCAGTGAATGGTTTAGTCTAGCCAAATAAAACAAAATACTTTTCTTTTAAATTTAAATAGCACATAGCAAGATCCAATCAAAATATTCCTTAAAAAACTGAGTGTTGTGGGTTCGAATCTCAAAAACGTTAATTTGAACATAGGATAATTTATACATAACTTTAAAGGTTAAAAAAGCTCATTGGCATGAACAGAATTCTCTTATCTTAATACATCTCAAAATGGTTGGCAGAATAGTTTAACGCCATCAATCAAAATAAAATCTGTTTTTAACTTTGTAAAATTAATAATAAAGGCTAATTTGTTGTGGTAAGAGAGTAATTTCTGTGACATTTTAAAATTTAAACATGAGTTAAGTGATATGTAATCAAATTTAAGATTATTTTAAAGCAAACATGTTTTTTTTTAAGTTAATGTTTGTTTCTGGTTGTTAAAAAACAACCTTTAAAAAATGAAGAGACCTACGTTATTCAGGAAATGTAACGATTAATTTTTACTGAAGTAAGATTATTTTTGGAAAGATAATTGTCCTAACAATCTCACATGTTTTTCATCTTCATATCGATTCTGGTTAAAAGTTTTAAAAAGATTTGTAAATTCTAAAAGCCCTCGCAAATGTTAGTATAGTTTGGATTCATGTAGTCTGTGCACGTCGTCAAACATGACCAAAATATAATCTCATTTTACTAATTTATTGGTGCTCAAATTACAGACTACATTTCTATTCTGGACCTGAAGCTATGAGCAGCTCGTTACTGATAGAATTAATCTATAATACTCCTGCTTCTCAGCATAATTTCTTCGACTGGCATGGGTCATGATGTATAAGCTATACTAAATACTTTAGCCTACCCTATAAGTAGAAATGCATCTTGGAACAAATAATGTTAAGAGCAGGAGATCTTGGAGGATAGTTGATAGGCCACCTCTTGCGTCAGATCTTAGAGGATAGTTGAAAGTGTCACCTCTTGTGTCAGATCTTAGAGGATACTACTCATCAAGGATTTTCACTGCGTTGACGTACTGAGGTGGTGCCCCATCGTGTATAAACCATTTATGTCTTCGTCGAGTATATATATATATATATATATATATATATATATATATATATATATTAATAATAGGCAGGTGATGAAGCAAAAATTTATAATAATGTTGTCTACTTAAGTGTGTTGCAAAAAAAGGAACCTACAATTTTGATACCAACAATTCTACACCAAGTCTCCAAATCACACTACCACTGATTATCAACCTCTAGCATCCAGGGTTGGTTCTCATGGACCCAGTGCCTTACATTGTGGCGGATCACTTCGTCATTGCTGCGGAAAGTTACTTCATCAAAACCACAGAAGATTACAAAAAAAATTTTATTTTGTTGTAGCACTTCTCTAGTCTACAAACAATAATTCATTCTTTGGTGGTGTAGTGATACGTATACGGGTACATTTTGTTGTAGCATTTATCTAGTCTAAAACAATAATTCAATCTTTGGTGGTGTAGTGATATCCTATACAGGGACATTTTGTTGTAGCAGTTGTCTAGTCTACAAACAATAATTAATTCGTTGGTGGTGTAGGGATATCCTATACGGGTGCATTTTGTTGTAGCATTTCTCTGGTCTACAAAAAATAACTCATTCTTTGGTGGTGTAGTGATACCCTGTACGGGTGCATTTTGTTGTAGCATTTCTCTAGTCTACAAACAATAATTCATTCATTGGTTGTAAAGTGATATCCTATACGGGTACATTTTGTTGTAGCATTTCTCTAGTCTACAAACAATAATTCATTCATTGGTGGTGTAGTGATATCCTATATGGGTGCATTTTGTTGTAGCATTTCTCTAGTCTAAAAACAATAATTCATTCATTGGTGGTGAAGTGATATCCTATACGGGTGCATTTAGTTGTAACATTTCTCTAGTCTAAAAACAATAATTCATTCATTGGTGGTGTAGTGATATCCTATACGGGTGCATTTTGTTGTAGCATTTCTCTAGTCTACAAACAATAATTCATTCATTGGTGGTGTAGGGATATCCTATACGGGTACATTTTAGTGTAGCATTTCTCTAGTCTACAAACAATAATTCATTCTTTGGTTGTGTAGTGATACCCTATATGGGTGCATTTAAATGTAGCATTTCTCTAGTCTACAAACAATAATTCATTCTTTGGTGGTGTAGTGATACCCTATACGGGTGCATTTTGTTGTAGCATTTCTCTGGTCTACAAACAATAATTCATTCTTTGGTGGTGTAGTGATACGTATACGGGTACATTTTGTTGTAGCATTACTCTAGTCTACAAACAATAATTCATTCATTGGTGGTGTAGGGATATCCTATACGGGTGCATTTTGTTGTAGCATTTCTCTGGTCTACAAACAATAATTCATTAATTGGTGGTGTAGGGATATCCTATATGGGTACATTTTGTTGTAGCATTTCTCTAGTCTACAAACAATAATTCATTCATTGGTGGTGTAGGGATACGTATACGGGTACATTTTGTTGTAGCATTTCTCTAGTCTACAAACAATAATTCATTCATTGGTGGTGTAGGGATATCCTATACGGGTGCATTTTGTTGTAGCATTTCTCTGGTCTACAAACAATAATTCATTCTTTAGTGGTGTAGTGATATCCTATATGGGTACATTTTGTTGTAGCATTTCTCTAGTCTACAAACAATAATTCATTCATTGGTGGTGTAGGGATACGTATACGGGTACATTTTGTTGTAGCATTTCTCTAGTCTACAAACAATAATTCATTCATTGGTGGTGTAGGGATACGTATACGGGTACATTTTGTTGTAGCATTTCTCTAGTCTACAAACAATAATTCATTCTTTAGTGGTGTAGTGATATCCTATACGGGTACATTTTGTTGTAGCATTTCTCTAGTATACAAACAATAATTCATTCTTTGGTGGTGTAGTGATATCCTATACGGGTACATTTTGTCGTAACACTTCTCTAGTCTACAAACAATAATTCTTTCATTGGTAGTGTAGTGATATCCTATACGGGTGCATTTTGTTGTCTTTCCGGATCCTCGACACTTTTCTTTGGCTCAAACCTGAATCTAGAGCTACTCTCCTGAAAAAGTCAGTTGGATTGAGTTGAATCGCTGTCAAAAGTGTTGTGTCCATCACTTCGTACAGGCCTAGAGAGTATTTTGCCTTTATTTTGGTCAATTTATACTTGTTATTTTTCCGGAACACGAGTAGCACCTCTTTGAATGACTGTTGGTGATCGAGGTGCTCTGTTTCGATGCCGTTCAGCGTAGAAAATCGCAGCAGCCGAGTAGTTCTGAAAACATTCATCTAACACGATTAAAATTTGGAAATGTTCTCTTCGTTTGTATATGGATTTGGAAGGACCATAAAGCTATAACTGACAAAAAAAACACGCAATAAGCTAATAAAATCGAGATACTACAAAGTGGTTGATAAAACAGTATATTTTTTATCAAGGTTATATTTGAGGAACTGACGGAAAGTAAACAATGTTTTAATAGAATTACCAATAAAACAGCTGTTAAAACAAACATAACGCAGTATCAATATTAAACAGGGATAAGCGAATTGAGAGAGGTTCCTCTCTAGTCCAAGCTATTATACTGTATAAGTAAACTCGTAAACTTTACAAAATGTCCAACTCGTTGGGGGCTCCCCCCCCAACCCCAAAGTCAAGCCAATATTGTTAATTTAAATGGTTAAATATCATTTATATTTTATTATGGCTATATTATCATATTTCATTCAATAATAATTCGTTAAATGTCATACACGCTGCCTGAGGAAGCTCAACATGTAGAAACAAAAGTACGATACTGGGTCTGGTTATATACGTTCATTTTGCATCATTTAACGGTTTAGAGTAAGTTATTTATTTTCAATTAACTGCATAACAATCCATTAAACATAAATATACAGAATATTTCTACAAATATTATGTTTGAAAACTAAAACACGACATAGTAGTATGTTTATTTTCAACATTGGTCATTTGATTGTTGAGCATTGTTCAAAATCAAAAGGACGCCTGGCCACACACTTCCTTAAAGATTTGTTTTTTCCGTATAAACACCAATGATAAAACATTATTTTATGTAAAGAAATCATGTTTGTTCAATTGCACACCCTAAAACATGCTTTATGTACAAAAACATTTATTTGCGTCAAAACGTTCATTGTAATTAGATTTTGGTATGTCATATCACTCAATGTTTGAATTTTGAAATGTCCCAAAAATTACCCTCTCCTCTACAAAAAATTTTTCTTTATTGTGCATTTTATAAGGTTGAACAAGTTTAAATTTGATATCTAGTGTCAATCTAGGGATTGTTTGTTCAAGACTTCCAATTTGATTTTATAATTTTAAATTTTAATTCGTGTTAGAAATGTTAGATAATTGAACTCAGGAAATTCAGCTTTGAGGGACAGTGTTCAAAGTAATGCAAAACAGTTACGTTAAAAACGCATTTACGCTATTTTTCTAAAACGATTGGAGGTGCAAAAAATAAATAAATGTAAACTTTGTTCGTCTTGGCCTTTAAAATGACATATAGGATTTTTAATGTTTGACATTTTTAAACATTCGGGTTTGAGGACCAACATCAAAATACAAGTAATTATTTTAATTGGGATTAACGTAACTTAGAGAGTAAGAAGCATGTAGGACACTCCGTAAATAACAATATGTTACGCAAAAACAGCCGGAATTAGGATCAGTGAATTGTGTTTATTCCAAAGAATTTTTCCAACAAGACCTTTTAAATGATGTTTATTATTTGCCCTATTCACATTTAAAAACTTATACGAACCCACGACCCTCAGTTTTAGAGGACATTATATTACTAGTTTAATGAATACATTTTCATTGGACTCACCATATATGAGAAAGAAAATACCAAACCGTCAACCCACTACACATGCTCACTGCTCAGGCAGTCTTTCTTACATTGCATATAGTATGATGTAAATAATTTAATATGCTTAAGAAGAACTCTAGTATAACATAAGAAACATGCACATGAGTAATTAAAACTTTAAAGCTGATACATTAGTTACTTACATATATTATTATTATTATGATAATATTTTGCTCTCCCAGCTTTAATATAAGAATCAATTACATAAAAATACAATCCTAAATGCAGAACAAGGTTAGAAATATTTTAATGGACATATTTAACACATTGCTTACTTTTCACCTATTCAGGAATAATGTTTTCTCTGAAAAGAAATTCATTAAATAAATAAATAATAAACATATTTCTATATGTAACCATAAATTAATACTTGTTTATGTCTAAAAGATTAATTTATGAACATTGTAATTTATTAATAAGATGTGTTTAAAAAATCTTGGACTTTGTATGAAAAGTAAAAAATGTCAGCCAAATTCTTTACTTCGACTGACTCAGCTATCTGGAAAATGAATCTCTAATACACCTGCTAACGAAAATAAAAAAGGTGTTAACCAGAGATGAGTAGTGACCATTTTGAAAGTTATGTGTGGAATATTATATTTCTATCAGTGCAATTAATTTAATGTTATTTTGTCGTGCAACACTATAAGGGAAAAGCAGAGCATTTTAACAAACTGTCATACTCGTGTAAAAAAATTTAAAGTAAGAGTTATTTTGAACCATTTACTCCGGACAAAACTGGCCTGATCCCAATCAAGAATTATTAAAATGTTGTTTTTTCTAAATTCAACAGCATGTAAAACTAATATGTACGCCTAAATTTTAGGTGTACTAAATGTTACTTGTCAAGATGTCAGTGTTAAATAGTTGTTCCTTTTCCAGGTATTTAGGCCCCTACCTATGATGTCTTTCAATCTTCATCTCATCTTCGTCGTCTGTGTTTGCATCAGAAACACGTACTTCTCCTCAGTGACCTCCTTATATACCATGGGGAAATCAATTTTGAAACAGTACAAATCACAAAGAGTCATCTTCCGTGAAGACCCAGATCTCGGCAACCTTCCTATTCTACAGAAGTATGACTTTGTAGTAATAGGATCAGGTCCTGGAGGATCTACAGTTGCCAGCAGGCTGTCTGAGGTGGCAGACTGGAAGGTCCTGCTGTTGGAGGCTGGCAAGGATGGTTCCATTATGACAGACATTCCAGCAACCGTCAGCTATCTGCAGTTCACCAACTACAACTGGGGTTACAAGATGGAGCGTGCTGAAGGGGTATGCCTGGCTATGAAAGAACAGCGATGTCCTTGGCCAAGGGGTAAGGGTCTTGGAGGCTCAAGCCTTATAAATTACATGATCTACAACAGAGGGCAGCCTAAGAACTACGACCAGTTTGAAGAGGCCGGCAATCGAGGATGGGGTTACAAAGACGTCTTACCGTACTTCATGAAGTCAGAGAAGATAAACATTCCTGAATACATGAATTCCAATTTCCACTCTAAAAAAGGATACCTTGATGTAGAAAGGATTCCTTACAAAACCGATAATATGGATTTGTTCCTAAATGCCTGCAATGAGTTTGGGTACGATACGATCGACTATAACTCTGGAGAACGACCTGAGGGTTGTTCAAGGCTTCAAGTGACGATGAGGTCTGGTCGTAGGGTGAGTGCAGAAAAGGCTTATCTTGAGCCTGTTAGAAATAGAACAAATCTTCATGTATCAGAGAAATCACATGTTACCAAAATACTTATCGACCCAAAAACCAAGAGAGCAATAGGAGTTGAATTCGTGAAGAATAGAGTAAGACGCATTGTATATGTCAATAAAGAAGTAATATTATCAGCAGGTACCTTAAACTCCCCTCAGTTGTTGATGTTATCTGGTGTGGGGCCAGAGGAGCATTTGAAGAGTCATGGTATCTCTGTCATTAAAGATCTTCCCGTAGGTAAGAATTTACAAGAACACTTTTGTATGGCTGGATTAGTATTCCTTGTGAATTCCACAGACACGTTAGTGGAAAAGAGAGATGCTAATCTTCCAAACATTCTTCAGTGGCTCGCTGAAGGAAAAGGAAAATTAACTTTACCTGGAGGAATTGAGGGTATAGGCTTCTTTTCCTCAAAGTACAATAAGCAACCAGATTTGCCCGATTTGGAAGTAATGTTCCTTGCAGGGAGTTTGGTTTCGGATGGTGGAAACACAGTGAAAGATAGCATCGGAATCACAGATGAATTTTACAACTCAGTCTACGGTTCTGTCAATAATCGAAACTCTCTTTCGATTTTCCCAATTGTACTTAAACCAAAGAGCCGTGGTCAAGTGCTACTACAGGACAACAACCCTTGGCACTGGCCCTTGCTGTACCACAACTACTTCAATGACTCCTCGGACTTGGACGTGATGGTGGATGGCATAAAGAAGGCGGTGGATTTTCTGCAAACCAATGCCTTCAAGTCTGTCAATGCGACTCTGCACTCAGTTCCTTTCCCTGGTTGTACACAACTACCTTTCGCCAGTGACGAGTATTGGGCGTGTGCAGCAAAAACGATGCCTGGAACTCTTCATCACCAGAGTGGGACATGCAAGATGGGTCCACCTTCCGACCCCTCGACTGTCGTAGACCCCAGACTTCGAGTCCACGGGATCCAAGGGTTGCGGGTTGTCGACGCCTCAATCTTCCCTGTAATTCCCACCGCACATACCTATGCTCCTACCGCAATGGTGGGTGAGAAGGCTGCTGACATGATCAAAGAAGATTGGCTGCCAAATCGATGAAAAGATTTATTTACCTGTAATTAGAGCAATCTTTCTTCTCTCCTTTTCTCCTTGAATTGAGTTGTTCAGTTCAATGAAGTTTATACGTTCACTAAGGGAGATCTAGTAGTGGAACTATTATCTAGGCTTTTTCTTTATTAGTATATTATATGTAAATTCATGCATATATACGTAAATATACATTCAAATTAAGTAATTTATAACATTTTTTTGTAATATTGTCTACTCTAATTTCTTACGAAGATTGGTTCGAGATTGGTGGAAGATTGGTGGAATCTTTTTGTGTTTCAATCTCAGATACGTAGATTCGAAGATAATGCTTTATGAATTTTTTAGCTTAAATTACTTAAATTAGCTTAAAATTACTTAAATAATGTATTAACATCATATAATAACATGGCTGTATCTAGTTTCTAGTTGAAGCCATTGGCGTTCTAACTGGAAACGCAATAATCACTCACTTATCATGGTCGGTCGAATTCGGCGTCTTTACTTTCTTTAAGTCCCACTTCATATTTCACTGCAACTCTTTCCAGGAATATAACCAATTAAAAAAATTATAGGAATACAAAGCTATCACTGACGGCAGGTGTACATGATTCCTTTAAAGGCTCCTTATCAAAATATACGTTAAACACCTTTGAATACTCATAATAGACCACGAAACCAAAATAACGTCAACAAAATGAGCTGTGCAAAAGATCGAACTTTTATTTTTAAAGCTGAGTGTTTTTTTCACTAAAAAAATATTACTAAGTTCAGTATCTGCCTGTCAAATGCTTTAGGATACAATTTGTAGTGACTAAGATGAGGACCAGGTCTTACCAACATAGAAGACTCTAAGCTACACAATTTTCTAAGATCATAAAACATAGCAGAAATAAAAATGTATCACAAGCATCAAGTTGTGACTACATACAGTAGTTTATTACTTATCCCTCAATTTTCAACAAACTTTCGTAATAAATCTTACACCCATGAACCACGCACGACCACAATTATCAAGAAAGACGAGTACGTGTAGTCACAACGCGCGGGACCTTGTACCAGTTATGATTAGTACCAGGAAAGCCGATCTCCGATCGGGTTCATATCATCTAATCGCTGACTTCCAATACCGAATTTAAATGAATCCCAAGATACTGAAACATGCTATGAAGCTGAAATTTAAAATACAGATCTTGATTCAAACAATGAAACAAATCTTATGACTTGTAATAATAATACTTTGCAAACAACTTCTACAAATAATTCTGGAAATACCTTACAAACTTCTAGCAACTTTCTTAATTACGATTTGCCATCAACCTCGGTGTTACCCCCGAGGTTGATGGCAAATCGTAATTAAGAAAGTTGCTAGAAGTTTGTAAGGTATTTCCAGAATTATTTGTAGAAGTTGTTTGCAAAGTATTATTATTACAAGTCATAAGATTTGTTTCATTGTTTGAATCAAGATCTGTATTTTCAATTTCAGCTTCATAGCATGTTTCAGTATCTTGGAATTCATTTAAATTCGGTATTGGTGGCTCATTTTTATTAAAATTAAACTTGCGTCGTTTTGGAGGACGTCCGCCTAGCATCTAAGAAAAAGTTAAAATATACTGAACTGAAGTTATCAATGAACTGTAAATTTATCTTACTTGCTGTAATCTGGCTCGTTTAAATTAACCATAAATATGCGTTGCGGTGCGTTGAAATTATAATAAAAATGAAATAAAGTTCGAGAATAACTGAATTGTGTATATTAGGCATAGGTAAGAAAAATACAATAATATTTGGTTTGTTTACATTTTAACAGATTCAGAAAAACATGTGTTATTTAAAAAAATAAATTAAAATCATAACTCACATGTTGAAACAGTAAATAGTAAACATTAAACAGTGGTATTGACCCACCCGCCTGTCTCCTATATATTTACTGTGTACTTTTGGAATCGTGAAAACTCATAGAAAATGAGTTTTCTCAAAATTGTCACCAAATCCATTGGATTCCTGAGGTAGAAAACCTTTTATAGACAAAGTACGAAGAAAATCGGTGGAGCCGTTTTTGAAATAAAATGACTGGAAATAGGTACATATATACATACATACAATTCCTTGCTCGTTTTATAGTATAAGATACCCGTTTTATATGTTAACCAGCTTCTTTATCAGATTTTTTTCATTGTTAGCAATCCACTATATACACACAAGTATAAAGTATATTGTGTATATTATTATTTGCTTGCATTAACTTTTAGTAATTACAGTTTATGTTTACACATACAACTTTAATCAACACGTACAACTTTAATCAACACGTACAACTTTAATCAACACGTACAACTTTAATCAACACATACAACTTTAATCAACACGTACAACTTTAATCCACATTTTAAATCCATCTCAATAACGAGAATATATCAGTTGTAAATGTAGACGGAGAAGTGAAAAGAAACAACCAGTTAACAACTTAACAACAAGAGACTGATATATTCTCGTTATTGAGATGGATTTAAAATGTGGATTAAAGTTGTACGTGTTGATTAAAGTTGTATGTGTTGATTAAAGTTGTATGTGTTGATTAAAGTTGTATGTGTTGATTAAAGTTGTATGTGTTGATTAAAGTTGTATGTGTTGATTAAAGTTGTACGTGTTGATTAAAGTTGTATGTGTGGATTAAAGTTGTATGTGTTGATTAAAGTTGTATGTGTTGATTAAAGTTGTACGTGTTGATTAAAGTTGTACGTGTTGATTAAAGTTGTATGTGTTGATTAAAGTTGTATGTGTTGATTAAAGTTGTATGTGTTGATTAAAGTTGTATGTGTTGATTAAAGTTGTACGTGTTGATTAAAGTTGTACGTGTTGATTAAAGTTGTATGTGTGGATTGAAGTTGTACATATTTAACAAATACACCTACAAGGATTACAAATATGTGTGCTTACAATCCATGATCGTACTTTGAAATGTAATTTTTTTTATTTTAATCGTATAAACCAAAATAAGGGTCGTTTAATCTTAGAAAGCGTACAATTTATTAGGGTTTTTTAGTGATCTATTGTTAATATTACACAATTGACATGAATATGATGATCTTAATTGAATTATTGTCATTTGACATAGTAACTTTCTGTGATATTTGTTATAGTTAACTAATAAATTATTATAAATATATTGGTTTACTTTTTCTTTACATATGACTCTTACTGATGTAGCGAGTGTTATTTATGTTCAATAAAAGAGGTAAGAGACTTTTGTTTGGTTAAGAGTAAATAGTCTATATAGACCATTCCAGATGAAGTATACAGGTAAATAAAGCATTATTTAAAAATAGTTTTTAGGTAGGAAGTCTATGGTTAAGAATGCAGCTATGGTATGGTGTATATACCCATAACTTTAAAACGTTCAACTAACCTCTATGACGTTTTTATGTTAGTGACACAATGAAAGATTCTCTTAAATCCAAGAAAAGTCTCTCTCTCTCTCTCTCTCCCTCCCTCCCTCCCAGGGATGGATATAATAAACGTTGATATAATTTATTAATATCAACGTTCGTGTGTGGGTGGATGTTAGTTAGCAGGTGAGCAGGTTTGGGGGTCGATGAGGTTAATTATCTACTGGTTTGGTTTAGAAAAACCCCTTAGGATAGCCTGAATAAGGTGATTTTATTGTATTTTTTATAACAAAACACAAGTACAAAACCTAAAATGATAAGATTTAGTAAAATATACCTGACAAGTAGATAATTATTCAACTAATTCAGTTATAGCTCAGTTACGTAACGACAGTAGCCTTTTGTATGGATGTTTCTGTATCCTACTCTATGGATGACGTGATTGGTCGCTAAGAGCGGAACCGGATGTTGATTAGCCAGAGTTAGGCGCGCTCGCCTAAACACAATGCAATCAGCTGTGCGTAATCATGTAACATCAACCAACAAATTCACACTACCTTCAATTTGATTTTTACATATAGCAATTTATTACTTGTTAAACAAAATATAAATAACCATGAACGTCAGTAAAGTAAGTTTGGCATCGCCTTAACTATAGGCCTACATACTTTAATTAAAATATACATTTGTTGTATTATAACAATTTATGTTTCGAGCCCAGGTATATATTTTAAAATACTTAAATTTTAGATAACCAACAGTAGTAGTTTGTAAAGTTTTTTTTTTCTGTTTCTTGTTAATTGAACTGAATGTAAAAAATGTATGTGATTAAATTATCCCAAAAATTGGATTTGAATATTGTGTTCTGAAGACAACTATCTTAATGTGTATATAATCCAAAAACTATATACTCACTCTCTCGAAATCTCCATAACCACTCAACAGATTTTCATTAAATTGGAGGGATGTTAATCAATGTTTTTTCTTGCATAAGAGTAGCATTGCCATTAATTTAATATTTTTTTCTGGCAACTAATACAAAAACATAAACATGATACAAAAACTTGGCTTATTTGGTTTTCTGTGAATTGTTTAATGTCATTTCTACTAATTGTGACATGATTGCACTACTTCGTAGTACTTCTCCTTAAGGTTGACTTGTAGGTTTTCTAGACTATAAAACTGTGTTATCTAGGAGAACGGCAGCAGGCTGAGCTTTTATATTAATTGAATGGTTTCAAGAGAACCACTGAGAGAAGGGTAAGCAATTGTAGAGAACCACCTTGTAGCGAAGAACTTTCTGCTTTCGGCTAGTATACAATAGTTTCAAAACTTGAATTTCCGAGGGGCGTAAACTGAAATTATTATAGCCTACTATATTAGTACTAATGGTTTTTCAATAACTCTGACTTTCTTTCAATTCTAATTCAAATATAGCCTATTTATTACTTTTGTATTATTATTTATTCCTCTAGCTGAAACTACGCTATAACAGTTAACAGAGAATATCTATTTGAAGACTAAATTACGGCTTACCCTATCTAACTCTATTTGCAATTAATATAAAACGAACTGATACAATAAATTTACCTTCCCACAACACCCTCTTCAACACTTAAGGTTTACGTATTATAGAGGTGGCGTACTGGATAAATCCAGTCCTACCACCAGTCAACCAAGCTTCACAAAATTATTGTGTGTGATGGCCATTCTTCTGTCCCTAGGTATGGATACTCGGGTGGCAAAAAAAATCTGATGAAAGCATCCCTTTGGGTTAGTATATTGTTTGAACTAGTTCAATCCAGTGTAATAACACTGACCACATTGAAATAACTTCTCATGTTATGGTTTTAATGTATTTAGAGTAAAGATTTTACTTTCCATACAGCCTATGTTAGTTTCAAAAAAGGATTACAGCTTAATTTATGAACGTATAATTTTACACTTGGCCTTTTTTTGAAACAGAACACAATTTTCTAGAGCTCAAATTTTAATGGATTACCTTGATTTTTTTTAAATACAAAAAACTATTGTTCTAATTTAATATATATATATATATATTTTTTTTTTTTTTTTTTTTTAACAAAAGGGGCCACTATTTAAACTTATTTTATAGAGCATGTTAAAATTTTAAAGACATTTTTTACAAATGTAAATAGGGGACGTTTTCAATTGAAATAATTTTTAACTGGTAAACGCAGTCATCAGCTATTGATAAACACTCTGCCTGGTAGCCAAGGGTGTAAGAAAAAGTAAATTGCCATGCCTTTTCAAATCAGACAATGGTTTTGGGATGGACGAACAGATGACATCCGTTCTTCTGATAGTCAACCGAGTTAGATTAGATTATACACCCGGTTGTGGTCTTGTTACCAAGCCCACGTCGCCTAGACTCCCTGGCCCTTTGTGCCCCGAGCACATTGTAGCAGAAATTGAATTATCAGTATATTACTACACTAGTTTATTTAAGTGTTTATGCAAACAAAATTAATTACTTGGGAATTGTTTTCGTATCAATTACTATCATGTAAAACACATGTTTGGAAATAAAGTTATTTATTATATACAGTATATACACGTACAGTGGTACTGACCCACTCGCCCACCCATACACGTACAGTGGTATGACTCACTCGCCCACCAATACACGTACCCCAGTACGTGTATGGGTGGGCGGGTGGGTCAACACTAAAGTGTGTGTATGGGTGGGCGGGCGGGTTAACACTACAGTGCGTGTATGGGTGGGCGGGCGTGTCAACACTACAGTGTGTGTATGGGTGGGAAGGTGGGTCAATACCACAGTGCGTGTATAGGTGGGCGGGCGGGTCAATACCACTGTACGTGTATGGGCGGGCGGGTGGGTAAATACTACAGTGTGTGTATGGGTGGGCGGGCGGGTCAACACTACAGTGTGTGTATGGGTGGGAAGGTGGGTCAATACCACAGTGCGTGTGTGGGTGGGCGGGTGGGTCAATGCCATTGTACGTGTATGGGTGGGTCAATACCACAGTGCGTGTGTGGGTGGGCGGGTGGGTCAATGCCATTGTACGTGTATGGGTGGGTCAATACCACTGTACGTGTGTGGGTGGGGGGGTGGGTCAACAGTGTCATAAGTGACCAGTCCCCCTTATGAAGGGCAGGATCTCCCCGACTGTAGCTCTTCTGGTGTCCTCTATTTCTGAAAAGCGTCTAGGACATAATAGAGAACATAATCCATAATCCTCAAGTGTCTAGGAAGGAGATTATGTCCGGTCAGCAGACCTGTAGCTGCCCTCACCTTGGCCCGGTCACAGCTCACCAAAGCTTGGCTGTAACTGCGATCCGGTCCTTGAATAAGAGCACGAGACTGCCTGAACCAGGTCTCAGTCTTCCATCTACTATCGTGTTCCTCAAAGATCCACCGACTAATTTTTCTCTTTACTGTTTGAAAAAGAATGCCAAGGGCAGTTTCCAGTCCCGGAAGGCGGCTCTTTGCCTCCCTCCTAGCCAGAACATCAGCCCTCTTATTCTAATCAATACCAGCATGTCCTATTTACGCTGACAACGGGTCTACAACTTAGAGCTGGTACGTGGCACCATGATCGCCGCTTGGCTTTCCAAGCAGATGGAAACAACTTCTCCAAAGCCACCTTAACGCATTTCTTTCTGTGCGGTAGTTATGATTGCCATCTCCTCCACTTGGAAGACGGTAGCATGGGCTCCAAGAGGTACAGACAGAACTATCCGTACGCCCTAGCGCTCGCACCTCCTTCTACAAGTGAGCCATCCGTAAACCATTCGATCGAGTTACAAGTGGTTCCAAAGTAAACACCGGATAGAGGGTCGGAGGCTCAATTGCTATAAAATGTTTAACTAGAGAAGACTGTTGACCAACTGTGTTAAATTTGACTAAATTTAGAAGATTTATTTCTTCAAACTTAAAAGCGTTATGACATACGGTCAGCTGATTGGGGTGGAATCTCAGCAATACACTTCGGCAGAACTATACACAAAGGAGGGGGCAATTAAACAAGACGTATAATTTCATGTAGAGACCATGGTAATCTGCTTTTACTGCTTCCGTAATATTATCTTCACATAGCTATAGCATCTTTTTATTCGTTAAGTTCTTCCTAAATTATAAAATGTATTATTGTTTAAATAAGTTATAAGGAAAAGTACAATTCCAGAAGAAGAATATTCATTTTACATTTTATAGTTTTATAACGATAGACAATTCAGTTTCGTTAAATTATATCAATGAAAGTAAATAATAAATTATTAAAACTTAATTCAAGTAGATACTACCGTCTATCAATTATTTCTTTTGAAATTTAAAAAATATGATTAATTAGTTAGTAAAATGTTATATTCTTAAGTGTAAATACACTTAATTAATGACAGTAAAAATGTATGGTCATTTTATACTTAATTAATATGTTAACTATTCTTAATTATTTGTCATACTACCCAATAATCATAACTTTTTGCCATTTTTTCTATTATTTTGGCAACTCTCAATATACAATCATTGTATCTCTATGATAAATAAATATAAGAATTTTAATCGTGTCAGAAATTCTACTATTGAATGTTGAGTTGTGATGTGGGCAATCTGATTATATACCGAAAAGTTACCACCTTGCCTTAACCTTAACCTTAACCTTAGTCGTAACCTGTACATGGTCATAAAAACAGGAAACTGTCAAACATCTGTTTTACATACCAGGTGTCCTCTAGAAGTAAAACAGTTGATGACAACATGTTTCGAATTATTTAAAAAAACATTATGAGGACATAGCTCATCCATAGAAAAACATTGGTAGCTAAGACAAGAACACCTACATAAAATGACTGTACTGTTCGGTATTTATTATACCCCACTCCTTCCTCATTGATAAATAGCAATGTTGGTTTTTATTCCAGTCATATGCTTTGATTTTAATTTTCGGAAGCGGGAACGGCAAAAAAAGAACGTGATGGAGTTCCACAATGGTCTATCCTTGGACCTGTATTTTACGATTTTATACTCACTTACACTATATAAACCAATAAAGTTACGAAATCGTACAGTTATGAAATGCTGCTTAGGTAGGCTACAATCCGGAAAATACCTTGATAAATTACATACCATCGCTAAACACTAGAAATTTTTCATGCCATCACAAGCTGGCATCAAGTTTATTAATAAGCTTCCAGAAGACATTATACAGATAAATGACCCCAAACAATTTAAAACTCGTATAAGAGCTTTAAAACTCCTGGTGTTGAGAGCTTTGTACTCGGTTGATGAGTTCACGATGTGTCGCTGGGAAATAAATTGACAAAACCAATACTTATTTCATCTGCTAATATCCAAACCACAAGTTTTACATCTTAACAAAATATGTAATACCTTGATGATTTATATTTACTATCACTAACTGTCTATTTATTATTAATTATTATTGCAAGTGACTAGTTTATATAAAGTATTCTTGACGATTGTAATGCAATTATTGTTAATTGTTCACTACAATAAAGATTTGAATTATTGATAGCCGAGAGGACGGTTCCTAATCCATCCCAAAGACAGCAGGATTGGACAGAGTCTAAATAAACATACAGGCATAACTTTTGTACAAACAAAATTATTTCTTTAGATAAAAACAAGACAACAATATTGGATTTATGTTTGAAAGACATCTTACAACTTGTCATACCCTCCCATAGTTAATTCAATTGTGCTGACTAACCGCCATACCTCGTTGTGCCCTATAGTCCCCATGGCACTCCTTTAGTCCACTCCTTTCACTCACACTCAAGTGGTACAGACTTCTTTCAGCCAACAAATTCTGATGATTGGGGTTACGAAGATATACGATGATTGGGGTTAAGTGTTAGAAAGGACTTAACAGTCCTAACTTTGCCCCTTTAATAAAGACATCTTTCATTTTAATTTTATTCTAATTCTCACAAACAAATTGAAGACAAAATAATGTTAACCTCTACATAAAACAATATGTTAATTGGTGGCCTTAACATTCCCAATCTCAAGCAGTCCGTTTTAACACACCAAACGCCTCGGGCTTCGCCTTCCTCCACAGTTAGCTTCCTGACTCACAACAAGACCTCTTGTCTGAGGTAAGTGCCCTCTTATTACATTATCAATCATTTTATCAACTAATACAATCTGTCCCCTCTAACAATTATTACACCAAAAAGTCTGTAGTAATGGGTTTTAATGAAGTTTTAATCTAGAAACCATGGGTATTTTAGCTTGACTTCCTTCCCGAGCCCAAGTAGATTGAGCAAGTTGTATAATGATTAGACCTAGTAGTTCTCGTATAATACAGTATATGTGTCTTTTTATACGCCTAGATCCTTGAACTACATATCAGCTTGACTTCCTTCTCAAGCCCGAGTACATTGAGCAAGTTTTATGATGATTAGACCTAGTAGTTCTCGTACAGTACAATGTATGTGGCATAAATATAGGTTCTAAATCTGTGACCTATATATTAACTTTACATCCCGTAATACTAGATTGTACAATACATTCTCTTATTATACATAAATCTACAATAAATTCACGTATGACGTATAATATGGAAACGAACTCTACATACATATATTATAGATATACCTATAGTAAAATCGCCCATTATACATTATGTAAACCCACTATAGATTCGTATATTTTACATAAACCTACTATAAAGTTAACTATAATACGTAAACCCGATATACATTCATATATTATACGTGCATAAATCCAAAATACCTGACGGTGCATGTATTCGAGTGTGAATGTTGTTTTTTAAAGATCTAAGAGACCTACAACACATCTAATTACACCATTGTTTTTCTCGTTTAATTATACGTTATGATTTATGCATTTTTTAATTTTATTACAAGTTCTAAACAATTTTTATACTTGTTCCAACAAAAAAGTACCGGAATTTTTACAAATTTTCACTGAACATGAAATTTACGTCGTTATTACTATAAAACACCGTTAATGTATTGTATTTCTATATTAATACCTGGTTGTGATGAGAATATTTTATATAAGTTTTACAAATTTTAGAATTTTAACTCTTCTAGTTAAGTTCTTATCAATTCCCTGAAGCATTGTTTTCTTGGTTTTAGAGGTCGTAAAATTAATTACTTGGTCTTGTTGTAGTCCTTATGCCGTGTATAGTTACGATACATTACTTTCACAGGTGTAAGTAAATGAAGATATTTAAAATTGATTTAAATCAATTTAAAAATACATTTAAATTGCTAACTTATAATCGAACTTTTTTTATATAACTGGGGGCGCAGAGCTGTAACCCAGCTACTTGGGGACAAAGTGTTTGGGAGATTGTAGGCGATAGGTTGGATGCTCAGTACTCTAGATACCGACATGGCGTCCGCTCAGTGGTTGCTATTGGCGTGGACACTGCTAGAGAAGTCTGGGGTGTCCATGTTGGGTGGTAATCATTGTACGGATATTGTGTGGGGGAGATAACTGAGTATCAGGCTTGTCAATTAGCTGAAAATCAGACCAGCACTACGTGGTTCGGATTCCACGTAAATCTGTAGGTCCCTTAGTTACCCTGGCTGTTGGGCTATTAATAAATTGCCCTTTCTGAGGAACAGTTGAACACAATTAGTAACCAGACTACACTCATCCACACTCATCCTACATTCATATAATCATTCATATTCGCCTTAAAATACCAACAACTTTGTGTGGACGTCTCATATGTTTTTTTTCAATTTAATTTAATTTAATTTTAAAATTTAATTTCAATTAGCATTAAATGCTATAAATTCAAAATACTGGATGGTTGATAGTAGTCTCACAGTGGGACGTTCTAACACGACCTTTTAGGGGTCGGTGTTTGCCACAGAATTGACGATAGGTTGCGCCCTGTCAGACATCATATTTAATGGCCTTTATCAACAGACGGATATATATATTCATTTACCCACCCGTCCAACCATACAAGTACAGTGGTATACAATTGAAATTAAATGTAAGAATGTTATTAAAATATTAATTCGATACAAAAACGGGATGTTTAGTAATTGTGTTGTAAATTTGATGTACAGTGAAAACTAGTTAAAATTCCGGTACTTTTTTGTACCAACTAGGTATAAGTTATATAACAATTATTAAAACTTTTAGTAAATTTTAACACAAAAAGATTAGTCCCAGGAAAGACATTGTGGCGTTATCTTTGTTGGCAATTCACTATGCAGGGCTGGAAAACATATGGAAACGCTTTCACAAAAACGTTATTTTTTCCATGGATAATTTAATTTTTTTAAATAATTGTGTTCCATAAAGTACAATTTTCGATTAGAATAATTTACTTAAAACCGTTAAATAGGGGAGAAATAAAATTGTTCAAATTAGTCACTTTCAAACTCAAATGACCGCTAGCCTGGAAAGGATAACATTTCGAAGTCCGCTTTGTGGCAGATAATTTCTCTTGAATAGAGCTTTCATTTGATACCAAACTCGACCTAGGCTTACGTTGAAGATTTTCGTTCGACTCCTCTTGGACCGTCCACCTTAATAGATGAAATGTCGCTAATAGCGTCAGAAAGTATTTTCTTTGCAACTATCATCGTGTACAAGATTTATCATAAAAAAGTTGTGAAAGTGTTTCCATTTTCTCCATCCTGTATACACACAAGTACAAAATAAATTATTGATATCTATTATATGGTAGTATAAACAGGGAGACTGATAGATATACTGTATTCTCATTTTTGAGGAAGATTAACATGTGAATTTATAGCGTGTATATTTCCAACAAATACCTGTAAAAGGATATTTTGATGGATGCTTAAAATCTATAAACGTCTTTTAGGATACATTTTATTTATGATTTAAATGGTATACATTATGATAATGCATGTATATTGTTCGAAAAATCTGAATGTATTGTGCTTTTCAGTAATCTATAGTAAAAGGGTTTGGGAGATTGTAGGTGATAGGTTCTATCCTCGGTATTCTTAATACTGTCACGGCGTCCGCTAAATGGTTGTCATCAACTTAAACACTACTAGAAAAGTCTGGAGTGTCCGTGTTGAATGGTAGTCAAGGTTCAGATGTTGTGTAGGGAAGAGAACTTAGTATCAGACTTGTCAGTTATCTGAAAATAAGACCAACACTACGTGGTTCGGATTCCACGTAAAGCTGTAGGTCCCATAGTTGCCCTGGCTATTAGGCTATAAATAGTCCTTTCTGAGCTAAGTCGAACTCAGTTAGTAACGATGACTACACTCGTTCATCTACACTCATCACACTAATTCCTCCTCACATTCGCGCATATCTCTAAGATCGGCGTCTTAGAGATGAATAATGAATTATTATAGATATTACATGAATATTGTTTTGATTAAAATAGTGGCATTTTATTAGTAACTCATCATGGTATTTGTTGTAGTTTATAAATAAATGAATATAAATTTATTGATTTATTATTACTTTACCTATAATTCATGATAAAGTGAAGAGTTTCGTTAATGTTCATGAAAAAAGATGTTTTTTATTCACTTAAAAATTTATTAGACAATGTATTTCAGGGGAATTTTGCCTGCAAAAATAACACTTTAATTTTCAGGTACGCAAATTGTTTAGGAAATTGTTTGTGCACTTTGGTTTTCACAGTAATGTTTGAATTGCCTCCCCTCTCTTGGTGTGACACCGTACTACAAAAATGCGAAGCTGCTTGCTGCAACGTCTTCTGAGGAATTAGTTATATTTCCTATACTATTTTATCTCTGAGATTATTCACGTTTTGTGATTTTATCTATCAGGTTACCAGATTTGTCTTCTCAACAACCTATCCATAACTTCAGTAAAACATTATCTAAATACTGGTGGATTGCAGGACATAACGTTGAGGGTACATCACTCTGCTGAAACTTTACTTCTTCAAGATGGTTTGAGGCTTCCTGTATTGCTGGAATATTAAAGCACTGTTATGTATACGTCAGTAGTAAGTTTACCTTCAATAAATAATAGTTCGATAGTTTTATCTCCGATAATATCAAGTCATTCGTTGATTATTTTATGTTAATTGTGTTTTTCTCCCATCCAGTGAGAGTTGACATCACTCCAAAGCCACGAATTATTTCTATTGGCCTCCCCGTTTAGCATAAAAGTTGCTTCGTCACTGAAAAACAATAATTTAATATAATTTTCATATTATTGATTTTATTAATCATTCCATTACAAAAATATGTTTGACGATCGAAGTCATCCTCATTCAGTTCGCAAACAAATTAAATTTGTATGGTTTTTAATTATGGTATTTTAAATTTCCACGTATAGATGATTGATAAATTGCCGATAGTCTAGTTACTGAAGTAGTTGACCCATTTACGTTAACAACAATATAACACAAAATATGCGTACATTTTACCTCGTCTGTTGGTGATTTAGGTCTGTCTAATCTAGGTCGATTCTTGACAGAACTTGTTTCTTCAGAACGTATAATGTTGTTTTTTTTCAACTACTGATAGGATTTCGATCGGAATATAGATCATGAGTAAATTGATTAAATCTCTTAATTTCTTGTAAGATCATATTCAATCAACAAAACCACGCCTCATTAAAACTGTTTTACATCCCACGCCCTTCACCTAACTACATAATAAGGCTGGCAAGAGACTGTAATAGTACTGAAGATATTAAAGCACTGGTAATCAGTTTGTTTAGCTAGTTAGAATCCTACTCAGAATTGAAGTTCACCTTTGGTTATTTTACTGTTGAGATCCATGGTGATGTTGATATAGAGACCTTCTCTGTGCTGTTTAATTTCTTTTACGAAGATCTTCTAAAAAAAGAAGACACGATGAGTTTTCCAATTTTTTTAGTGCGCCCATTTGCCTTATGCATAAAAAAGTACATTTTTGTGCCTTATAAAAATCTCATAAGTTCGGTTATTCTACACCAACACAATAACATGTAATCTGGGTGTCTCCAGACTTTTGTATAGCCCTGTATAAATAAAATACAGCAGTTATAATTTCGGCTTTTCGAATATTTTACTAAATTGGTCATTGCCACTGCTCGTGTATTTTTGAATGGGAGGGTCATTACCACAACACTTGAATAGGTGGGTGCAAGGGACAGTGAGAGAGTGGGTAGGTGGTTCAATACCTCTGTATGTTTTAATATACAGAACCTCGAGAAGAAAGAAATAGCACAGCCTTGTAAATATGGTGAAAATGAACAGTTAAGGAAGCTGCAATTTTAAAATTATAAGTGATAATTTTACAAGGTATGTATTCAGTGCCAGGCCACTTTCCTCGTGTAGCCTGTAGCCTCGGTAGCCTCGTGTACACAATCGTGTAGGTTCATCTCCCCTCGTTTTATTAGTCTTCCGTAAAAGTCTGCATCACTTCAGTTGCCGATATCTATTTAAACAGTAACAGTTATGCTGATAATATTTGGAACCATCCCAATATTAACTTGGGGCGTTCAATATAAGTAATTAAATAGTAAATCTTTAATTTTTAATATTAAAAAAATATTATTCGGCCAAATAAACTCTGAAGTCTTTAGTTTTCCTTTTATTCCCAGATATTTAATTCTCATCAGTATTTCTTACAAACATATCACAGATATAAACATTGAATAATATGAACCATTTCATATGGATTACAGGTACTCACCCAACCTCCCATATGTGTACAGTGGTATTGACCCGAGCGCCCTCCCATACATATAAAATGGTATTGACCCACCCACCCTCCCATACGTGTACAGTGGTATTGACCCACCCACACTCCCAAACACGTGCAGTGGTATTGACCCACCCACCCTCTCATACGTGTACAGTGGTATTACCGCACGGTACGTGCACCCACCTGCCCGCCCATACACGTACATTGGTGTTGATATAGCTATATACCACTGTACAGTGGTATTGACCCACCCGCTCACCCATACACGTACAGTGGTATTGACCCACCACCCACCCACACACGTACATTGATATTGACCCACCCGCCCACCCACACACGTACATTGATATTGGCCCACCCATACACGTACATTGATATACCACTGTACATGTTTGGGTGGGTGGTTGGGCCATAAATACAGCTTAGAATGTCGTAAATCAATAAATAAAAGACAACTGAACATCGGGCACTCAGGGGCTTCAATTAGAAAATTTTGCGACTCTCATTTTGAGTGAACTGAGAACCATTGCTACTGATTTTTAAAAAAATAGACCGCCCAAGTCAAATGAAGTTTTCATTGAAATTTTCTGCAGACTCACACGTGTGCTGCTATCTAACATGATCTAATTGAACTAAGCATTCGGACAGTTCAACTTATGGCGTACTATTATTCACTTTAGCGTGCGCTTTTACTATCTGTGAAACAATGAACATAACTAATTTCACCGAACAGAAACCTGGCTTCACAGGGCTGTTTAGTGTTAGAGTGCGCAGTCTCCTTGTTTGTATAGTCAATATTTTAGCTTATGATAATGACCTTCATTGAACTATTATATCTACCACATTAAGACTAAACACGTATATTAGCTTAAAGTGTGACCACTAATGCATAAATTGTTGTTTATTAAGTGTGTTAGCTTCAAGATCAGTAGACAGTCATTAATACTTCAACGCTACAGTCACCGTTTGTCTCACTAGAGAACCAACAATGTGACATGTTCTAAGAGGGAATTCACAATACCAATTAGCGCCAGCAGTGAGGCGACGCAAACTTCTCCTCTGAATCCAACTAGTGCTATTTGTTCATGCATCATGCAATGTTACCGATTAAGTTGACTGTTACTTAGTAAGCAACTGACAAGATATGGGAGGATATGGGAGGTTAATGAATGTGATGAGTTGAAATGGACGAGTGTGATCATTGTTACCAGTTAAGTTGACTGTTACTTAGAAAGACACTAACAAGATATGGGAGGATATGTGAGATTAATGAATGTGATGAGTTGAAATGAACGAGTGTGATTATTGTTACCAATTAAGTTGGCTGCTACTTAGAAAGAGCCATTTATTAATAGACCAATAAGCAGAGCAACCTATAGTTTACCGTGGGATTTGAAACACGAACCTCGTAGCATTGGTGTTGTTTTTCGCATACTGACAAGTCTACTCAGTTCTCTCCCTTGCCAAATCCTGGCACCCATCTACATTTGGGCACCCTAGACTTATTTAGTGTAGTCCACGTTTATGGCAACCACTGAACGGACCATGTTAATAGCACTTAAACCGAACCTATCACCTACAGTATTCACGACAACACTACTTAGCTCCCAAATAGCTGGGTTACATCACTACGCCTCATTATTAAATTTGTTTAGAACCAATTTCAATATGAATAATTAATCATTCATATTGAAGTATTAACTGCCATTAGGAAATTGTTATCAGCTTATACTCTAATCCCAAAAAGAAAAGTACTTGTTCTAAATGGCAGATAATGTTATCTATGACGGTCAACAGTCATTTTATTTGTACCATCATACAGTAACATGTTGGCGTTTTTAGTGTGTTTTGTTATTGGTTTGTCTGCTGCCAATGCACGTAAGTACGTTTTAATTTAACGTAAATAACCGTTGCCGTATCAATTATCTCTTAAGTACCTTCCACAGACGTAAGAATTGATAACAAGTTGTTTACTGACAAACCAATTTGTATGTTTTCGTTTAAAACTGGTTGTGTTCTTGTATGACATTGAGTAGTGGGTAATGAATACTTCCACTGCTATTACCTCGAAAAAGTTTGGAATTTAACTGAAACAAATATTCGTGATCAGTGAAAATATTCTAAATTAACCATGAATATTTACTGTAATGAATCTAGCTGTACATTAATTACGCTGTAATCAGTCATCATAAGTGCTGTTAATAACAAAATAATATTAAATTAAATTTAAATTGCTTAAAAAAGAAAAAATTAAAGAAAGCTAATATTTTCAGGTATGGTTATCCAAAAAATGAACATCTCAAATCAAATCCTTTATTAACACATAATATAGATTTAATTTATTTTATCTACATAAAATAAATTAAATGTAGATAATTATTAATGTAGATAAGTTTATTAGTTTAAGAACGTAGTATTATAACATGTTTGTGTAGATGTAATTTAGTTTTTAGCACTTGAAAAAGGTTTGGGTTTTACCCAGTCGAAACGTCGTGATTGGTAATTTTCACGTAATGATGGCAAATGTCTAACAACGTTTGTCTCCCCCATCTGATACTCCATCATTAACAAATTTCAAAAACAAAGTTAACACATAATTCTTGTTACAATTATAAATTCTATTTGTACAAACTTTGTGTCTTGCCAAATTAACTATAACTACTACTAATATAATACTGTATCAATTAATTAATATTTAATATAAATCTTGTACTTCAGACATGTGATGTAGTCGAATGTATGAAATAGTAATAACTCTGAATACTCAAAATATAAATTTAAGCATACATTGAATAATGTTGCCAAATGGATAGTTACAAATTAAAATAATTTAAAAAATATTTAATAACTTGGAACTTTATCATCTTGCTCATAAAGTAACCATGTTTCCGTCGGACTCATAAACGAATTAAATGTTTTACATAAGTTGGCAATTTGTTAGATAGTAAAAATGAATGAATGAAAAAGCCTTTATTTTCGTGGCGAATTTAGGACTATACAGTCCTCTCTTCCACTTAACCACAAATAAGGTTTATTTGGCTCTAAAATATTACTTGAAACATAATTTTTAAGTTATATTTTATGACCTTATATATTTAGGTCAGTTAGTATAATAATTTCAACAAAATATTTAACTATATTAAATAAAGTAGACCGCAAATAAATAGCTGGGCTATTTATGTATGGGCTTACATATCGGGTTTTTTGTGTATTTATTTTTTTTTTTACACAATGAATGAGAAATCAACAATACAAGTGTACGTCACACAACCAAAATGCATTACAACATAAGTAAAGAATGTACAAATATTATGGTGATCGATTTCGGTAAACCAGGTTTACCCTCCTCACACCAGGGACTTTCAAAAGAATCGATCATCATATTTGTACATTTTGTACTTATATTGCGATACATTTGAGTTGTGTGACGTTCATTTATGTTGTATTTCTACCAACATTTAATTTTGTATCTAATAAAGTATGTCTTATGAAATAAAGATAACATTGATCTAAGAAAGCGCTCAATTTTAGCTATTTTTGGTACCATCAACATTATTATAAAGCACGTCTTTCTAGAAAGTGAGTAAAATCAATTCGCTCATTCGGTAAATGTTCGTGATGTTCAAAACCACCAGAACTCTTAATTCTGTACAGTTTGAAATAGTTATAATTACTGACCCACCCGCCCCGCCCAAACACGTACAGTGGTACTGACCCACCCGCCCGTCCAAACACGTACAGTGGTACTGACCCACCCGTCCACCCATACACGTACAGTGGTACTCCAAATGAATGTGATTCCCCCATCTCTCTCTCTCTCTCTCTCTCTCTCTCTCTCTCTCTCTCTCTCTCTCTCTCTCTCTCTCTCTCTCTCTCTCTCTCTCTCTCTCTCTCTCTCTCTCTCTCTCTCTCTCTCTCTCTCTCTCTCTCTCTCTCTCTCTCTCTCTCTCTCTCTCTCTCTCTCTCTCTCTCTCTCTCTCTCTCTCTCTCTCTCTCTCTCTCTCTCTCTCTCTCTCTCTCTCTCTCTCTCTCTCTCTCTCTCTCTCTCTCTCTCTCTCTCTCTCTCTCTCTCTCTCTCTCTCTCTCTCTCTCTCTCTCTCTCTCTCTCTCTCTCTCTCTCTCTCTCTCTCTCTCTCTCTCTCTCTCTCTCTCTCTCTCTCTCTCTCTCTCTCTCTCTCTCTCTCTCTCTCTCTCTCTCTCTCTCTCTCTCTCTCTCTCTCTCTCTCTCTCTCTCTCTCTCTCTCTCTCTCTCTCTCTCTCTCTCTCTCTCTCTCTCTCTCTCTCTCTCTCTCTCTCTCTCTCTCTCTCTCTCTCTCTCTCTCTCTCTCTCTCTCTCTCTCTCTCTCTCTCTCTCTCTCTCTCTCTCTCTCTCTCTCTCTCTCTCTCTCTCTCTCTCTCTCTCTCTCTCCCTCTCCCTCTCCCTCTCTCTCTCTCTCTCTCTCTCTCTCTGTCTCTGTCTCTCTGTCTCTCTCTCTCCCTCCCTCTCTCCCTCCTATTTTCGCTCTCGCTCCGGACGGCCGCGTAATAATGCTCCGAGCTCAGCCTAGTGGTGGCCGCGCCAACTCTCAAACATTGTCTGACATTCTCTCTCTCTCCTATTTTCGCTCTCGCTCCGGACGGCCGCGTAATAAAGCTCCGAGCACAGCCTAGTGGTGGCCGCGCCAACTCTCAAACATTGTCTGACATTTTAACATTAACTTTTCGCTTCTTATACATGTGTATTCATAAGCGTCATTTGGGAGTGGCAACTGCCAACCAAAAAATGTGCAGCATGGTATTTTGCACCCCAGACATTTTACATAAAAGTCTGAAAATTTTACAAACAACTTTCAGTCAGAATACATTTCAAAAGGGCGATAACATCTAATGATTTTCTTTAACCGATTTTTACTTTGGTAGTATGTTAATAATAACTGAATCAGCCTATTATGTTATGTGTTTAGGAATTAATAAGTAGGGTCTAGTGTAACATGCAAGCGTGACGAAAGATTTAGCTAGCGGTGTCTTTGACGTCCGATCTTGGCAACACTGTAATATTCAGACTGCACGTTCGTACCGAGATTTGGCAACGTGGGCAAAATTCCATGTTTGAGACTGATTACTGATTCAACTAAAATAATAAATGATTATTATATTTTAAATACTACTTAAACTTAGAAAAACGATTACTTTCTCAATAATTATTGTATTTTATTCAATAGAGTACCCTAAAATGTTGTTTATCAAAATATAAATGTTTATGGTATTATGTTGAATAAAATGAAGTTATTTAAATATGAATATAAATGAGTATAAAGATTCCGAAATTCATTTTAGACTTTGAGTTGAGTGAACATTGTTTACTTTACAAATAGTTTGGTTTATAAATTATGGTAAATAGCAATTAGTATTTTGTTTAAACCCAATAATGATAGCAATATTGTTTTTTATTAATAAGATAAAGCTCGAAAATGATATTATTGGGTAGACTAAACTTTATGAGAGCTGTCTATAGTTTCACATATTTTCTTATTGACAATAATTGTGAAATCAAACCATTCTCAAACGTCAAAATGTCATAAAACACTGTTCCCAGCATGGACTATTTTTACCATTTTTTCCGGGGGGGGGGACTTGCCACCCCAGTTAAAAATGTTTAATGGCGCTACTGTGTGTATTCATTGGTGAAACTGAGCGAGTCGCCTGCCCCGAGGACTTTCAGTGTTGTGGGGTAGTCGGTAGACCAGTGCTACCAACTGACGTTTGGTGAATCTTCCGTCACGGTGAACTCTCTTTAATTCATTTAACAATATATGTTGTCAACAGAGGTGGTATGCAGGGTGAGTGAAACGGAGCGGGTCACTTGCCCCGAAGACTTCCAGTGTTGTGGGGTGGACCAGTGCTGCCAACTGACCTTCGGTGACCCATCCACTAGAGTGTACGTAGTCTCACATTACAGGTTTTGTCTTATACTTTATTTATTGAATGACCCGACTGACTTCAGAACGGTTTTCCAGAAAATTCTGGAACTACATGGAGTTTGGTAATGCTACAACCAATGGCGTGGCAATGTAAGGCAGCCGTAACCATGGTAACACCTTTAAGTGTTGCATTGTTGCCACGTGTCAGTTCTCTAAATACAACTATAACCTGTAGGTCATAATATTTGTTTTGATATTGTGAATTTGAGTGTGAGTAAACCGTATTATGATCGTACTATTTTTTATTTCTTTTGTTGTTTTTTTGTTTCTTATTGTTTACAGATTGTTCTTATCGCACTGTGTTTATATTTATCAATAGTATAATTGTTTGGACCAATTAAAAATACCTCTTAAAGTGAATTTCATCCACAACAAGTAACTATTTCCTGTTGTATGTCAAACCACAAAGCGTACTTACTCTTGGCAAGACCGCGGATCAGATATTCACTGAAATGCCACAAAGCGCGCTCCTGTCAAGTCGGGATATAAAGTATGCATTAATTAATGTATTTCATTTTGTTTTTTAATTTTCTACCTAAAATTTACGAACATGATATTAGAGATAAAGATTTGTACTAAACAGAACACTTGAAGTGTTTACTTCCAACTAATGATTGGAAGGCAGAACATGAAAATTACGCATATTAAAAAAAGAATGTTGGATCTGATCTACTATTGGTTAATAGATTAGTTCAATTAATTTTAATCAGAGGCAGACTGTGGGCTATTGAAACATTCAAAAATGTTAAATTGTGTTGTTTTATTATTATTATATATTTTTTTATTGTTTATTCTAGTCGATGGATACAAACCTTATCCAACTGGAAGACATAAGATTTTAACATTTGTAAGGAATGCGCATTGTGTTTTCATTGTTGTTTATTATTAATGTTTTATTGCTGTACTTTTACTATATATATATCATGTCCTGTTTTTCTGTTTGTTATTATATTTAGCCCACCATTCTTTTAAATTATTTATGTTATTCATTGTTTATGCCACTGGTATGACGCATACAAAATTATATTGTTTAGGTTTAAAACTCGCTGATGGTCAGGCGGTAATATGGACTTTTCATTCATGAACCTATCAGTTTTATTATATTTATGGTTATTTTGTTAACCTGTCCTTATTTTTTTATAAATATTTTTTCATTATTGTAATAGTCATAATCTGCTCTATAGCATTGATAAATTTTTAAATAAATCATTTACGGTTTGCAGTTAAGTTTCCGTAGTGAAAACGCCAAAAACATGGGTTTGTGTTAAGGGCAGTCTGACCTGAAAAAATTTATTTTTTTCTGAATTTTTGTTTTTTATTGATTATTTTTCTTTGAAATGTCCTGAATCCAATGATATATAACACTTAAGGATAATAAAACTACATCATGCTGTAAAAAAATTAAATAAGTAGGTCTGCACAGCGTTTGAGGCGAAGTTTTGGAGCCTGCAGTAGTTTGCGGCGCGCATACACTACATATAGTAATGATTTGGTTGTGTTTGTTGCTGTGATTTAGGTTTCTACAGTTGCCTACTCTGCTTGAAAAGTATGTTTTTTTGTTGTTTACTTCTGCTGTCAGTTTTTTGAGTGTTTGTGTTGTTGTTATTGAAAAGTGGTAGCTAATGTGAAATGTGTGTAATTGTAGCCTATTGTTTGTTCTAGTGTTGTTGTCATAGTGATTGTTGTCGTAGTGATTGTTTTAAATAATTATTATGGCTAATAAAAAGAAAATTGTAAACAGGAGACATGCTTTCAAAGCTAGGAAGATTGTTGGGAAATCTAAACCTCAAACCCCAGATGAGCCTAAGCCTATTTCATCTTCTAAACCAAGCACATCTTCAAGATCAAAGGAGAAACTAGACTATAACTTCTCTGTATATAACATCAAAAATGAAAGTCTGTAATATGAAATATTTGATGTAAGTATTTTGAAAAATATTTTTACTGAAGTAGCTGTCTGCAGGTTATGCCATGGTTCCCTTAGCCTATCAAAAACATCTGCGGTTGGCTTAGCTACTGAATTTAGTATCACCTGCCTAAGTTGTGATCATAACTTGAAAGTAATGAACTGCAGTAAGATAACTAGGCCTAAACCTGATGAAAATGGTTCAACTGAGCATATTTACTACGACTTGAACCTTAGGCTTGTATACGGTATGCGCGTTATAGGTAAAGGTTATACATCGGCTCGCACTTTTTGTGGTATGATGAACCTCCCGCCACCGTCTACTAAGTATAAAAAATTTGAGGACATTCTAAGGGTTGCAGTACAAACTGTATGTAATGACTCAATGAAGGCTGCTGTAGACGAGGCAGTCACAGTAAATGAAAACAACAGAGATTTGTGTGTAGCTTTAGATGGCTCCTGGCAGAAGAGAGGCCACGTTTCACTGAACGGAATAGTCTCTCTGACATCAGCCGATACCGCAAAGGTCCTTGACATTCATGTAATGTCCAAGTATTGCCAGTGCCCAAATAAGCCTACTCAACATCTTGATTCTTGCTTAGCAAATTATTCGGGAACTAGCGGTGGAATGGAAGTAAGTGGGGCAGTTCAGTTATTTGAAAGATCCGTTCCACGCTACAACATTCGATACCTCGAATACTTGGGAGATGGTGATACTAATGCCTACAAGTCAGTTTGTGATGCACAACCCTATGGCCCAGATGCTGAAATAAACAAAATTGAATGTGTAGGCCATGTGCAAAAGCGCATGGGGAGTAGGCTCATGACCCTGAGAAGCACATTGAAAACTCCGTTGGCTGACGGTAAAAAGCTTACCGGAAAAAATCGCCTAACTGAACTTGCAGTGAAAAAGTTTCAAATTTACTATGGCTTGGCCATTAGGAGGAATCAAAATAATTTAGAAGGCATGAGACAGGCTGTCTGGGCAATATATTTCCATGTATTAGCAAATAATGAGAACCCCTGCCACCAGCTCTGCCCCAAGGATGAAAATACTTGGTGCAAATTTAATATTGCCAAAAAAAATAAACAGACATATGACCACAGGGAACATTTTCACTTGCCAAGTGTAATTATGCAAGAACTTAGGCCTACATTCAAAGCCCTATCAGAACCTGCATTGTTGAAGAAGTGTTTAAAAGGGAAGACTCAAAACCCCAATGAAAGTTTAAACAATATTATTTGGTGTCGGGTCCCAAAAAGAACCTTTGTAAGTCTGGACACCCTCAGCTTTGGAGTATTTGATGCAGTATTATCATACAATGATGGCTATTTGTCCAAAATAAAAGTTTTAGAACATATGGGGTTTGCTGCTGGGCTCAACATGGTCAAAGCTATGAGGCGTCTTGATTGGGAGCGAGTCTACAAAGCCGAAAAAGCTGTACAAGACATTGAAAAAAAGATTCGTCAAGCCAGAGTTCTTGCAAAAAGGAAGTTGGAGGACCTCTATGCTGAAGCAGAAGATCCTGACAACCCTTCTTACAGTGCTGGACACTACTGACAGTGAGTAAAGCCATAATTTTTCTTTATAATTAGTTACTTCAATCGTATTTTCGCGTTTTCCGAAAACTTACTTTTTTCAAACGAGATGTCACATATCTCGGGAACTAATAAAGATATCTTCACAATTTTTTTTTACAGGTAGATATCAATAAATACTAGTGACTGACACAGGCTTTTGCTGTTTTTTTAGATGTAGGCAGAGATATAAAATATTAATAAAAAAAATCAATTTAAAAAATCAATTTTTTTTATAATTCCCTAAAAAATTCAAATTTACTAATAAAGACAAAATCTTGTGTCTGTCACTAGACATTAAGCCAATCTACAAAAAAAAAATTATTAACCTAGGCCTATTACTTTAATAGTAAAGTGACATTTGGTTAACATTACGTTATATGGAAGTCGGACTGCCCTAAAAACGCTTCGGTTAGTAGTACTGATTAATGATTATAACACTTCAAATAGGCTTGTCGACTTCCCAGCGGTGACTTGGGAAACGGATCATAAACAACTCAATGCCTTCCTAGGGATTATATAGCTTTGGAAGCCTAATTAATGAAGTTATAAATTGACTAACGTTTTGCTGTAATACAAAGTCTAACAATAAAATAAAATGATGAGCAACTTTTAGACACGTGCTTAAGAGCACGTATGTAATGTACTTAAGCCTTTATGTTGAAACTTGAGGTGAGTAATTTGCGAGGTATATAGGGTTAAACAGCAAACATACATATTTATAGTCTGCATGTGTTGCTACCAGAGAGCATTTTGACGACTGGGTGACGGCGCTGTGTGTACGCACGCTCATCGTATGTCTCTTCATGGGCGGACTTTACATGGTCGGCAGGTCCATCCAGTTCTGCAGAAGGCGATATCTCGGTCAGTACACAGTTTAGTCTCTCAACATATAACATGTTAATAGAATCTAGAAAGAGTGAAAGATCACAAAACAAGTTTGGTACAGTTTAATGTGTTGCAATCGGTTATTGGTCAATTAATTATTTCCCAATTTTATAATCAAAATTAGTAAAGTTACCCTCCCTTGAGACAGAAAAAATATTTTTAAAACTTCTATCCACTACATTAGAACTTTTTAAGTGGTGAATTTAGCTGATTTTAAATCACTACTAAGACAAAACCGTTCAAAGTATAAATTTAATATTTTAATAACTACGACTTTTACAAATAACTGAGGGGATTAAGATTTTTTTTTATGAAAATGTTTATAATTTTAAAGGTAAAAAATAGACGTTTTCACCATTAAAATTATAATTAGGTTTACATTTCTTAATTTAAAAACATCTTGATCTCTTCAGTTATGTGTAAAAAACGTAGTTATAAGAAAACTTAATTTGTACTTTGAATTGTTTTGTGGCTCTAATGTGTTGGTTAAATTTTTTTCCTGTCTCAAAAAAAATTATTGGAAAATAATTAATTCACCGAAAAATGATTGCACCACCTTAAAAGTACAAGAGGGAACAAATTACAGTGATCAATTTCGGTAATCCATATTTCCCATCCTCAGAGCAGATGGGCTTAAAATACTATGCGGACTGTCATTACAGCTATGCTGTAGTTTTCTGTAGAATATTCTCAAACCAAGATATCCCATGAAATAAGATTGGGAAGTGAAATCAAAACATTCTATGTGAGGATGGATTTTCTTCGTTTGATAGTATAAAATAATTTGACTGTCTCAATTTAAAATAATTACTTATATGTTAAGTGGAAATTTTTAATACAATCACTAAGATGTAAATGTCGAACAAGTTCCAATATAGGTATGGAATTCATCGAACAAGTGTACAAAGGTGAAGGAAAAATGCAAAATCGATCGACAAAATATCCCAGGCTTACTCCAAGGTCTAAATGCAAATGAAAAACTGAATAATTAGGTAAAAAATTAAACAAAAGTCTTGTGGGTCACCCATCCTGTTCTGTGTACCTATTATAAGACTGATGCATTCCATTTTCATGAAAATTAGTGTACATATTTCTCAAAACTTATTACTAAGGGTACGAATTTTGCATTGAAATATTTTCTAAAAACTAGCCAAAAATGTTAAATTTGTACTGTTTTTGTTTGATGTTTATTTAAAGACAAAAAATTGCATACGCTTTTGAAATACATAATTAACTTAAACTTGATTGCGTATTGTGATATGTTTTGGTAAATTCTTTAACTTATTTATGTTTAAAATATTTTAATAGTCCATTGTAAAAGAAGAATTTTCTCCTTTGTGTGTGACTACAGTAACACACCTACTTCACAACCCATACATTATAAATAACTATGTAATATTTACATTACTTAACTGAAAGTCCTATGTTAAGGTAAATACTGTTCGGAAGAAACAAATCTGCCAAGGTACAAACCACTGGGAAAAAACAGTATTGGTGAGTAAATACAAATTACTTAGCTCAGCTATTGAAATACTTAAATATATGTTAGTACAGCATTGTAATAGTTATGTAAATAAGATATAAATAGACTAATCTGAAATCACATACTGCATTTTAAAAAGATTTAAAAAGATAAGAGTTCCAATTTTAAAAAATAAGAGTAACAGTGAAATACTATTCTTAGGAGGAATACTGCATACTGTTTATGTGACCTTGACCAATTGATGGGAAACTCATCTATTGATTTGAAATAATAAGAGAGCCATCTTGAATTAATGATGACTGATAAAGTTAGAAAACCGATCAAAGTTTCACAAATGTATTTATAACTGATTTCCTTCATGTATGTGTTTGATTATTAAACATAAAGTTTGTCATAACTATGAGCTAACATCCTGATTTAAGTTTATAACTATAAGTTGAAGTCCTAGAAAACAAAAAAAAGTTTTATTTTGTTTAATTGTGAAACATAATCTAAATATTTATTTTTCATGTCCCCATGCAACATCCTCAGTTTATCGGATTCATCGTTACATCGGTTTGATATTCAATAAATGTTCCATCCAGATAGTCAGAAGACGCTGATCGTTCAGATACGAACGAAGATGCGTGGCGAATGACTAAGAAGAGTGTTGACTAAGTTGAACGAGCGTTACTAAGTAATGTTGACGTTCCTTAGAAAGGGCCATTCATTAATAGCCAAATAGTTAGGGCAACTAAAATACCTGCTTAGCGTAGAATTCGAACCACGTAATATAGTCTGATTTTTGGCAAACTGACAAGCCTTATAATACTCAATATCCAAATACTGACAATCGTCCACTCCCAGACTTCTCTGGTAGTGTCTACGTCGACGGTGACCATTGAGCTGATGCCATATCGGTATTAAGAGGTTAGAATAGAACAATTCGCCTAAAAACAAACACATGGCACCCAAGCTACGCCACACTACCGGCTGTAAGAGGTTCTAGTTCTTATAAAAGATTTAAGAACAATTTTGTATAGAAGAGTTACTTTCTCATGAAGTTTCAGCTTCACAACTCAAAATTATTTGTTGTACATACATTTGATCAGGGATGCAAACATATATGTTGCAACTAAGAGCCATTTGCACCAACTCAGTTTAAACTAGAATAATTTAATATTGATTTTATACATAATATTAACTAAGAATTGAGTTCTATATGATTAGTTTATGGCAATAGAGGCGTTTAATATTCATTGTAATTTAAACAAAAACCTGTTTTAAATCAAACGATTTTTTTTTTTTTTTTTTTTTTTTATTCTTTGTATTTACATTATTTGTATCGAGAGTAAGGGGTAAAATCATTCTTTTTGGAAATCGGACAAAAGCAAATGTTTTAATCCAAGTCGAAGGAGAGTCTTTGACTTTGAGCAAATAATTAACCATCTAAAACACATCCTAGAGTTAATCCTTTTGATGTTAGAATAAAGAGGAACTATTGAACGGTTGTCATTTCCGACTTGCCAATAATGTTTTGCGTTTTATTTTGTGTGATATAGAATCTGTCTTTTTGCAATATAGTACGAGTTTTTTCTAACTAATTATGATAAAATCTTGTCTTCAGACTTACTGTAATTTTTACCCCTTCTTTTTTATCTTATTTTGTTCTTCCACAGGTAATCAAGAGTATTCAGTGTACGTGTGCTATAGAATATTTCTATCGGGACATTTTTAGTTGAATTATACTTTTCTACAATGGCAGCACTAAATAGTTTACTATCTCTGTTGTTACACGCTGTACCTGCTCAGGAAGAAAGTCAACTGTTATTATCCAGCTAGAACTGGTTTAAAATAGACAAAGCCTTGCAGTTACATTAATTAGAGGTTTTTTTCTTAACCAAGGTAACTATTGACTAAAGCAATCACTGTTTATCTAGACAATCTGCAACCTTGCTCACGTACTTACTGTATATGTTGTAATACGAAGAGAAACATCATTGTCTGATTTGGATTGTTAGTGATAACTACTTATTATATTTTTATGTTGTATTTTTACAAACAAAAAAAAAACTCCTAGAAAAGTGCAAATTTCTAGGTCAATATGTAGTAAAAGATCTGAAAGAAAACACCTAGCACACGAGAGGCCTTTAAAAAATTATGACGTAGAGAGGGTAGCACCGACTAACAGCACACTACTATATCATCTTCTCTTAGTAAACAACTAGCTTAACTATTACACCAGTGGGGGCTGTGATAATTCTTATTAAATGGGCTGTGAATATATAGATTTTTCTGGGATCAAAATTGTTTAGTTGCCCCCTTTGTCTTTTGAATTTAAAGGACATTTCTTGCTCTCTCTCTGAGTAAATTGTTTTTCTATACTGGTAACAGTTTATGTGGTACGTAAATAATCTTTTTGTAGATCAGTAGACATAAAAGAGCTTTAAATCAATACTGAAGGTGATCAATAAACGGAATTCGTGATTTGCATTAGTAAATATCGTAGTAACTACTAATTCCTTATCAATCCTTTTAATCGTTCTCCTTTGCTCACTGACCTTTTAATGCATCCTTTTCGACTCCATTGCATATACATTTAACAAACTGAACCAATACAAATATCAAAATAAGTTTAAGAGTCAGCAGAGATAGTTTTAATCCAAATTAAACAGTTATTTCTAAACGGAATTTTTCCAAACAAATTGCATTTTATCAAGATTAAATTGTGCATTGGAATTGCTTTGCATATTCCTAATTAGTTTTATAGAAAAAATCATAAAAATATTTAGTTTGAAGTTTTTTTCACCTATTTTTCAAGACTAGGCGTATGTATTCAAAATATTAAAAGCAAATCCAATGCGCAATACGATAACGTTTAAAATGACACCTCATACACAACTTTTGGTCAATAAATAACGAAAAAATATGGATTCGCAAATAACATTAGTTTTATGGGATTAAAGCCAACATGTCCGACAACCTCTGCAGGCTCTTAAGAAAGGTTCGTTCAGTTCATTATAGGTTCAAGAACATTCTATGAGGATGGTCTAAGTAGAGAAGTACAAACATCTAAGTGCAGGTCTTTAGACTTCTCCTGTTATATAAATAAAATATGTGAAGATTCCTTTAGTAACTATATTATAGGCCTTTAGGCCATTTACACTCATCCTTCACATATGTCTTGCAATAAAGTACATAATACTATCAGAGAAACTACTTTCCATTGTGGAATGGATGATTTTTATCTGGCCCATGAATATAATTGAAAGAAGGAAGTTATTCATGTCAAGTTTCATTTTAAGATTTAAAGACCAAATGAATAAACCCACAAAAATTAATCCGTATTTGTGCCCCATTTAAAAGAAATTCAACACAGTGTTTAGTGTCGATACGTTCTCTTGCTTATTGGCCACTGATTAGATTAAGAGGGATGGATGTCATTTGTGTTTTGGTTTTCTGAAAATGTAATTAGTATGTATTTAATCTAATAGTCTACAATTTGTTGTGGTTACTTTTATGAAGAATTCTTTCTAATTACATAACAAATCACAAAATGTAAGGCATATGAAGACGTTAATGTGGATATCTGGAATTGTGAACCTTTTTCTCTCTTATTTTGAGAATTTTATTTTAGAGTAGTTGTAGTGTTTTAATTTTTGCTGACATGTTAGAATTTTTCCTCTAATAGTAGCACACAAGGTTAAGGTCTTGCAGTATAATAGCGCTTGCAAGTTTTTGTTCCGAATTTTGAGGAAACCAAGCAAGATTCCTATCAAGTTCAAACTCCAGGACCTTAGCATTCTGGTTACTGGTCATAAACAAAATATATTTGATCAGCAGGTGGTTCTTCGGTTGGCTTACGTTTGGAAATTTCCTTTCTGTTTGAAAACTAACTTAAGCAAAAATAGCTTAAATATACAAACTAGGTGGTTGGTAAATTCATTGAATATCAAAGCAGAGAAAACAATAAACCATAACTCTGACTATGTTATTAGCTCACATTTATGACAAATGCGTAAGCAGGAAAACTGTTCGTCAAGATAAATGTATGCATTTTACAGAAAAACTACTTTGAAATCAAAAGTGGTTTATCATGCAATTAAGTTATTTAAGTTACCATACTAGTATATGTGTAAGTAGGATGTCATGATAGTTTACCTTTTGTAATTTAATTTAATCCAGCTATAAGGTTATACAGTACGTATTTTGTTAATGTATAAGTCGTATAACATAGGTCCAAGAACTGACCATTGTGGGATCCTATATTCTTCTACATGTCTATTGTCATTATCATAAAATTATGATCAAACATTGCGTTATGGGGTGCATTTACATACAAATTTATTTGACTTACAACAACCAACACAAAGTCACGTCAACATCCAAGCTACAAAAAATACAATTGTACGAGGGATGTACCTCGTCTCTAAACAACAATACTAAGGATCAGTGATGAGACAGGTGGTTAAATAAATATTTAACTATAATTTGTATTTTATTTTTACTTTGTTAAAATACAAAAATCAAATTATCTCACACAACAATGAGTTTAAATATACATTTTGTAGAAAATGACAAAAAAGCTACCTCTATCACTCTGAACGTAATCAATAGGAAATAAGTTAGAAAAAATAGTCCAAAACCTATGAAATATAAAAGTAAACTAAAGGATACAAACATACGTTAATTTTTAATGCTTTTATTTATAGATATCTGTCTTGACTGTCATTTAATTAATATATCTGAGTGAATTACACAACATCACTCTAGAGGATATGCTAATTAAAAACTGCCCATCCAACTTCGGCAAAGTTTTTGTTCACAGAAAATGCAAATATACCTTCACATAATATTTACATATACTAAAAAAGAAGCCATAAATTGATGTCTTGGAGGATAGGAGGTTTGTCAACCAGGTGGGTTGCAGTTTCCTGTTTGAATGGCTCTGTGTGCAGTTCAAATGCAAACCGGTAACATTTATGGTCAATCAAATTATCCCCATCTAGACTTATACAGTGATGGGAGGAATGCATTAACCTGAGGAATGCAGAATTGGAGGTACTTGCGCTGGGGCTACTGAGCGCAATCTAACGCCAAATCACAGCACTTATCCAAAGGATGAGTTCATTTTATTTAGTATCCGGAACAGAACAAATATAAAGGATAAAATTGTTTTCCTGTTCAGTTAAAACAGCATACCTATACAATTTAGGATGATTCACAATATAACGTAGAATAAAAACATGAATAATTTATGTACCTTCATTGTATAAGAATGTGTCCCAAATTTATAGTTGTATTAACCATGACTCAGCTGTCAATTTGACACACACGATTCATACGTACTAATATAAATTTGATATAAACAATCTTCAAGAATAAATCCATTTAGATAATGCTGTACGAGTTGGTGCGTCTTTTGCAGACAATAGTGCGTGACTACATATAATTCTTCTCTAGAAAAAATTTATATTACATTAACTTTAAATATAGGTAGCTTCACACAAAAGTATTGGCATTGAAGACAATGGTTAAAACCTACCTCTGAGGATGTGAGAATAAACTATATAACTGAATTGGTAATGGTAATAGCTAGCCACAGAATTACACACATTGTATAGGGGAAACAACATTTCTTCAAAATTCATACTGTTTTATTTTAATATAACTTATATTAAAATAATTATTCTTTTATTCATTTTATTATTTTCCAAATAATAGTACTGTAATTGATTACGGAAACAAATACAGTTCTTGCTTGGAAATGATTAACTTCTCTCCCTCATTTTTTCGCACTTGTCTAACTAATAAATAATGATTGGTCGGTAGCGTAGTTGGTTCAATCCCAGCTTCATAAACTAAAGGTTCTCAGTTCGATCCCAATCAGAGTCATAACACATTTTGAGAAGGATCAGCTGATAACCACCGGCTGTTCATTTGTCATTGGGCTATTAATTAATGACACTTTCTATGGAATAGTCGGCCTTAGTTTGTAACAATGACTACATTCGCTCATCTACACTCATCACACTCATTCGAAATCCATATTCGCCCATATCTTGACGATCGGCGTCTTATGAATAAATAAATAAATAAAATAAAAATAAATAAAACAAAATAACGAAACATTACAAATTACTGCGCACAGTAATAAAAAGAAAAGCAAACTACAGACTTGTTTACAGAGCACAACCTACAACTATTTAGCTCTGATTAAAACTGATGTAAGTGACTGAAGTAAGTAAATTAGTTGTTTGGAACTAGTGTTAGTAAGTAAAATTATGACTCTCGTAAATTATTCATTTATTCCTGTTGACTTGCTTTAACGTTTAGGATTTGAATCATAGTGATTAAGTTTGAGGTAGTTTATTTTAATTTTCTAGAATTTTAATATGAGAAAACTGTTAATTTGTGATTCATATTTAGTCCGGCAGAAGAGTTGGGAAGTTGAGTTCAGTTCCGAGAAACCTAACACATTAGGTATATCTCGAGAGCCTATATCAGTTTGGCCTTCGTGGACTGGACTGGCAAGTTGCGTTCTGACAACCACCCTCAGTCCACAAACTAGCTATGGCCTCCATGAACTGGACTGGCAAGGTGCGTTCTGATAACAGCACTCATTCCACAAACTAGCTATGGCCTCCATGAACTGGACTGGCAAAGTGTTTTCTGACAACGGCGCTCAGCCCACAAACTAGCTATGGCCTCCATGGACTGGACTGCAAGGTGCGTTCTGACAACAGCGCTATGGACTCCATGGCCTGGACTGGAAGGATGCGTTCTGATAACAGCGCTCAGTCCACAAACCAGCTACTGCTTCCATGGACTGGACTGGCAAGGTGCGTTCTGACAACAGCGCTCAATCCACAAACTAGCTATGCCTTAACCACGCTCAGTCCAAAAACAAGCTATGGCTTCCATGGACTGGGTTGGCAATGTGCATTCTGACAACAGCGCTCAGCCCACAAACTAGCTATGACCTCCATGGACTAGACTGGCAAGGTGCGTTCTGACAACAGCGCTCAGTCCACAAACTAGGTATGGACTCCATGAAATGGACTAGAAGGATGCGTTCTGATAACAGCGCTCAGTCCACAAACTAGCTATGCCCTAACCAAGCTCAGTCTAAAAACAAGCTATGGCTTCCATGGACTGGGTTGGAAGGTGCGTTCTAACAACAGCGCTCTGTCCACAAACTAGCTATAGCCTCTATGGACTGGACTGGTATAGTGCAGTCTGACAACCAAGCTCAGTCCACAAACACTCACCTTGCTCAAAAGTGTTCAGTTCACAAATTACAGAAAACAGCCTGAATTTGTGTAGCATAGAGATGAGTAATCTGTATAGAGTTAGTTTATCAATGATTGTATCCCTTAAAGGAAGAGAGGAAAATGTGCATAGTAAGATACCGAAATAAATAAGTAAAACATTTATTCTAATATGATTATAAATAACAAAATGTAACCTATTATATAATGATGATTTGTTTTAGCTTCAGATATCGACACAATATCTGCTATAATAGGAACTTCTTTCTACAATGTGAGTTCAGACAGAGTGGAATCTTTCAGAGGTAAATACTACAGAGTTTGTTAGCAAATTACTTAAAATAAATATTTTAGCAGATATTTTCCCTTGAGTAGAATCAATTTACAGATTCTGATATTTTTGGATATATAATAAATAGTTCACTAATCTTTTAAAATTGTCATAGGTACAATATACAAAAACAGTTTTTTTTTTATTGAATCTAGAAAATACATATTTAAACAAATTGTACAAGGTAGTTTAACCTATTGTGATTCTAAATAAATATACAAAGCTTTTGGTTGTCCTTGGCCCTATAGAAAATTTTTATACTTGTTGAAAATACAAAATTGAAAAGTACTATTCAAAGTATAATACATATTTTAGCCTCAAAATAAGCACTCAGTAACACTTTCTCACATTATGTAACATTATTGTTACAATAAAATATTGATGATAATATTTTGTTCACTTAATACTGTATATTTAATTTAATGGTAACTAATAGTATTTCATTACAATCCAGTGCTGAGTTTTGTACATACTTTCAACTCTCTAGGTATTCGGGAAAAAACTTTAAAATCAATTACAACACTTTTACGTAGCAGGCAAGTGAGTTAGTAAAATTGTATTAATCATTTAAAAGTAAAATTAAATGCATATTATTTAATGTTACCCGATTAATTAATTATCATATAATAATTATGTTGCAGTGAGTGCTCCCATTTAATTTCGGCTGTTCAGCTGCCCAGTTCCATCTGTTTGGTGAATAGAAAACATAAAAATGGAATCATACCAAAGACCACTTTTATAACGTAATATAGTTTAAATAATTATGTATCATATAAACAAATCGATATCTTTAACACTGTTCTCTTTTAACCTGGCATTGCTCCTAAAAGGTTAAAAAGAATTCTTCAGTTATGTTCAACAAAGCTAAAAGAAAAATTACTTCATAAGTTCGTCATGTGTATTTTCAAGCAGATCGTTCAGGTAAATAATTTGTATGAAGTCACACATGCGTTAGTGAATTCTTACCTAGAATTGAATGTAATATAGTAGACATGTGATGGGAATACACTAGTATCTAATTATGACTATCATCACTAGTTGCACATGCTGTAATCCAGCTACTTGGGGACAAAGTGTTGTGGTGTGGAGATTGTATGCGATAGTTTGTATTATCATTCCTCTTAATACTAACACATTGTCCGCTCAATGGTTATCATTAAAGTGGTAATTAATTAAGTTTAAATCAATACTCAAACTTGCATATCAGGCATTTTTACATTGTTAAATAAGAGCAAATTATGATCATTATTCCTAAAAATTGCCTACTACTGTTAGAGAGTCACAAGAAGTCCTCTGAACTTCTTGCCTCTGTGATATTGAAGGGGCTTATTTCCATTGAAACAGCAAAAGTCATTCAGTGTACCCGTTGAATTACTAATTAAGATATGTACACTACATGACTTGTGCTGTTTCGATGGAAATAAGCGCCTTCAATATCACAGAGGCAAGAAGTTCAGAGGACCTTGCCTCTGTGATATTGAAGGGGCTTATTTCCATTGAAACAGCAAAAGTCATTCAGTGTACCCGTTGAATTACTAATTAAGATATGTACACTACATGACTTGTGCTGTTTCGATGGAAATAAGCGCCTTCAATATCACAGAGGCAAGAAGTTCAGAGGACTTCTTGTGACTTGCCGACTATAACATTATATTCAGATTTAATGTTCCGCTTTATTTAATATATTTTCTATTCAGGCTACCAAAGTATTCAGTTGTATTGTTGCTATATTGTACCCGTGATCAACTTAGATAGCCACCCATGATGGACTTGAGTAGCTCGCCGTAATAACCTCGAGTAGCAACTGTGATAAGCTTGGGTAGCAACCGTGATTATCTTGCATAGCAACTCTGATTTGATTGGGTAGCAACCGTGATCATCTTGAGTAGCAACTGTAATCAGTTTTGGTGGCAGTCAGCTTTGGTAGCCAACCATGATCTTCTTAGGTAGCTATTAATGCTTAAAGCTACAGGGGTTTTGGTGTCGAAGCCTCCAACGAGCGAAGCGAGTCTCTCTAATTTAAATATAAGACAATAATGTGTGATTCTTGGAGAGTTATACTCAATCTGAATTTTTCCTTGGATTGTCTAGACATTTTATTGATTGGACATGTTCAATATGTTCAATCCAATACGATTCGACACATGTTTGATTTATGACATATGCATGACAGTAAATCAATAAAGCCTACAAAGGTATATATAGAATTACTTATACGATTCAGAATAAATCAATGTCACCCAGTATCATCACCAATGAGATGCAAGCTATTGGTTGTCTTTTGTTTGCGGCTCAAGTTTCAAGACCTGACATTGCTTACGTAATCAGTAATTTGAGTAGACTCAACAATAACCCAGGAATTTGTCACTAGACTGGCATTAAACAAGTGCTAAGATACTTAAAAGGGACTTCTTCATGGAAGTTACAGTTTGATAGTTCTAAGGGTGGAATCTTTTTTGGGTACTGTGATGCTGATTGGTCAAGTGATCCTGATGAAATATCTGACACTGGATACTCATTTATTAAGTGTGGTGGTCCAATATCGTGGTGTATTAAACGACAACCTACTGTGGCATTATCAACAACAGAAACTGAATATGTGGCTATGTCTTCAGCTGCTCAAGAAGCATTATGGTTGCGAGTTTTAACCAAAGACATTGATCTGTATAGAGTCCTTTTCAGATATACTGTGACAATCAGGGTGCAAATAAGCTTGCTTTAAATGGAGCTTATCAAGCCAGAACCAAGTACATTGATGTTAGACATCATTTCCTGAGGGAGAAGGTCAAAACTAAATTGTTATACTTCAATTATGTCTCAACTAAAGAGATGGTTGCTGACTCATTAACTAAGGCGTTTGATAGTGAGAAGTTCAGAGATTGCATTAAGTATCAGGGATTCCACAAATAAGGAGGGTGTTGGAATAGTTTTATGTAATCTCTATGTTCACATTTGTTCTTTGCATTATAATATTTAATAACACGTTATTAGTTCAAATATGTTGTCAAGGTAACAGAGAACAAATTATTCACTATACACTGGTTATTAAAAGATGTTGATTGAATGTATTTCTCTTTATCATATTACACAATTTAAGTCTTTTTACTACAAAAACTATTACTTAATTATTGCAATTCACGGGACATTTATTCCTTTTTTAGAACACAATAAATTCACTTAAGGGCTAAATTGTAAGTTATATTCTAACATTTTTATTAAGTAGATCATTTATTGTTATTATTATTACTAACTTTAGTCCAAGATATAATTATGTAAATAGTCCAAATACAATAAAAAGGGGATTAATTAAAAACAAAATGGCAGACAACACATCAAAATTATTACAACAGATAACAGATATGGCTCTGTGTAGTGGACAATGATTGATTTAACACTATTCATTTCTACAAATTGTTTATTAAACATTATTAGTTATTGCTACTATTCTAGCAAGTTGATGAAAAATAAAACGTTGCACAGTAAAAGAAAGGAATGATTATTGATTACACGAATATAAAATATAAAGTAGGAAAACTAGAAACATATATTATGTTTACAAATTGTCAAAAACGTTATACTGAAGGCTATTAGAAAAATACTATAACAGATATCTTTACAAAAGTAACTTCACCTGCTAATAGAACTGATCAGATTGTGCAGTTAATAAAACAAGTATACTTAATCTATTACCTTAAACCAATGTTGATCTCTTAAACCTTTCCCTTATCACTTCACTGTTTAATTCAGAATGGGTATCAATGATATTATTCAAATATATTTTGACCAGATAACAGTCCTAGAAACATGGCCAATGTGTATAGTCAACCAGTGATTACACAGGCTATAAAATGTCCTACATACATCAACCATATTATAATACCTTTACATTTTAAGTCACAGAAATATGTTTTGTTTACTAATAAATGACTCTACTAGTATCAAACTTGAAGAAGATGGCAGTGTCCGAAGTGTGCTTGTTTATGTACAACCTTGCAACAAGTTTGTCTATTTTGATTCTATAAATAATTATAATTTAGCATCTATAAGAAATGTGGCTGACAAACTAAACAAATATATTTTCCCTGCAGTCGAGAAGACTCCTTTGATACCATGTAAAACACCTCAGCAAGAAATACAGTTGACTGTGGAATATACATGATTATGATAACAGAAATTCTTATCCATAAAATTATGAATGATTTTAGTCGGGGAAATGTTATCTGCCCTGACTTTGGTGAAGTGGATTGTTGGACCAAATGACCACAGTTAGCTTCTATAATCCTATCTATGTATAAATCACATTTAAACAGCTTTAGAACACTGTTCTTTTGATGAATCTACTTATAAACTGAATGTGTGAGTGTGAATGACATGAGAAACTGTTTTAAAAAAATAGGTACACACCTATCTAGATAAACTCAATGTTTAAGAGGTGTAGATACAGTCCTTCACAAACAAATTGGAGAGAGCTAAGTACCATCAATGAGCCAATTGCTGAAATAAAAATAATATAAGAATAACATAATTGCAAGGAAAACAGCTCCTACAGGCAACAAGTTGAGTAGTGATATACGTACTGCATATCACAACAGTAATGTATCTAAGGCCATATCATCTTGACTAAACATAGTTTGTGACAATCAGTGCCATGTAAGTATATAGTATTTTACATTACTATACTAGTACTTGGGATATCATATTTACATCTGACGGACTATGATTACAACTATTCAATATTTAACCAAGTACAGCCAAGGTGCTCCTATTGAACAAGTTTTTATATCTGCTAAAAACTGGACTGAACTTTAAGTCTTACTCTAAAAAACATTTCTTTGTTGTCATTAGTGCAACAAATACTACCTAATTGTTGTATGTCTGGGCAATCCTTGGTATAAGAATATCAAGTGCATGTAAAAGAGAACTTCACAAACTTTCAAAACAATCTAATGATTCTAAATCAATTAGCTATGTAAAAGAATTAATTACAACACATTTTTTTTTTTTTTTATGTGTTGAAAAAGCAACTCTCTGATTAAATAGTTCTGTTATAAAAACTTGAATAAATAAAATACTAACTGCCTGGAGAACTGTAAAAATTAAACAAATAATATTAAACTAGCACCAAACCAGAAAACATTGAGTCAGGCCCTAAAGTAATTACAAATGCTCTAAATGTTCATTCTCCACCACTTGTGACACATTACTGGTGTTTCTGAACAACAGCCCTCCTCATATTTAATTCTCAAAACTCTCAGTTTTAACGTCCAGAGATTAGGAAACATTATTCAGAGTCTAAAATCGTCTAAAGCAGTGGTTCTCAACCGGTGGTACGCCCGCGGGGACATTTCAGGTGGTACGCAGTCATATATTAATAATAACAATAAAAACTGTTACGATGCAACATTTCCGTGTTAAGAATACAATTCCTCCATCTGTGTTTTACATAGAATAGTGGCAGTTTGACGCTGACCTTGCCGCTACACAAACAACCCGAGTGACTCAATTCCTTCTCCCAATCCTCACCCCCCGCCACTCATCACGATCACGACCATCCCACCCCGTCAGTTTTGTTTTGACAGTGGCATGAGCTGGTGTCACGTTCTTTTGTTACTTTCTCACCCAGTAGTTTCATTCTGATGCCAATGTTAGCTGTTTTTCGATTGTGTTCCATGAAGTGAAGTTTAGTTTTAGTTTTTAGTAGTAATTCAGCATAGTTTTTAGTGGACATAATGAAGCGATATTTGACTAACCCCTCCACCTCTCGACAGTCAAAAGAAGATTAAACCTCAGCCAAATCGTAAGTACGATGCAGCGTATTTACAGTTAGGAGTTATAGTAAAACCTGGCACAGAAAATAAAGATAATCCTATTCCACAATGTGTTGTATGTTCAGAAACACTTTCAAATCAGAGCATGAAGCCTTCCTTACTAAAGCGGCACCAGACTACTAAGCATCCCGATTCGGTTGACAAACCTATTGGATTTTTTCAAAGAAAATCTGAATTGTGTAAGAGAGAAAATCACTGCATGGCAAAATTTGTAAATATAGACAAAAAACTGGTCAAAGCATCGTACCTTGCCAGTTATAGAATAGCTAAAGAAGGGAAGCCTCATACAATTGGCGAAACACTTTTACTTCCGGTCGCTAAGGATATGGTCGAGGCAGTATTAGGCGAAAAGGCAGCAAAGGAAATCGAGAAAATTCCGTTGTCCAATGACACAGTAAAGAGGCGAATTGTTGAGATGTCTTCGAGTATTGAAGAACAGCTTTTACTTCAACTGCACGAATGTAATTATTTTGCACTGCAAGTAGACGAAAGCACAGACATAGCAAATATGGCGCAGCTTCTCGTATTCATACGTTTTGACTATCAAAGTGAAGTAAAGGAAGAATTTTTATTTTGCAAACCTCTTGAATCAAACACTAAAGCTGAGGACATATTTAATGTCATAAATGAGTACATTATGAAAGCGGGAATATCATGGTCTAATTTTGTTGGTTTGTGCACGGATGGAGCAATGTTGGGTCATTTCAGTGGATTAGGAGCAAGAATAAAAAAAAGTTGCTTCAGAATGCCAAGGTACTCACTGCGTTATTCACCGAGAAGCTTTGGCTTCCAAGGGTATGGCTGCCAACCGTAAGTCTGTTTTAACGGATAGCGTGAAGGTCATTAATTTTATTAAGGCCAGGGCTCTTAATTCACGGCTTTTCTCTTTGATGTGTGAGGATATGGGTGCAAAATATCAAACTCTCCTCCTACATACCGAGGTTAGATGGTTGTCACGAGGCAAGATCCTAACTCGTCTATTTGAAATGAGGTCAGAAGTCTTTAGGTTTTTAAGTGAACAAAATCATGACACGAAACACTTGTTCAATGATGATGAATGGCTATCACGATTGGCATATTTGGCTGATATTTTTGATAGGCTTAATATCTTGAACATGGGACTTCAATGGCCGAGTACAACAGCGTTCACTACCAACGATAAAATATCATCCTTCAAGAAAAAGTTGGTTCTGTTTCGCTCTCAAGCACAGGACAAGGATTTCTCTGCATTTTTGGAAGAAAATGATATTTCTCTGAAGCCAGAAGTGACTGATGATATCACTAGTCATATGGAAGCCCTTCAAACGAGTTTTGATAAATATTTTAATCAAGATTTTTCTAAATATGAGTGGATTAGAAATCCATTTTCAGGGGAATTTCCTAGTCACTCAAAAGAGTGTTTCATCGACCTTACAAGTGACAGCTCAATGAAAGATTCATTTAAAGAAAAATCTTTAATAGACTTTTGGATGGGGACAAAAACTGAATACCCATCAGTGTTCAAGCAAGCAAGCAATAATCATTTTACTTCCATTTGTAACCTCGTACTTATGTGAATCGGGCTTTTCAGAACTGCTGTACATAAAAAATAAATACAGAAATCGCATTAGTGTTGAAGAGGACTTAAGATTCAAGTTGAGTTCAATCGACCCAGATATAGAAAATTTGGTCAAGGACAAACAAAAACAACGAGCTCATTAGGATCTGTTTAAATTTAAATGACTGTGTTCAATGAACTAATTTGAGATTGTTTTTAATGTAAGATACATTTCATTTTGTATCTAAGTAAATTCTATGTACATGCATACAGTTGTAGAATGCATTTTTATTTTCCTAAACATGACCAAATGTAAATTATATATAATTATTTATAAAAATAAAAATATATATAAATATAAGGGGGGGGTACGTCAAAATATCTGAAAATTTCAAGTGGTACTTTGTTACTAAAAGGTTGAGAACCCCTGGTCTAAAGCATCTGCAGGTTGGGATGAAATGCCTCCCTTTATATTAAGACATGCTCAAAAGTCATTGCTTTTACTCTCACTCACATTATTATGGCTTCTTTTTTTACCAAACAGTTTATAAATACTCTAAATTATGCATTAATCACTCCAATTTAAAAAAGACCAGTTCCACCTCAATTGAGGATTTCATACCAATCCACCCTTCCTTCCATCATTCTCCAAAGTTTTTGAAAAGGCAGTCTTTCTTTGGCTTGTCTCATATTTAGAAAGACCAAGCTATTCTTCAATACCACTGTACGTGTGGGGGTGGGCAGGTGGGTCAATACCACCGTACATGTGGGGATGGGGGGGTGGGTCAATATTGCTGTACGTGTGGGGGTGAGCGGGTTGGTCAATACTGCTGTACGTGTGGGGGTGGGTGGGTGGGTTAATACCGCTGTACGTGTGGGAATGGGCAGCTGTCTAGGCACTGACCAAGACGAGAAAAAAACTCGATGCAATAGTACTCAGGTAACCAGTATACTGCCAGAATAATTATTTCAAAATCTGGTGAATATTTAACCTTAGCTGCTGCAAGCTGACAGGTGAGCTCTGAAGCATACAGGTAAACATTAACGGATTCAACATTTATTTAGCCCTTCCCTGGCCAGAATTAAAATGCCACCCTTTTGCCTTTGTGACACACAAAGGGTTGAATTTTTTCTATATTAGAATATGAAAAACTTTGAAATTCTGAGTCGTTTAGGTTATGCTCTGACAGACAGATTATGCTTGCTGGTTCAATTTCCGTATGTATTTCGGAGTAGTTCCTTATTTGTTTTGATACCACAGATAGTTTGATGGAGTATACATAAAATATTTGGTTTCTTTGTCTGAACCCCCGATTATAAATATGCTACCGTCTCCACTGCCGGAATCTGCCCTGGACTAAAAAATTACCTTTCATTGTTGAGCTGTAAAACACTTTTGTACCTACTCCCCACTACCTTTTCAACATTGTGGAACTGAATAGTGGGATTTTTAGTTACATTGTATAAGTCAACGCTTTGTGTATTATGTTGTGACTTATGTGTACGAGTGGGATTAGACTTAGCTTTACCCTGAAGCTTCTCAAGAATCAGTTCAGTAATGTAACCTTTCCCCTATGTGTTAAAATGTAGCCCTCGTCTTGTATACCACCATCTGGGACAGTTGAGAAGAGGTATGTAGGAGGCGTGATCATGAGTAGAAACTGGCTTCTGAACTTCATCATCCAGCTTCACACAATGTACGTTATCATACCTTTCAGGAACCCCTATTAAAATGATATTTGTATGTTTGCAATTGTTAAAAAATAAACTAATGGCTTTAGTTACCTCCCCAAAGCGGTCTGGAGCACTGAGAGTCCCAGCCATTACAATACATACGTCATCCTTCTATAAATCCTGTACAGTGTTATCTAACTTAGCCACACTCTCAACCCTTGCATTAGGTTTTACAGTTCCTGTGACAGACACGCCACTTTTAAGTTTGTTTTGAAACATACTATTTAGTCCACGCCCGTGACTGTCAGAAAGTAACACCACTTTACGACCTGGCACTGGGTCAATTGTTATAGTATAATAACATCACACAATAACAAAAACACATACATAAATAGTTTTTTAATTAGCCAAAGGGGTCACGTGATCATAGGCATATAAATTGAGTTGTTGAACACCATTTTCCATTCTTTTGTGAATCCCTCTGGTCTGAGGAAGGTGAACGTGGTTCACCGAAATCGATCACAATAATATTTGTGCATTTTGTACTTGTATTTTAATATATTTCTGCTTGTATTGTAATGAAGTTGTGTAACGTTTTAATTGTAGGCCTACTGTACATACATAAACAAACAACTCCTTCACCAAACTGACGCCTGAACTGAGATCGGTAGAGGAACACCTGTCTTGAAAACAGCAGGGTATTTATTTTATCGAATATTCTCAACAGTCTGGGCTGCCAACATATATAAAATAATAAGTTTGACTCTTCCAGATTCTGTTTCTTGCAAAAATAGAACAATATATTTGGAGTTATTTTGCAAAATTTTTTATTTCCGGTACAATTAAGGGCGGGCGGGCGACCGCCCGCTCTGCCGGTTTCGTACGGCCGTCTGCGGGCGGCATATCGCCCACATCGTCTTTTTCGCAACGTATGTGAGGGGGAAGATTCGCCCGCTTCGTCCTAAAAGAGTTAAGGCGCCAGGAGGGATAGTGTCAGGTCACATTCCTTTATTATTATGTGCATGCTTTTAGTTTATTTTCAACTTGCACAGCAGTAACAGAAATACTCGTTATACTGTGGGTTGTCTCGAAGCTTAAAGTCCACTGAAGAAGAGTTTGTTTTCTGTTAACAGAGGAAAAGAAGTTAGTAAGTAGCTTACATTGTTCGGCAGAATCTCCAGTTACAATTCCGTTGTGGGATAAGCTAGTCGAGGTGGTAGTTTTCTTTAAATTGCTAATATGTGTTTCCAGAATACCTTAGTGTTTTTTTATTTTTTTTATTTTACTAAATATATATATATATATATATATATATATATATATATATATATATATATATATATATATATATATATATATATATATATATATCATATTTAATAGAGTCCATATGTTTGTGGTAACATTCATTCGTAAGTAGCTTGCATTGGCTTCCCAGTGATCTGAATCTCTCTAGAAAGTGCTGAGGACCAGTTTATTTGAACTTTTTAT